>CM076572.1:65166963-65667930 GCA_034641835.2 Pinus albicaulis | reverse complement strand
GTTCACATCCTTCGCTTCATAGAGAAAGCCCTCTCTGAGTCCAGGAAGGCTAAGTCCTAGGGCTCCAAAGCTTGGTCTAATGTTACCCTGTCATTTGGTTTACCAATCTGCCAAATCACGGGACTCTAACACGCTAGAGGGTCTTTTCCTTGTAATGTCTCTTTATTTTATGTTAAAATTTCTACCAATTTAACTCTCAATGAGTAATAATTTATGGTTTGTGTTGAAACTAATACAACATTGAATTTTATAAATAATAAAAATATAACCCAAATTTGCATTGAATATTATAAAGTGGTGGTCTTTTAGTTTCCTTTGTGATGCCTCATCTTGGCTTCTTTGAGATGACCTCTCAAAGTATATAAGAGGTTTCCCATCCTGAAACTTTGAGATGCCCCAACCTCGTTTCTTTTGATATGCCCCATCAAAATAGAGGAGGTTTCTCATCCTTTAATTGTTTAAATTTTTTGAAAATTAAGCAACCATAAGAAACAAACAATCGAAAATGTATATTTCAATTTTTAATTAAAAAAAAATTCCTACTCAACAAAGTTTAATTCACCTTCAATATAAAACGAGAATATAAACATAAAATAAACAAGTGATCATAAGATCCCTCCCATATTTAACAAAAAGGACATATGCAATGTCCATGCCAACATTTTCTCTACATAAAGTTTCAGATAAGTATTCTATCATAGAGTTCCAAATAAGTATTCTATTATGTCTTTGAGAATAAGTCACATGAAAATATAAAGTTTAAGTATTCTATTTTGTTTATGAGAATAAGTCACATGAAAATCTTAATCTTAATTTTTTTTGTGTGAATGTTCATAATTTTTTAAATCATTATTTATTTTTGTAAATATTTGTTACAACTTTAGTGAGTATTTTCAATCTAAAATTTAGGACAATATGAGTGGTTGATGCCACTTTCTTCCTATATTGATAGAAATCCATCTTATTGAATATGAGCGAAGGGATCAAATATCTTGAGGTGCAAACTTCTTTCAAAGTGCAAAATACAATATGTAAATTTTTATTGTTTAAATTATATTTTTAAATATTATAAAGAGTACATAACTTAAACTTATAAGTACAAAAAATATTTGTTGGATTTCCCAAAAAAGCCTATATCTAAAAGAGAACCAAAGTGTATAATGGAGCTTACTTTAAATATTTTAACCATAAATTTTTTTTTTTTAATAACTAAACATACATAATATATTTATTTTTGTTTTTTTATTATAACCAATATTACTTTTCTATTTAGAAAATTTTTATTTTTATTTTAAAAGAGACATGTGTCAACTCCATGTAAAGTATAGACGAAATTACACATTACTTTCATACTAGACTATTAAACTGTAAAATAAATCTCTTGGCTCAATAACATTTCAAGCTATTCAAAACTGCCCTAAATTAACAAAACAAAAGTAAATAATATTAATAATTTGGTTTTTTTAAAGCTATAATAAATTATTATTTTATCAAAATTTCAGATAACAAACTTTAAAAGAAATATTAATCTTAATGAATTTCAACTAAATAATTAAAAAAAAAAAACCTATATAAAATAAAAAGTGAGACCTTGTCTTACTTGTGTTTAAAAGGTATATGTTAAATTTAAGCAAATATAGATTTAAAAAAAAAACAACTAACTGTATAATAATAATTTAATTCTATTAGACTTTAAAAATGTATCATATTTAAATTAAAATATATACAATACTATAAATAAAATAATGTAAAAATTTTAACAATAAGATGCAGTATAGATACATAAAGAAATACAAATACAAGTATAAGTGAGATGCAGTGTAAATGCATACAGAAATACAAATATAAATCACCTATGGACCCAAGGCTGATTTCATGATTTGAAATTGTATTATAAATCAAGAACCCTGTTGCTGTAACAAATATTTGTGTCTATAAGTTTAAATAAGGTTTACAATTTATATGAGGAATTGGAGCTATACTGTAGCTCATAAGCTATGGAGCTATGCTCAAATTCTCTATATATCTACCCTCCAAATTTCACGTTTTCTAAACTTCCCTCACAATTGCTGAATAAAATTCGAAGTGCCTCGGTATACCACAAAAACGAGGGTACAAATAATATACGCTAACATGAGTGCATGGATTTTTACCGGAGTCAACAAAAAGGTACTTTGAGGCGCTACAGTGCAGGGAGGCACCTCTGTTCTCTTCCCAAATCTCCAAATTTACTGTTCGGTCATTTCTGTGAACAAATAGAGACCTCAACCCTCTCGAGTAAATACTTCAAAGGTTCGTTAGGTTCTTAATTGAACCTGGGAGCATCTGCAAATTGGAGTTTGGAACACCCATCCAAGTCAATATTTTGGAGGTTTAAACTCCATTTGAATCTAGGAAGCATATGCAAATTGCAGCACCCGGGCAACCCAATACTTTGGAGGTTGCTTAATTTTCCAACGGAATCTGGGAGCAAAGCACCCTGTCAACTCAATACTCTGAAGGTTAGTAAAGTTCCCAACTGCATCTGGGAACATCTGCCAACTGAAGCACCCAGTTATGTCAATACTCGTGGAAGTTGGTCAAGTTCCCAACTAAATCTGGGAGCATCTACAAATTGAAGCAGTCTGTCAACTCAATACTTTGAAGGTTAGTCAAGTTCCCAACTGAATCTGGGAGTATCTGCAAATTGTAACAGCAGGGCAAGTTAATAATATGTGGAAAGCGTTTTAGGTTGCCAGACAAATGGCAACAAAGGCATTCTTCCCCACTCTCGTCACTCCAAGTGTTTCAAGGATTGCATATAAAAGAACAAACGTTTAAAAATTGGAAGTTTAAAAATTCAACACTTTTTTTTTGGAATCTAAACTTCTGTGATCCATCATATAAATTAGTAGAAATTCTTTCGGTAATAATCACATGCACAGGAAGGTGGTCACGTTTCGAACTAACTAGTGTGGTTCATCATCAGGACTATGATGATCAACAAAATTCAACACTTATCAACAAAATTTGATATCCCAGCCATCCTTCTCCGCTCGATCCATGCTATATTCTTATGGCGATATCTCTGCTATGTGCTATCTGTCCCTTAACCATATTATATTCTTAGGGCAATATCCCTATCTTCACTTGTAAGCAGGTAAACTTCTCATATTCTTATGGCCATACCCCTGTTTTTCCCTGATAAAAAAAAACTTCTCATATTCTTATTCTTGTTCTTATGTCTGCTTCGTATATGAAGTATTTTGGAGATTTTGGGCAAAATAGACTGTCCCATAGTTAGAATTTTTCCATGAATAAGCGCTCGGATCACTTTAAGTGATAATGGCAATCGGCATCCAAAAACTTTTCAACAAACAGTGGGTTCAGACCATATACCCCTTCGAGATTCCTTGACCTTGCAATAAGATCCTTGTTGCAAGATGTAACTAAAATTAAGCTACTTGAATGGATCTTATTTTTAACTGGTGAAAATAATGCATCCAATTGATCTATATGATCAACATCATCTAAAATTATGAAAGCCTCCTCACAAAATGAGAGATGCTTTTAAGCTCTACTGTACCTCGCTGACTGTTATTTATTTGTTCATTTAAAGAGCTCTTGGCTGCATTTTCTCACACATCATATACAAAACACAAAACCCCAAAAATTAATATGGTGCGGTTGAAGAATTCTTTTGCTAATTATTTTTTTCCAACTCCACCGAAACCAACGACTCTACCCTTCTGGCTTGGGTGCATTCCCCCATTCTTTAACAGTATGGGAGTCGTATTGTGGTTGAAGACCGAATGCATTTTTCTCTTCGGGAATGGGCAGGGTTCGAACATACACCCCATCTCCACCCCAGATCCATCGAAGTATCCAGCGACTGACATTATAGAAAACCAGAAGAATTGTTGGCCCCAACTTCAACATGAATAGAAGTTCATCAATAACCGGTTTGATTCTGCGTTCACCTTCAGAATTTTCGTCTTCCTCGTCTAGCAAATCTAGCCCACAAGATGCGCCTTTGCTACTCTTAATGTCTCTGTATTTCAATATTTAGCTAATCGATTTGAATAGAAAAACCCGCACCCAAATCCGGTGGATTTCTGAGTTCTTTCCTTCCATTCCACGAACCAGATACCACCGGTAGAGTGATTTGAATGCAGAAGCATGAAGTTCCTGGACATCTCCTCGTAACTGCGGTTCCAGTATTGCCATTGTCCAGATACCACTGACCCAATCAGTTCCTAGAAATCTCCTCGCAACAGCGGCTCCAGTATTCCACTGACCAGATACCACCGATCGAGTCGTTTGAACTAGGAAGCAAGAAGTTCCTGGAAACCTGCCGGTAACCGTGGTTTCAGACTTCCAGTACAAGTAAAGAATCAAAACATCAATAAAACAATCACCCAATCAAGTAGTTTTTCTTTATAACAGCTTAGTGTTAGTTTTTCTTTATAACAGCTTAGTGTGGGGTGGCATGAATCATCATCAAAAGTTTTCATATAGTTTGTCCACTTTCAAGTAGTTTTCAAACTGATTATTAATTTTTTTAGCGGTAGTTTAAAAAACTTACGGAATAATTTAGAAATTTTTGTAAGATTATAAAAAATTTTGGCAAAGATTTTTGAAAATCTGGGTTATAGTGGTTAAATTTCAATATTTTGGGTGCTTTATAGGTTTTTGATAGTCTTGAATCCATTTTCACCATCAAAAATGTAATTTAAACACTCCAACTACCTGATTTTTTAAAATTTAGTTTACCATTCCTGCAAAAAAAATTGTAGTCCGGTTAAACAACTCCATGTTTTTATAGGTAGAATACTCCATGATGAAGTGTTATTTGTTTCAACTGTTTCTTTCCCACAAAAGATACAAGTTCTTTCTTCCCACTCTTTCTTGGGAACTACCTATTTGCCTCTTTCACATCTAAGATGATGGATGTAGATGTTCTATATGGCTTTGTGTATGGACGCCACAAATTTGCCCAGATAACAAATTTATGCTATAATTTGGTAACAAAAAATAAAAAATTCATAACTTTGGAGTGTTTATTTCATTTTTTATGATGGAAATGAGTTCAGCACCATCAAAAACCCATCAAAAATCCTGGAGATACCCAAAATCCTAAAGTTTGATAGTTGTAACCCAAATTTTCAAAAATTTCTCTAGTGTTTATTATAATCTTACAGGAATTCTCATGGTTTTCCAAACTAATTTATAAGTTTTTTAAGACTACCTTATAAATAATTGTCATTAAGAGTTATATAAGTTAAAATTGAGCAAAGCGGGAAATTGGGAATCGACGTCCATCTGTTGGATTTTCTTGTTTATCTATGCCGAAACTTACGTGTTGCCCCCATCCACCACATGCTGTTTAGTGCAGCGCATCTCTCTACCGACATGCATCATGTGTGAGACACATCACATGTGGCGTTTAGTTGGTTTTTATTTTTAACTTCTAAGACCACTCACTTTCTTCAATCGTGACAAGACGAGACATTTTAAGCGTAGTTCAATTCACATGTGGCGTTTAGTTAGCTTTTTTTTAACTTCTAAGACCACTCACTTTCTTCGATTGCGACAAGACGAGACATTTTAGGCGTAGTTCAATTGTAACTAATGTTCTTCGATTGTGACAAGATGAGAGATGTTATGGGTATCGTCCAATTGACATTTTGGGCGTGGTCTAATTGTAACGATTTGGAAAATTAATCTAACTAGTATTTTTCAATTTAGACAATTAATCTAAATGCAGTTATTATATATATATAGGCTCTAGTTGTTTGACTCAGAAAATATGGGATGCGATGTCTCTAGATAATATAGAGACATCATATCCCATATTTTATGAATCAGACAAATAGAGCCTAATTCCAAAGATGTTTAAAAGAATTGAACCCATAATTTTTCAATAGAAAGATACTTTATCAGTAAAAACTCAACCAATTATACTAACCCCAGAATTTTCAAAATATATATTATATAATTAGACAAAGTGTTTTTAAGAAAAAGGTAACCTGAGCACTTCCGTCATCTATCCGGGTTCTATTGGGGAAAAGACACGTGTTTACTCAGTGATGCAGTGGTGTGGTGGGAGTGCGTGGGTGGCAGTGGAATTGGCGGAGTGTAAAAGAACGAGTAGTGGTGGCCCGTGTTTTTAAGAAAAAGGTAACCTGAGCACTTTCGTCATCTATCCGGGTTCTATTGGGGAAAAGACACGTGTTTACTCAGGGATGCAGTGGTGTGGTGGGAGTGCGTGGGTGGCAGTGGAATTGGCGGAGTGTAAAAGAACGAGTAGTGGTGGCCCGTGCCTGAGACGACCAACCACTCACGACATTGCAGAACGTTGTTTCTCGAAATATGAGGTGGTTGCTCTTGCATTTCCTGCAATGTTGACTTTGTATTTCCTCTAAAACTACCGTATAAAATAGTTGAACATTTTGTACTAAAAGACGATGATACATAATAAAGAGGGAGAAATCTAGGTACTAAGGCAATAGTTGTGTTGAAATTTTCAATGTCATTATCATCACTGTATTAAATGGAAGGCAAATGAATTTCATTTAGATATGTATCTCAGAAATGATCATATAGTAATTTCTTTTTTGATATATATATATATATATATCATTTTAAATTTATAAAAAAATGCATATTAGATATTAGTTTAAACTGGGTTAAATTAGTTTATTTGATAGGTTTTGAGAAAATTTTAAACAGAATTTATAATTTTTGACTAGAAGAATTGTTTTTTTTATAGATTAATCAAGATTGGAATTAGATTAATTAATAATAATAATAATTTATTAATTTAAATTTAATTAAAATAAATAAAAATAAAAATGTATGAAATTTTAAGTTTTTATAAATAAAATATTATTTTTAAATATATTAATATTTAAATAATATATAAATTTTAAAATTGTATATTTTAATTATTTGTTTTTCTTTAATTTTATTATAAATTATAAATTTAAATAAATTAGATGTTTGGAGTGGCAGGAGGGGGAGGGATTTTCATTAATTTTGATGGAAAAATAGAAAAAAGATATGCTTGGGGGCTAGGAATAAAGACTAACAATTAAGTAGAGACCTTTGAACTCCTGTTTGGCCTTTCTCTAGTGCAGGAAAAGGGAATAAGGGTGGTGGTCATCCTAGGAGACTTCCTATTGATAATCAAGCATATGGTAAATGAGACTTTGGCACAAAACTCCAAACTAAATCAAACTATCAAAAGAATACAAGGAATAGAGTCCTCCCTTGGAGAAGCCAGGTTCTATCATATTCTCAGAGGGCAGAATAAGGAATTTGATATGCAGGAAAACCACACTTGCCTATTGCTAGAAGAGAAACGTATGGTGAATGGGCAAGAGGGAAGTCATTTGATCCCCTAAAATTGTTTCAAATGGAAAAAATCAAAGGTAAAAAAAAAAAACTACTAGAGACAAAGTATTAAGAAAAAAGATATTTGAAATCCCAATGGGTTGGCGCTTGTGGTCATTAAGGTTTTGGTTGCAGTGGTATGTTGTTTGTGAATATGGTTATTCTCATTTCTATCCTTTCCCCTACATCCTATATGTCCATCTCCTCTTCTTCCCCTATATTTCCCCTTGTCTATTTTTTCCCCATCGTCTAGGCTTCCCCCTCGTCTATATGTCCTAGTGCCTATGCTCTCCCCTCATCTATATTTCCCCTTGTCTATTTCTCTCGGCGTCTATTCTCTCCCCTCCCTTGACTCTTTCATATTCGTCCCCATTGTCTTAGTACCTCCTCATCCCCATGGGCCCTCACAGGCCTTCTCCTGTCGGGCCTCCATCCTTATGCTCGTTCGTTGGTGTTCGTGGAAGACACTCCATGGATGTGGGCGTGGGACTCGGATACGTGTTGATCAGTGTCACACATGCATTTCACCTAGCATCGCCTTAAGTATTAGTGTAAGATTCTAAGGAGGTAGGACCATGCACATGGAGGATGTCGGCAGTTTCAAGGATGGTGCATGCAAAATCTGGAAAATCGAGGGTGGAATTTAATCCCACTGAGAAGGGATTGTTGGTTGGTGTGGGATAATCCTCGTAGTAATAGGTTTGAGGTTGAATCAAAGTAAAATGGAATAATGTAGGTTTGTGGGGAAGATGGAGGCATGGAGTGGTTGTAGAATGAGGCCAGCCATGACAGGCTCAAGCTCTATTTATGCAACAGATTCAAGTCTTATAATGACAAAAATCCTAATTCTATTAGCAAGGTTAGGTGGAGTTTGTCGACAAGGCATGATTTGTCCAGAATTGCAGGCTTGAAGAATGCTTGATTAGTACTTTGTTCAGTCATCCTAGTGGCTGGTTGGGAGAGGAATTTGGGAATTATAGTTGGATATTTTGGGATTTTTAATGAGACGTGGGTGGTGAAATTGCAGAGTGAGATGATAGGTGGTTTAGGATACTAGGCCTATCAGCAATTTAGCATTTGGCTCAGGGTCGGAATCTGCGGGAGACTACAGTATTGGAGTCAGGGTTCTCTTGGGAGAAGGATTCTGGGAGAGTCTTTAGGCTTGGGGCTTGTGTTAAGATTGGATACTGGGTGTTGAAGGGGCGATGTGGGAGTTTCGCTCTTTTCTCTACAGTTTTTTCACCAAGAAAGTTTGACTGTAAACGAGAGTCTGGAGTCCAGGGGCAGGATCGGGGATGTGTGGATAGTGCAATTGAGCAAGAAGGTGGCATGGGGTTGAAGCAAGGTGATCCTGGGAAAGTCTAGAGACCTGCAGGAGTTCAATGGCTAGCAACTATGGTGAGAATTGGAAAAGGTGACAAAGTCTCGTCGGTGTTGGAAATAGCGTGACTTTGGTCTGTTGTCGATGGGAATGCCTATTGTAGGATCTAGGCAAAAAAAATTGGGAGAGATGGTGTTGTTACCTGGATGGAAGCTCAAAGTAACTTGGAGGTGGGAAGCTCGGCCACTGGGCCATGGGTTCGTCGAAGGCCAAGGTCAGGTCGCTTGTATGGCAGAGGTTGCAAAGGGTGTGGGATAGGGCAGGTTGCCTGTGAGGGATGCACATCTGAGCATGAGGAAATAAGGATGGGATTGCAGATAATTCAACATTATAAATGTGAATTTGGGAAACACTTTTTGCCCTTTTTTGACGTTGAAAATTGTAATTTTCTATGTTTTTCAACTTCAACTCCACTAAACTCATATTTTTATTGTAAATTATGCTTTGACATAAAAACAAGAATTGTAGAGAATTGTCTTACCTCCATACCCATATTTTTTCTTTAAAAAAATATTGACATATAGAGGGGTAAATTTCCTGTTTACTAACTGCATATACTTGAAATTTTCAGGCAAACATAAATAGTCACTTTATAATCCTTTACTTTTTTTAGGGAAGGTTATTCATTTTTTGGAAAAAAACCATAGCATCATAATCTGCATATATTTCACTAGTGCACAAACTATTTTTCGGTAATTTTCAGATTAAATCACTATTTTTTATTATTTTTTGAAATGGACGAAGACAAAAAAAACAGTGATGTTTCAGTACATTTTATCATCCTTTGATTTTCTTTTCAATGTGATTGTCAATAAGAAAAATGAGAGTACCCTTTTGAAGTAGACAGGGAGAGGAAGTGCAGTATGATTTTTTTGAATTTTTTGGTGTCCTCATTTGAAAGTTATTTAATTTTCATTCAGTGCAATTTTTCGAACAATGAAATTCCACAGTGACACAGTTTAGTAAAAAATTAGAAAAAAATTGAATTTTTTAATGAAACTCCACAAATCTCATATCATCAGAAACTAGATTCAGAGATAAATCTAATGGTACTTTGTCCGACATATAACATTTTGTTTTTGTAGGTGTTCTGCCCCTCCAAAGTTGCAGGTTCCTGAAAACTGCAAAATTTTCTGTGTTTTTCGTTGACCAGAAACTCTTGGCCGAGATAATGTCTTGGACGAGAAATTTCTCAAACTCTCGACCGAGAAACTTAACACTAGTTTAACCCGCCTAGAGTTAGATTTTACCGCGCGGGCAAACTCTCGGCTGAAAGTTTAAAAACTCTCGGACGAGAGTTTGCACCCCGAGAGTTTGCATTTCGAGAGTTTAGAAAACTCTCGGCCGAGAGTCTAGATTGTGATTAGTATTCTCGTTGAAGAGGTAAGAGAGAACAAAACTAAACAAATTATTATGCACGCATGCAACAACCTAAGCATGATAAAATGAAAAAAGTTGACACTTGTCAAATCCGATTATAACGTGATTTGTATGGCTGTTAAGAAAGAAAGAAAGAATTTTTAAAGTCCACGACGCTAAAATAGCCTATGGGACAGATTGCTTCTCTATCTGACTCTTGTATTCGGCCCTTTTCCTGTGAAGTTTTACAATGACCACTCCCAGCTTATCGACCAACTCTTCGCTGAATAAGCTATCCCAAGAATTAGCTGCCAGAATACCTACATAGTTTTCTCTGATGTCTTTGAAGGCCTCACATTCTAGAATGAAATTTTTTTCTGTTTCCACTTTTCCGGAGGAGCAAAAAATACATACTCTTTCTTCCCACATTTCTTTTGGCCTTTTCCAGCGCCCTGTTTCACAACGGAGTTGATGAGAATTAGTCCTTAATTGAGCGATAAGAATTTTAGATCTCCAAGAAATATTAGCCCCTATGTACGCCTTTTGTTGATGGTTATGTGTGGGGTTAAACTCTTCAATGTAGTACTTCTTCTTTCTCTCTAGCTCTTTCATCCAAGTATGTTTGTGGAATTTATCCATAACAAAATTTTTTATCTCTTTACTGTTTGTAGGACACATGCTCAAGAAAATACCCCATTTACTAAACCATTTGTTATTTTGCCGCATCCAAGTCTTCTGTCTTTTGCACAATCTATCACTAATCACAACCTTAGGCCATCTACCCTCTTCCATTTGCTCAATTTTTTTTAGATACCTTATGACTCGCGCCATAGCAATTGCTTCAATAAGAGCAACCCCTGTTTCACTTAGCAGGATAGCATAAGGAACTGCACTTTTAATTTTGAATTTGTTTGTAATCAAATGTTTCTGAATTTTCTCAATTTGTTTCCACTGCATCTTGGTTGTGCTGCTGGCCCACAGTTCACAACCGTTGAGAATCACCGGAATCACTAGAAGCCCAAAAAGAGTTAGAGTGGTTTTCCAGTCCCACAGCTCTGCCTCTCTACACCTGTTTTGAAGAGCATAAAATGCTTTCCAACCTCCTAAAGTTCTTTTCTTTCTACAACCATCCCAACTTAAATTTATGTTGAAATCAATTCTGAGGTATTTGTAGTCTGCAACTTCTTCCAGAATGTTGACTTCAAAATAGAACTTATGTTGGTTATGCTTTCTTTTGTTAGAGAAAACCACTACTTTCATTTTGCTAATATTGACTTGCATCCCAACCCTTCTACAAAAATGCTCAAGGGAACGTAAATGCTCTTGCAAACCAAGAGCCGATTTAGCAATCAATATAAGGTCATCTGCGTACAAAAGAAGCCTGATAACGAACTTGCCCAAATGGATACCGTCACCCCCTTGCGAATTTAGCCACTCTTCCAACTTGTCAATATATAACCCAAAAAGGGTAGGAGATAATGGGCAACCTTGCTTGACCCCGATATCGCTTCTAAAACTTTCAGAAATGCCAGCTGAAGTTCTGATTTTGACTTTCACCTCTTCATACGACCTATGCACAGTTGCTCTCAAATGCTTGGGAACCCCGAGTTCCTCCATTCTGCCCCAAAGCTTATCCCTAGGAACCGTGTCAAAGGCTTTTCTGAAATCAACAAAGCAACAGAAAACTTCTTCGCTCTTGCAAACCAAGAGCTGATTTAGCAATCAATATAAGGTCATCTGCATACAAAGAAGCTTGATAACGAACTTGCCCAAATGGATACCGTCACCCCCTTGCGAATTTAGCCACTCTTCAAGCTTGTCAATATATAACCCAAAAAGGGTAGGAGACAATGGGCAACCTTGCTTGACCCCAATATCGCTTCTAAAACTTTCAGAAATGCCAGCTGAAGTTCTGATTTTGACTTTCACCTCTTCATACAACCTATGCACAGCTGCTCTCAAATGCTTGGGAACCCCGAGTTCCTCCATTCTTCCCCAAAGCTTATCCCTAGGAACCGTGTCAAAGGCTTTTCTGAAATCAACAAAACAACATAAAACTTCTTCCTTTTTTTCCCAAAATTTTTCAATGATGTGCCTTAAAGTTATACAATGATCAACTGTGGAATGTTTAGGTCTAAAACCTGCTTTCCCTTTAGCACGTTTATCTCTTTCTTCTGCCCACTTGCTGATTTTCTTTTCTAACATGCTTCCAAATAACTTTGCAAACAAGGGGTTTATCATTATGGTTCTATAATTGGAGGGATTATTGACGTCACCACTCTTGAAAAGAGGTATTTCCATACTAGTTGTCCAATTTGTGGGGAACCCCTGCTGTATGATGTTGTTGAAAATTTTTGTGATGTGAGGTGAAAGAATTTTTAAGCCCCACTTTAGATACTCTACTTGGAGTTCATCTAAGTCTTTTGCTTTTCCAGTGCCCAACCTTTTGATACCCATCTCTACCTCTTGCACCGTGAAGAGTTTTGTGTCTATGTTGACCAAGGGAGGAGGGTCAACCTTGGGATCCTGCTCATAAAGTTGTCTTGCATAGTCAAACCATTTAGAAGCTGTAATGTTGTTTTCAGTTTGCACCTTTTTCGATTGGAGCTCCTTCCAAAATAATTTGGGGTTATTTTTCCCGAGGAAGATTAGTTATTCTCTCCTTGAAACCATAAAATCGGCTTTTTTCTTTTTTACTAACTGCTTGTAAGCTTTGAGCTTTATGTTATCCGTGTCTGATTCCTTCCACCTTCTCCTTGCCTTTTTGCATTCCTCGTCAAACCAAGCATTAACCGGAAAGCAATTTGTTTCAGACTTCTTAATTTTTGCTCTTTTGCACTCAGCAAGTGCACTTTGAATTAAATGTGTTAATCCGTGACTATGAAGGCCATGAGATGAGATTTCCTCCTTCTTGAAGAGCCTCTCTAGCGTTATTTTGAAGGTATTACAATTCTCTGGAGTCAAAATAATTCTGCCCTTTGCGGGATTTTGTTGAACACACTGAGTTTTTGACCCTAATTGCTTCTTTCCGGTCCAAGAGAAACTTAAATAAATTGGCTTGTGATCTGATTTTAAGTCCCAAATTTGATCTCCAATCAACACTTCCTCCATTTTCTCATACAAACTATGCGAGCAAATTACATAATCTACTACACTTGCTCCATTGTAAGTATTGCAAGTGAAATTACCGGACTTTTCCCATCTAGTCAAACCATTACAAATGACTAAATCAAAAGCCCCACATAGCATAAGCAATTGTTCTCCAAAGAGATTGTAGCCTTTATCCTCTGAAATTCGTCTCCACTGATGATTACTCTCTTCTGTAAGCCAGATAGGGTCACTGTCTTCTTTACAACAAAGAATGCTAGCTTGTTCACCTGCAGTTCTAGCATTGAAATCCCCCACTATAAGGACTTCACCTAGTTGAGAATATATTGCAATATTTGTTTTTAGGGCTGCAAAGGGTACAATATTTTACAAGGCAATTTTTACATATGTTTTTAGCTTCGGGGGCACTGCCCCTAAAACCCCCCACCAAGGGGGGCTCCAAAAGGTTGTCGTCACGCCCCTTAGACCCCCCTAACAGCGATCAATCGACGAGCGCCATTGTCGTCCTGTTAAGAATAGCGGTCCAATGCTCAAAGTGCACAATGACTCTAGCTATCCTACATAACTTTTCTATCATGGTCATTGAAGATCACAACTCCATAAATGCACAGAGTATTCTGGAGCTTTAAATATCTGAGAAGAACTTGAATTTTATACACCATCAAGATTCAAAGCATCAATTTTGTGTTCTTGCTACATCTCCAGAATCTGGGTCATATATGGAGATGAAAAAGAATATAACCAATCAATATTGAAAAGCGTCAATTATTTTTTTTCCAAATAAAAATCGTAATTTTATTAATGAAAACAAAATCACATGTTGCATGTGCTGGTAATTTTCAATCAAGACAGACAAATAAGTTGCAAGTAAAATTATGGTACATGGGGAGAAAATCAAGTTTTTCTCCCTTCCTTCTTTTCGACCTTCCGCCAAGCACCTTGTGTTGGCATGGCCGAGATAAGGGTGAGATGACTATCATCAGTGATTGCTCCATTGTCCTTATCTGAATCTTAGGTGTCTAAGTTGTCTTGTCTTTTATTCCCCCCTATTTCAAGTGCTCCAAGGTCCGTTGCGGCTGAACCGTGGAGGTTATGTCGAAAAGGTCTTGAATCTCTTGTTCTTTTGTCTCTGGTTTAGTGGTTTTTTTATTGTTCTCATTTGGTTTGAGGACGTCCTCTTCATCATTGGTCTCATGATCTGGTTCATTTGAGGGAAATTTCCACCCTTTTGGGGTTTTCCCTGTCTTCTTCTTTTTTCTACTATCTCTTTTTGCTTCTGAACATGTATTTTGCAGATGATCAGTATTCCTGCAAATACGGCATCTGAATGCAATATTTTCAAAATCAATATGTTGTGTCCATTTATGTTGTTTGTGTATCAGTTGTATGCTTTTTGGCAGCCCTTTACTGAGGTCCACCTCCACATAGATTCGTGCAAAATTGAAGCCTCGCTCCTCCAAGCATTGTGTGTCATTTTTAATATATCTCCCAAGGATATTTCCAATACATTCTAATACACTTTCATTCCAAAAATGAAGAGGAAGTTTGTAAAGCCATACCCAGACCGGCATTCTGGTTACTTCCATGGTATCTGCGTCGAAATCCAAGAACCAAGGAGCAACGAAGAGCCCAGTGGAACCCCAAAACCACGGTCCCTCCCTAAGGATGATGTCTCTGGCTTCCGAGGTTGTGAACTGGATGATGAAAAAACCCTTAGAATAGAGGGGGATTTCATAGTCCATAGTCCATTTGGTAAATATCTAGTGGAAGAACTCCATTGGTTTGGGCCAGAAAATATTAAATCTGCAGATTATTGCTTAAGATTCAAAATATGTTCGGTATTCGTCTATCTCTAGAAGTTCTATGTTCAATTCTGGAACAGTATTCAGTTGCTCCACAATATATAGTTTGGGTGCATTATCAGCTGGTACATAAAAGCATCAATTATTATATAGAGAGGGGGTTTTTTAGTGCATTGTAGAACCACTTCCATTATACCTATGACTCAACCCACATTATGACACTCTTGATCTAGTTTCTCAAATAAGAAAATGGATATATTTCTTCAGTCCCTGCCTGATTCTACCTCATTTGAGTGTGCCTCATCTGATTTCACCTCACCTAAGTCTTTTGCCTGATTTTGCTCTCACCCTACTCAGTTTCGAGAAACAAATTTTTGTTCATAATCCATGATATTCACAAATGTTCGTGCGCCATGACAGATGTCACCCAAAATGTAGACTTGTGTCAACGGCGTACATCTATCCAGGGTAAACTTGTGTCATTGGCGTACATCTGTCCATGGTAGACTTTTGTCATCAGTGTACATCATGACAGATGTCACTTAACAGGAAAAAGGGTAGACAATAGTGGCAAGTGAATTTTTCCAAAAGGAACACCATGTAATTATCTGCAAACCATTATAGTGAAAATTCCATTGGAACAGTTCATCAAAATAGATATGAAAAATTTTGCAAATCTATTAGTAAGCAATGTTTTAATCAAAATTTACAATTGATGTTGTTATCTTAATGCATGAAATATCTAATAGACTAAATGGAACAATAAAAACTTAGGAAACAATATGCCATCCATACAATGAAAATGGGATGTAACTTGGTAAAAAAAAAATACAATAAAAAAACCCACAAGCCTTTCAATTACCTCTAAATTATTTAGTGGATAACTCATAAGTTGTACATTTAATTATCAATCCAATGTTTGTATGGAACTTACAAATTTTTATGTGCCATATATGCTAATACAATCTATAAGTGCTAATGAGGTTGTAGTACTATTTAAATATGACAGAGTTGAATGTTAGTATTCATCTATAAATCACCAAGCCACACTTTGTAGGAATTGAAAGGCTCACACAGGAAAGATTTGAAATGTCACACTTACAAGAATTGAAATATCACACTCACGCTTGCATAAATTAAAATATCACACTTGTAAGAATTGAAATACTTGTTGCAACACTCTTGTGTAAATGTATATCACTCTTTGTTGGAAAATAATTCCATGGACAATAAATAAATCACTTTTCTCGAATATAATGTTCAGACATCGAAATAAAGAGGCAACTTGATTAAGATTGATAATCATTCATGAACTTTGCACATCAAACACTCTTGAATTGATGAAATACTACAATATAAGAGATCTACTCAACAAGATGAACCAAGAATCGCGAAAACATAATGAACCACTACTTCAAACAATCAGCACATCATTAGGAGACAAAGACAACAATATAACAAGTTACAACAAAATTGTTGATAAAAAACAAAGTAAATGCTATTAAGTTGCAATAAAACAAAGAAATTACTAATTTTGTTGGAGCAACATAAGGAATTTAGTAAACAGGTTAAATAACCAAACAAACTTATCTATAAATGAAATTATAATATATCCTAACTAAAATTGTAGGTAGTACCTGACTAAGAAGGGGGCAATTGTAGTGTAGAGCAATGATATTTATAAAATATCTCAATTTCTCAGTTTAATCATTGAATCATGGGACAACCATGATAATCTTACACTTTCATGTAATTCCCTCTTCGTTACAACCAAAATGTTAAAATATGGAACTGCTAACTCACTCAGCCAATATGACAAACATAAAATTGAGTCACAAACTTGTAGGGTGGACCAACTTCTTTGTACTTTCCTTCATTGGGCTGAAAGTGGTAAATTCTCTAACTATGTAGCCATTGAGTGACAATGATGTATTTGGTGGTTAACCTTTGTTGAGTTGTTATATTTTTCCATGAAATTGCAATGGTCACTCCTTACAGTTGATGTGTTGTAGTATTAGGACCCAAGATATGTTGCAACATAAGATGTTGTAGCAATGTTGCTTCAGTTGTGTTGCAACATCATTGCTTACGTTGTGTTGCAACATATGGTCTTTCTGCATTGTTGCTCTAATAATGTTGCAATATCAGTCATGGTGTTGCAGCAACGTAAGGGTGTTGCAACATCGATATGCTAGATGTTAACTAATGGTGTAGTGGCAAATTTACAACAACAAATAGGTGTTGAAATAACATAAAGGTGTTGCAGAAATACAAAGGATTTGCGGCATTGACTCTTTTATCCTTCATCGATGTCTCCAAGGGTACCTATTATGAGCCTTTCAGAAATATTTTTCATTATTTCCTTGTTAGTTAGCATAAAAGGATGGATTGTTTTCTTAATGCATAAGAATGAACTCTAAAAATGACATAGTCTAAGAAATATTGTACCTTAGTGTTGAAGGCATCAAAATTCCGTTGCAACAACATGGGGGAAATCCACCCAGTCCGGACCTTAGAGAAAGTCCTTTTCCATTTGGTGTGGTGGCTCTGACTGGGGATAAAGGGACTAGTTTCCCATTAAGGATGATTTTGGGTGTGTTTTGCTTATATAACATGCAAATGGGAAACGATTTAATCTATCATATTCATTTATCTAAAAATATATATTCTATTATATACCCAGGGTTTTCATTCCTTTATGCGACCTCAAAAATATATCTTCCAACTATTAGTATTGAAGATTATTTAACACTTGAAAGAGATGAAAATTATGTAAAGATAATTCTTTTAACAAAATAGTTTAATTAAAATAATTGTTAAATGTATATTTCATTTATATGTTTGCTTATATATAAGATAAGAAATCCTAAACAAATCTCAGTACAGAAGTGCATTTAACATCCATTTATGATAACAGTTCAAATATATAATGCAGATAAAAAGATAATTGTCAATCTAAAAATCAAAACTTAATATAACGTGTAGAAGTACCATATATACGAGGTCCTACTCATTCAAACTGACAGTAGTTTTCTGCTTCTCTTCACTTTCAAGCAATTTAAAGAGTACAACAATGCAACTTCAGTTAAACAGTGTCAAATGTCAAAAGATAACAGATTTCGTTTCATTAATTCATCAAAGCATTCACAAACTTACAGAAGTGCATTCTTTGCAAATATTTTTGACAAATTTCTGGACCCTTCTCTAACTACATGGGAAGGGTTTAAATACTAAACTACAATATGTTTAAAATATATCATTACATAAAAAAAGGAGGAGGTTTCAAACAACCATCCTCGTAAGGAGTAAACTTAAACTACAATCTAGGAAAATTAAATAACAACATGATTATGTGTGTTGATCGTCTTTGCGCATTTGATATCTGAGTTGAAAAATATCCATCATTGGCTTTAGTTGAGCTGGATGCATAATTCCTGATCTGATATGGCCTTTGAACACTACATTAGAAAGTGTTGGTTGCGCTTTCTTTGTAGAATCAGTTAATGATTGTAGAGTTAAACATTGATGATAAGGTTTGGTCAGAAATTTCCAGTAATTTTCTTGATCAAACTTATTTATCTATTTAATTATTTCCTCCTGCATCTCTGTATTTTTCTTCCACTGTGCTCCTAATGGTTTGAGCTCTGAGAGCACTTCAGCTGTGGATTCTTTAATAATTTCAGCTTTCAAAAGTTGCTCATTAACAGATTCAATAATTTCATTCTTTAATCTTGATGCCTTTGTCGTTGCTTTTTCTGCATGTCTCAACTATATTTCCCAATCCTTAAATAAAATCTCTTTGTGAAATTTATCTATCTGAGGTACGTCAGCTTTCTTTCCTAAGTCATATCCTTGCCACTAAATGAACTCATTAATCTTCTTTTCAACTTTCTCACATCCAAGTCTCTTGTTAGCCACTCATTGGATCAGGATTTTTCTTGTATCACAGTAAGAGATGGTGATTGAAGCTTGTTGACAAAAGGTTTATTGTTGCTGCTTTAGCTTTGCATTCATTTCAATGCTTCTTTTATGAACAAAACAACTTGAGGCTGGCTTTTCAATTTGTTCTTTGCTGCTTCAAGCTGTGTTTCTTTCTCTGTAATCTGCACTTGGTGTTGTAAATTCATTCTTTCAAAATCCTTTTGAAATTGAGTCATCTTCATTTCAATCTGCTTACTGGAGTTTAACTTTTTTTGTTCTAACAATCTCTCCAACTCTTGTACTTTGTCTTCTTTTTGCTTTAGTAGAAGCTATACCTCAGTGGCTTTGTCAATGATGGCAGTATCATATGCTCCTTCGTACTGTGATAACTTAGTCAAATGTTCTATAGGATCATCCAAAGGGTCTTTCCATAGAACGTCTACAGATTCATTCATAAGATTTGAAACTGTTTCATCCATTATTCTTCTCTTTCTTCTCTTAACTACATGCTTATGATTGGGACTAAAGGAAACGGCAAGTGAGGGTATCTCTTCAATCTATAAAACAATATTTTCTGTAGGGTATGCCAGAATGATCTCTTGATCACGAACTTTAGGTACCTGTTGCAGTGGAATTGCAATTCCCACTAAATTCTGAGAATGCTCTGGTGTTTGGAAACTTGTGGATTCATCAATATTAGGCTTTGGCGGTGGTGTTTCTAGTGCCTTGGAAAACATCTCCCATTCATTCTTAAAATATTTTTGCTGAGGCTTCTCCATCTGGGCGAGTGTATTCTAGATATGATGAACTTCTTGAGAAGATGATTCAGCACCATTAATTTCTCCTCTTGTTTGAATATCAATCCCTTTAATCACTTTTTGAATTATTTTCATTTCGCTCTCATTCCTGCTCTCGGATTCATTATTAGAGTGATCTGAATTCTGAGAATTATGTTGTGATTGCCCTGATTCGTGATTAGATTTCTCTTGGGATTCATCTTCGAACATGTCCTTGGATTCATTATCCAGACTAATGCTTGGAGTTGTTTTGTTGACATCTTCGATAAATAACAAATCCAGAGGGATTCTTTTTAGATTTTTATTTCTATATGTTTGGAAAGCTTCAAAGTCATTTTTACTAAGCTGAATGGATGCATTTTTCAGTACATATGTGAACTTCTCCATGCCTTAAAAGAAATCGTCAAACATATCTTTCTAATGCAAGAGAGGTTTAAATTTAAGCTCAGTGGTAAAATTCGTAACCACATCATTAGGGTCAAATGGCCTCTTTGGCATTGAAGCCAAATTCAATGAAGTCTCATTTTAAATTTTTTTGAATGCATGACCAATATCGAAAAGTGAAAAAGTGTCGCACTACAAAGGGAAAGTAAGCTAAATGGCCTTCTTGGAATCTTTGAGCTATTTGGAAATGCCACTTACTAGAAGCCGGTAGGCGATTTCCCTAGTTAGGAGCTTATCAAGAACATAATAGGGAAAAACATGGGGAGAAGAATAACTCCCAAAAACTCTGATATAAGTGAATTCTCTTCAGAAAACCATCTAGCAACTGGAAAAATGTCTGTGCTAGCCTCTTTAGAAATCTTAGGGGCTTTTTCATTAAAGATAATATGATGGATGGGTAACATGAATCCATTGCAAATTTTATAGAAATGTAATGAAAATCGGATTCTCAAAGGTCTTTGTGGTAAATATGAATTGGAGTGGGGTCTTGGGCTGTCCATTTCCATCCCATGATAAGAAAACTTGAACAAAAGCAAATTGTGTCCATAATGTAAGCACTCATGTAGAATGGGGGTATTTTTCTAGAGGAAACACTTCTTTTCCTTCTATAATCCATGATATTTTTGGCCAAATTATCAGACAAAATTCTCACCCAATTCAGAACATAGGAATTGACTATTGCATCAACTAAAGGGACCCAGTCTATGGAAAACCTAGTGGTATCTTGTTTTAAGAATCTACATAACATTCCAGCAGCATAACAATAAGAGGAGGGTAATTGTGCTATCGAGTACATACTGAGTTTGTCCCGTTTCAACTTGCCTTGGTCATCTTTCCATCCCTTTATTACTTCCATGAGGTCTGTATTTTTCTTTATAAAGCTTTGGACAAAACCTTTATCATAATTCTTCTGCGACATGGGCAAGTGCTACATTGTCCTTAAATATTCTGTAGTGAACGAACCAATATTCTCCAACTTTGAATTTTTAAATGACCTATTTGTTATGTTAAGGTGGCTAATTACCCACTTTACCATATCTGTGTAGGGGAGAATCTTCGGCCTTGTTGCTATTCTGTGAAGAAACAAGCATGCAACATCGAAGTAGGATGGGTCTGAGGAAACTGTCGTGTCTGTTGTAGCTATTTCAACTATCACCCTTGGATGTTCTTCTTCGAAGAGTTGGTACATTTCTTCCTATGAAGAACTTCCGCAATCCTTATTTCAGGTCGTATCTTAGAACAATGGAGGCATGTTTAAGTCTTTAGTGGCGGATGTTTGGGCAATTTCCTTGCCTTTCTTTTTCATTCCAGTTATTCTCACTCTGTTAGGTGGTTTCCTGAATTCAAGTGAAAACAGTGAACTCGAATCTAAGATGAATGGAGAGAAGGATAGAGTTAAAACAATATAATAAAAAATCTAACGCTCAATTATTCAAAACGCGCTCGAAGCAGATATCAATCCTTCGAGCCTTACTCCCATTAAACGTCATTAATAACCCATAACTCTTTCTATTAAATCTCTTACACACATTTACGTAATATGTCTAATCTATCAATTTAATTCGTTATATCTTATATCAGGTTGATTAGATATGAATCATTTAGTGCACTTGAGTAATAAGTGTTAATATCGCACATCACAATTTTAAACAGTTACCATTAGTTATGTTTTTTGTCGCTGATGGATCTCGTGAAATGTGATCTGTGAAAATCGTACTTCGCAACTTTCATGCAGTACTAAAACTTTCCATTTGGTTTCTTGTTGCGCAACGTGAAATGCGCTAAGGAGTCACATTGTTGCGCTTAATCAGACCTTTATATTTTTATAATTGTTACTTTATTGTTTCGTCGGGTTCGACTCATCGTAATCTTTACCAGATTTTCATAAGTTGATTATTTTAAAAGACACAATGTGATTTATTTTTAAAGGGATTTTTAAAGCATTTGCAATGGGAACTTTATATAGCTCAAAAAAGGTTGAAGCACATATCACAATTTGTAATACTATATATGTTTTAACTTATTCAGCTAGTAAGTTATGTGATCAGTGATAAGCATTTTCAAAATCAAAGTGAAAAGGGAAAAATATTTATTTCCTAATTTTTTTTTACTTAGGCTAAGATAAAATCATGCTCATAAATTTCTATTTATTTTTAAAAGGTCCCCGTCTATTTTTAATAAATGGGGGGTGTTGTATAATACAACAATTGGCGATTCACTTGGGAGAACTAGCTATCTCTTATTGGTTTTTTGAAATTTCTAAAACTTTTCAAAATAAAAATAGTTACAGGAATTAATTTCGATAAATAATATATTACTAAGAAATAAAATCTCTCTTGATTATAATTCATAAGAATTCCTCTTTAAAATAAAAGTATGAATATCTATATCAGTCCTTAATAAGTTAAACAGGATGTAGCAAGTGGCTCTTTCAGATTAGCTTGATAAATATATGCTATTTTATCACAAGTAGAGCCTCTGATCCAATAGGAAATTTAAGCTTTTGGCAGGGTTACCTTTTACCCAGCAATGATTCATTTTCGCATCCAGTCACTCTTACAATCTTCAAAAATAAGTTCAATTTTATATACTTTATCTCTTTTGGAACTTGTTTTCTTTTTTGTAGATATTTTGCTTTTGTATTTTTAATCACTTAAAAGCCATTGTCTTGGCTTGGTAACCAAATATTGACAATGCCATTCATTAGTTATAATTAAACTAATCAAGTTGGCTCTTGATGAGACCCCTTGTCTTTTTGATATAATCTCAAGTCATTACCCTGTTTTGGTACGCAGTATTGGTAACGTCAGTTCAACTATTTCCCTATGATAAGACTTATTATCTTCTAAGATTTTAGCATAATTTTTTTAATTATTTTATAAAAATTGATAAGTTTTCCGGATGGGGTGAATCATTGGGCCTTTTGAGAATTTTGGATGATAATTTTTACAGTTTAAGATTGCTTATTTGTAAAAGAGTCTTTACTATGTTAAATATTCTTTTCTTGACTGATAGCAGAATAAACATACTTTATAAAGATGAGATTTCATTAAAGAATAAATAACTTCAGTGAAATTGCATCTTTCAGTATAATAGAATCTATTTTATATTCAAATCTTTCAATTGTTTCCTTAACAATTCTTATTTCTAGAAGTGATAAATCACAAAGATTTTCTGAGATGTTTACTTGAAAAGCCAAAAATCAATACTATCCAACTTTTATTTTCCTAAGGAAAAGAAAAGACAATAATATACAAGGAATAGAGGGGTTACCTCCTATGAAAAATATTTCTTTAAAATCTGCCCATTAACAGGCAAAGAATCTCTTTTACCAGATAGATTTTGCAATAAAAATGTTGATGGGCCTATTTCTTCAATGATTTGAAATGGACCTAGCCATAGTATATGGAATTTGGTGTCTTTACCTTTTTCCTCATGTGCTTTATCCCATTTCAATACCATATCACCAATTTGGAATGTTTTGGGAGTGACAGAAGTTGTATCAAATGAAGCTATAACTAACTGTTGATGACGTGCATGAGTAATTTTAGCTTTTTCTCTTTCTTCTCCATGCTTAAGGATTTGAAATTGTCTTACTTGTGAGGAAGAAGAAGGGGATTCGTCAATAAATCGAACTAAGGTGAGAGAAGGAATACCTACATTGGTAGGAAGAACGTCTTCTTTCCCATAAACAAGATTAAATGGAGAAGTGCCAATGGAGGCCTTCTAAGTTATTCGATCTGCCCAAAGAGAAAATGTCAATGACTTGTGCCAATTTCGTTGGTTTTGGTCAACATTTCGTTTGATGATTCTAATAAGGTTTTTATTTGTAGATTCTACTAAACCATTTCCTTGTGGATAATAATTAGCAGAATATTTAATTTTAAAACCTCTTTTGATAGCAAATTATATCATAACAGCTCCTGAGAAATAATATGCATTATCAAACATTAAAGCAATGGGTAAACCAAATCTAGTTATGAGAAACTGATCAATGAACTCAATAATATTTTTAGAGTTGGATATCTTTAGTGGAATTTCTTCTACCCATTTATTAAAATAATTTGTAGCTATGACAATGTATTTATGTTGTTTGGAACAGATAGGAACGATCTCACCGATTATATCTAATCCCCATTGTTCAAATGGTTGTTCGATATTAACTAGATGTAATGGGAAAGTTGGTTTCCTTTGTCTTCCAGATGCACTTTGACAAACTTTGCATTTCCTTTCATATTCATGAGCATCTTTGAAAAGTGTTGGCCAATAGTAACCTGCATGCAGGATTTTGTGTGTTGTTGTATTTCCTCCAAAATGTCCTCCAGCTGGTCCATCATGGAGTTCCTGCAAAAAAATTTCTGCTTCATTTTTCTCTAAGCGTCTTAATAACACATAATTATTCTAAACAACACATCATTGATTATTTCATATTGCTTAGCTTTCAATATCAAAGCATTTTTTGTTTTATAATTGAGTTGTGTTCGGGCATATCCATTTTTAAAATAAAACTTGAGATCAATGCATTGAGATTGAGCTTCGTTGAGGCTTACCTTTGACACTTGTACATTATTACATGAATCTACCTCTGATAATAAATGGGATGCTCCTGTTATCATTCTACAAAAACCTTGACCTCTAATAATTTTAGAAGGTCTAATTTATGCTTCGTATTCTTCTAAAGAAGTAACCCAGTTAGCCCTTTTCTCTCCTAATTCTCTTTGCATCGATAATTGTCTCACTGCAGAGAATGGAACTATTATCTTGGTGTGAATTTTGAGGAGAAATGGCCTAAAATGCTTTATAGCTTTAACGACAACAAATGTTTGTTTTTCAACAGATGAATAGTTTAGTTCTGCACCTTGCAAATTGGAACTGAAAAATGATATTGGTGCTTCAATTTGTTGGTCATTAAGTTGTGTCAGAACAACAGCATAAGATGTATCTGATGAGAATGTATATAAAGTGAAAGGATTAATAAAATTGGGAGTATTCGGAAATGGAGCATTGATAATAGATTTTTTGATTAAATAAAATGCTTCTCTTTTATTATCTCCTCACTTAAAGATGGAATATTTCTTAATCATGGTTTGTAAAGGTTAAAATATCTGCGAAAAGTTAGGGACAAATATTTTTACAAAATTTATCTGTCCAAGGAATGACTGCATATTTTTCTTACTATGAGGGAAAGGAATCATTTAATCTCTTCAATTCTTTCAGGATCAATATAGATGCCTTTTTTGACACAATGAATCCTAAAAGTTTTCCTTCGTCTGGAGAAAAATAGGACTTCTTTGGGTTTAATTAAATTCCATACTTTTAACAATGCTCAAAGACTTGTTTTAGGTCATTTTCATGATTGGTCATTTATCTATAAAATAATATAATGTCGTCTAGATAAATAACCATTGATATGCTAATGAGTCCTCTAAAATTTGTGTCCATGGCTCTTTGAAAAGTGGCACCTGCATTGATTAACCCAAATGGCATCTTTTGATAGGCATAATTTCCCCACTTAGTCTTGAATGTAGTCTTTAATATGTCATCTGGATGTACCAGGATTTGGTTATATCCTGAAAATGCATCTAGAAAATACATAAATTCAGAATCAACTACTGTTTGCAGTACTTGTTCCATGGTTCACAATGGAAAATTGTCTTTATGACATGCTTTATTCAAATTTCTGAAATCGATACAAATCCTAATATCACCATTTTTCTTCCTGACGGGACCTAAATTTGAAACCCATTTTGAATGTCTAACTGGAAAGATGATCTTAGCTTTGAGGAGTTTATTCAACTCTTTTTTTATTTGATTTTCAAGATTAGGGTGAATTTTCCTTAATTTTTGTTGTATTGGTTTCTCATATGAATTCATAGGAATAGTGTGTTGAATAACAGAAGTGTCATATGTTATATGATCAATGTAATCCCAATCAAAAACAATTTTGTAAGTCCTTAATAACTTGACAAATGATAATCTTTCATCAGAAGATAAACCAAGACCTAAATTGACATTTTTTGGTTTATCATCAGTTCCAAGATTTACTAACTCAAATCTTAAGGTTGAACTTTGAGTTTTAGAATTAGTAACTCTCTTAAAACTATATTTTAAATCATAAAGGTCTTCTAATTTGACAACTAACTTAGGAATTGGATTTTCATCCTGTTCTTCCTTTATCTGAGTATCATGTTCATTTTCATCTAGAATTTTGTTATCATAAGATCTTTCAAATGTAACAAAATATATAATATCATAATCATTATTAAAGACACTCCAATTGGTAATATTATCAGGAACACATGGTCTAAAAATCAATTCAATTAAAAACCTATCGGAACTAAATTCTTGAGATGGAATTAATTTCGATGATGCATTAGCCAATAAATCTACGCTAGAATTTTGTATTTTGGGTACAGAGGAAATATTGAAAGCTAAGAAATAAGAAGTCAATTCCTAGACTAATTATTGATAATGCTTAAGATGTCCAGAATGACAATGGATAGTATTTCTTGCTTGTTTGAAAATGATTTCTGAATCTCCCAGTACTTTCAGATATTTAATGTCAAGGTCAAATGCTTTATACAAAACTTGGATTAATGCTTCATATTCTGCTATATTGTTTGTGCAATTGAATTCAAGTCTGCAGGTTAGCATGGTTTTTTCTCCTTCTGGTCTTATTAAAATACAATCAGCTCCTGTGCCATATTCTAATTTAGAGCCATCAAAATAAATAATCCAAAATAAAGAATTAACTACTGGTTTATTTACAAAAAAATTACACTTAGAATCCTCTGTTTGGGAAAAATTTTCAATTTGAGAGATAACTGCATTATTGAAAAAAGGTGATGGTTGAGCATTAAAAATTCCAAGAAATGATTATGCCGAGTAATTTCCAATAATATTATTATTGAATGCTACTGCCTCTTTGATTCCTTCAAGATCAATGATTGTATGCTTCGTGAATTTCTCTCGGTCTACCCAGATTTGGTTTGGATTTCCATTGTGGGGTAGCCACATATGTGACTAGTCTATTGCAAAATATCCATGAAGCTTCTCAAACCAGTCTTTGCTTAACGCTAAACCGTAAAACTGAAGAATATCATCCACCAATATATCAATTATCTAGGCAACCTTAGGGTTTTATAACAATCTGATAAAGATAGAATGTATTTCTCCTATAACCTCTACTTTTGTTCTATCTAGTTGTACTATATGAACAGGAGAACTCTGAGGAGTTATGTTTAAATTAGCTAATACTGATTTTGGCATCATATTAGAGGAAACCCCTGAGTCTATTAAACAATTATGGACATTATTATTATAGATCTCATAGGTTAAAATAAATGGAGGAGTATGAGAGATGGATCGATCACCTATCATAATCAAATCTGTAGCATCTATTTTAGTTGAAGGAGAAGGAGGTTTACCCATTTGATTAGCAGCTTGAACTACTACTGGAGTAGGTAAGGCTGAAGCAGAAACCGCATTCAAATCTCTAAGTAAGATATTTTGTTGTTGTTTTAGCTTAGTAAGCTCATGAATGGAAATGTTGGCCCTGGTATTTTTCACATCCTAAACTATATTATATTAGATGGTGTCAGAGACTACCATTTTCTTTGATGTAGGTGGAACATCTGGAGTAGCAGGGTTAGTTTTTGTAGCCTTAGATGTAGACCTTTTACTTACTGTTTTTTCTTTAGCAGCCGTTGATTTCTTCTGTTTCTGATTTGGCTATGTTGCTGCAGTGGTATTCTTGCTCCTTGTACTTACAGGTAAAGCTTCTTGTTGTTCATCATTTGGTAGGATAAAATCCCACATTCCATTTAGTTCAAATTCTTCTTCTACTTCAGTTTCTTCTTCTTCTATTTGCTCTTCATCTATATCTTGATCAGACTCGGCATTAGATATGATGTTGGGTGGCTGATAATTAGAACACTGATTTTTCTTGAAGGGTCTGAAAGTCTTCTTTGAACTAGAACTTTCGGAAACTTGTTTCTTGATATCTGCCATTTCATTTGTCATAGTCTTTAAAACTTTCTGAAGACCTTATAAATCAAAAGGGTCTTTTGGTGGCTTCTTTGAATCATGTTTGAAGGATACTTTCTTTGATTTCCTATATTCTTGGGAATTCTTCTTTTCAAGAGCGATTATGTGTTTCTCTACAGATAAATATTCCTTCATATTTTTTGCCAATGTAGGCAATTTTTCTCTATCAACAAAAATGGCTATATTAGATGGGAGAGATGAAATATACCACTCAATTTGAACTTCTACTCTAGGAACTGATGTAGCAGGAATTTTATTAAGTATCTTATTAAATCTTGAATTGAAGTCTTTTATTTTTTCCCCTGTTATAGCCTTTAGATTTGATAGATCGTCAATGAGCGATGCAGTGGTTCTATCATCTCCAAACATAGCTAAAAATTGTTCTTCGAACATATTCCAGCTAGTTATAGAGCGGGTAGGTAATGAGAAATATCAAGGTCCTACAAATCCTGTGAGAGTATATGGAAATAGTCTTACAACACAGTCTTCTTCAGTTACCTCCTTTAAATTAATGGCTAACATGTAATTATGGATGTGTTCTTCAGCTGGAAGACCATCATCGGGATTAAATATAGGTAACCATATTTCAAGGTATTTTGGAAGAGGATGAAGAGGAGCAGGCATTTGTACAGCACCTGGATTGTTCCATGGTTGTACATTTGGTGGAGGTACTTGGCTTGCTATTAAATCTTGGGTGGAGGTGATGGATTGAGTTTGAGTTGAAGAAGAGGCAGGTTGAGGGATAGAACTAGTTGAAGGAGTAGTAGTTTGTGTACTGGAACTAGTTAAAGTAACACTGATTGTTGGAATGGACGTTGTGGAAGTGAGTGGAGGTAATGGAGGTGAATGGGGTCGATTATTAGATAAGACCTCAATGGTGGTTGACTCTGATTCATTATTCTTTGTCTTCCTTCGAGAAGTATCAATAGGAAATTCAAAAGGAGGAATTCTTTTCTTTTGAGTTTCTAATCGATTTAATATTCTTCTAGGTTGTAAAGAAGATGAAACACTAATCTCAGATGATTGAGAAGTTTCAGGATTTTCAAAAGAAATGGATACCCTCTCTAAATTTTCTATCAAGGAATGAACTTCTAGGGAATTTTGATGAAAATATGGAGATATTATTGCTAGAGTTTCACTAGGAGACTTAGGAGATGGATGTTCAACTTCAGATCTTAAAGATTTAGATCTAGATAATGTTCTAGAAGTTGAATGGGATCTAGAGGGAGAGATACTCTTAGATTGGCTTTTAGATTGATCAAATCTTCTTGCCATTCAAAATTGGCCCTCCTTCTAGCGCCAAAATGTTGAAGGCCTCGGAATTCTGTTGCAACAACATGGGGGAAAACCACCCAATCCGGACCTTAGAGCAAGTCCTTTTCTGTTTGGTGTGGTGGCTCCTACTAGGCATAAAGGGACCAGTTTCCTAATCAGGATGATTTTGGGTCTACTTTTCTTATATAACATTCAAATGGGAAATTATTTAATCTATCATATGTATTTATATAAAACTATCTATTTTACTATATACCCAGGATGTTCATTCCTTTATGCGATCCAAAAAATATATCTTCCAACTATTAGTAATTAAGGTTATTGAACAGTTGAAAGAGATGAAAACTATGTAAATATAATTCTTTTAACAAAATAGTTTAATTAAAATAATTGTGAAATGTATATCGCATTTATATGTTTGATTATATATAAGATAAGAAATCATAAACAAATATCAGTACAGAAGTGCATTTAACATTTATTTATGATAACAGTTCAAATATATAACACAGATAAAAAGATAAATTTCAATCTAAAAAGCAAAACTTAATATAACGTGTAGAAGTACTATTAATATGAGGTCCTACTCATTCAAACTGACAGTAGTTTTATGCTCCTCTTCACTTTCAAGCAATTTAAGAGTACAATAGTGCAACTTCAGTTAAACAGCTTCAAATGTCAAAAGATAACATATTTCGTTCCATTAATTCATCAAAGCATTCACAAACTTACAGAAGTGCATTCTTTGCAAACGTTTTTGAAAAATTTCTGGACCCTTCTCTAAATGCATGGGAAGGGTTTAAATACTAAACTACAATATGTTTAAAATAGATTATTACATAAAAAAAGGAGGAGGTTTCAAAAATCCATCCTCGTAAGGAGTAAACTTAAACTACAATCTAGGAAAATAAAATAACAGCATGATTATGTGTGTTGATCCTCTTTGCACATTTGATCTCAGAGCTGACAAATATCCATCATTGGCATTAGCTAAGCTGGTTGTGTAATTTTTGATCTAGACTCAGTTAATGATTGTAGATTTAAACAATGATGATAAGGCTTGGTCAAAAAATTCCAGTAATTTTCTTGATTAAACTTATTTATCTTTTTAATTATTTCCTCCTGCATCTCTGTATTTTTCTTCCACTGTGCTTCTAATGGTTTGAGCTCTGAGAGCACTTCAACTGTGGATTCTTTAATAAGCCAGCTTACAAAAAAATTTCATTAACAGATTCAATAATTTCATTTGTTAATATTGATGCCTTTGTCGTTGCTTTTTCTAATTGTCTCAACTATATTTCCCAATCCTTAAATAAAATCTCTTTGTGAAATTTATCTATCTGAGGTAGGTCAGCTTTCTTTCCTAAGTCAAATCCTTGCCACTTAATGAACTCATTAATCTTCTTTTCAACTTTCTCACATTCAAGTATCTTATTAGCCACTCATTGGATCAAGATTTTGCTTAGATCACAGTAAGATTTGGTGATTGAAGATTGTTGACAAAAGGTTTCTTGTTGTTGCTTTAGCTTTGCATTCATTTCCAGTGCTTCTTTTATGAACTTCTCTAGTTCAGGTTGGATTTTCAATTTGTTCTTTGGTGCTTCAAGTTTTGTTTCTTTCTCTATAATATGCACTTGGTGCTGTAAATTCATTCTTTCAAAATCCTTTTGAAATTGAGTCATCTTCATTTCAATCTGCTTACTGGAGTTGAACTTTTCCTGTTATAACAATATCTCCAACTCGTGTAATTTGTCTTCCTTCTGCTTTAGTAGAAGTTGTACCTTGGTGTATTTTTCAATGGTGGCAGTAGCATATGCTCCTGCATATTGTGATAACTTAGTCAAATGTTCTGTAGGATCAGCCAAAGGGTCTTTCCATAGAACGTCTACAGATTCATTCATAAGATTTGAAATTGTTTCATCCATTCTTCTTTTCTTTCTTCTCTTAACTACATCCTTATGACTGGGACTGTAGAAGAAAGCGAGGGTATCTCTTCAATATGTAAAACAATCTGTTCTGTAGGGTATGTCGGAATGATCTCTTGATCATGAACTTCAGGTACCTGATGTATTGTAATTTCAATTTCCACTATATTATGAGAATTCTCTGGTGTTTGGAAACTTGTGGATTCATCAATATTAGGCTTTGGTGATGGTTTTTCTAGTGCCTTGGAAAACTGATCCCATTCATCCTTCAAATATTTTGGCTGAGGCTTCTCTATCTGGACGGGTGTATTATGGATATGTTGAACTTCTTGAGAAGATTCAGCACCATTCATTTCTCCTCCCATTTGCATCTCAATCCCTTTAATCACTTTATCAATTATTTTCTCTGGGCTCTCATTCCTTCTCTCATATTCATTATCAAAGTGATCCAAATTCCGAGAATTATGTTGTGATTTCCCTGATTCGTGATTATATTTCTCTTGGGATTCATATTCGGACATGTCCTGGCTTCATTATCTAGAATAATGCTTGGATTTGGTATGTTGACATCTTAAATAAATAGAAAATCCAAAGGGATTCTTTCCAGCCTTTTATTTCTATATGCTTGGAAAGCCTCAAAGTCATTTTTACTGAGCTGACTGGATGCATTTTTCTGTAAATCTCTGAACTTCTCCATGTCTTGAAAGAAATCGTCAAACATATCTTTCTCATTCAAGAAAGGTTTCAATTTAAGCTTAGTGGTAAAATTGTTAACCACATCATTAGGGTCAAATGGCCTCTTTGGCATTGAAGCCAAATTCAATGAAGTCACATTTGAAATTTCCTTGAATTCGTGACCAATATCGAAAAGTACAAAAGTGTCGCACTGCAAAGGGAAAGTAGGCCAAGTGGCCTTCTTGGCATCTTTGAGTTCTTTGGAAATTCCACTTAATAGAAGTTGGTAGGAAATTTCCCTAGCTAGGAGCTTATTAGGAACATACTAGGGAAAAACATGGGGAGAAGAATAACTCCCGAAAACTTTGATATAAGTGAAATTATCTTCAGCAAACCATCTAGCAACTGGAAAAATATCTATGCTAGCCTCTTTAGAAATCCTAGGGGCTTTTTCATTAAAGATAATCTGACAGATGGGTAACATGACTCCAATGCAAATTTTATAGAAATGTAAATGAAAACCGGATTCCCGAAGGGCTTTGTGGTAAATATGAATTGGAGTGGGGTCTTGGGTTGTCCATTTCCATCCCATGATAGGAAAACTTGAACAAAAGCAAATTGTGTCCATAATGTAAGCACTCATGTAGAATAGGGGTATTGTTCTAGAGGAAACACTTCTTTTACTTCTATAATCCATGATATTTCTGGCCAAATTATTAGACAAAATTCTCACCCAATTCATAACAGAGGAATTGACTATTGCGACAATTAAAGGGACCCAGTCTATGGAAAACCTAGAGGTATCTTGTTTTTAAAACAATCTACATAACATTCCAGTAGCATAACAATAAGGGGAGGGTCGCTATCGCGTACATACCTATTTTCTCCCATTTCAGCTTGCCTTGGTCATATTTCCATCCCTTTATTACTTTCATGAGGTATGTATATTTCTTTGTAAATATTTGGACAAAACCTTTATCATAATTATTCTGCGGCATGGCCAAGTGGTGCATTGTCCATAAATATTCTGCAGCGAATGAACCAATATTCTCCAGCTTTGAATTTTTAAATGACCTATCCGCTATGTTAAGGTGGTCAATTACCCACTTTACCATATCTGTGTAGGGGACAATCTTCGTCCTTGTTGATATTCTGTGAAGAAACGAGCATGCAACGTCGAAGTAGGACGGGTCTGAGGAAATTGTCGCGTCTGTTGTAGCTATTTTAACTATCACCCTTGGTTTTTCTTCCTCAAAGAGTTGGTACACTGCTTCCCATGAAGAACTGTCGCAATCCTTGTTGCAGGTCGTATCTGAGAACAATGGAGGCATGTATGAGTGTTCAGCGGTGGATGTATGGGAAATTCCCTTGCCTTTCTTTGTCATTCTAGTTATTCTCACTCTGTTAGGAAGATTCCTAAATTCAAGTGAAAAGAGTGAACTCAGATCTAAGATGAATGGAGAGAAGGATAGAGTTAAAACAATATAATCAAAAATATGTCGCTCAATTATTCAAAACACGCTTGAAGTAGGTATCAATCTTTCGAACCTTACTCCCATTAAATTTCGTTAATAACCCATAACTCTTTCTATTAAATCTCTTACACACCTTTGCTAATATGTCTAATCTATCAATTTAGGATGTTAGATCTTATATCACGTTGATTAGATATGAATCATTTCGTGCACTTGAGTAATAAGTGTTAATATCGCACATCGCAATTTTAAACAATTACCATTAGTTATGTTTTTTGCCGCCGATGGATCTCGCGAAATGCAATTTGCGCAAATCGCAAATCGCAGCTTTCATGTGGTACTAAAACTTTCCATTTGGTTTCTTGTTGTGAAACATGAAATGTGCTAAGGATTCACGTTGTTGTGCTTTAACAGACCTTTAGATTTCTATAATTTTTACTTTAATATTTCGTCAGGTCCAACTCATCGCAATCTTTACTGAATTGTCATAATCTGATTCTTTTAAAAGGCGCGATGCGGTTTCTTTTTAAAGGGATTTTTAAAGCATTTGCAACGGGAATTTTATATAACTCGAAAAATGTTGAAGCACATATCACAATTTGCAATACTTATATATGTTTTAACTTATTCGGCTTGTCAGTTATGCGATCTGTGATAAGCGCTTTCAAAATCAGACCGAAAATGGAAAAGCCTTTATTTTCTAAAGTTTTTTTACTTAGTCTAAGATAAAATCATGCTCATAAATTTCTATTTATTTTTAAAGGGTCCCCATTTATTTTTAATAAATGGGGGGTGTTGTATAGTACAACACTTGGTAAAAAATGCATTGTTGTGGGGAAAATGGATTATAATATGGTATGTGGATGGGAAGAGGGTATCAAATAGGTGGTGAATGGATGTTGAAAGGATTCCAATTTGGGTTCTCTTCATCTCCTCCCAGTTGAAAGTGTTGGATGTCCCTATGCAACCAGATCCAGTCTCAATTACAGTGTAAGTTACTTCCGTGGAGATTGCTAACACAATACTTAACCTCCCCTGCTTCATGGGAATAGAAATAGCATTTTCTCTTCTTAATCTCTCTCCAACAGTAAACCTATTTCTTCTTTGTAACACCCTCCTCCCACATATACCCAAGTAACCGGTCAACCGAGGTAAACATGTGACAAGAGGCTACTATGATCTTATTCAACTCCCCATGTATAGTTAAGGAAGTGAAACCGACGCAACACGACCAATCTGACCTTCTATTCATCTTACAGAACCTCCAGGAGCTAACCCACCCTCCCAAGTGACCAACCCCTGAGGGAACTCCACATTTCGAGGAATTAAACCCTCAGTCACTCCCTTGCCAAGGAATACATGTACTGAGAGCCCCAATATCTCCCATGAGCCTGCCTTGTGTGACTATAGCCTATTTCTGCCAGTGCTATGCCAGTGACTTTGAGATTTAAGGCTAATTTCTAGGGCTAGGACCCAGTTACTGCCCAAAACTTCATGGAATTTAAAAAAATGAAAAATAATATAGAGACAATGATACCAATGCAAATTATTGAACAAATACTTGACTAGACCCCTACTAGCCATGACAGGCATTTCGTCAAACATGTCACAAATATGCATTACGTAGGTCATAATAACATATCTGAGCATATGGGTCTTATAATTATTTGAGATTCGTTATGAAGCATTGATACCTTGTCACATTAGTTTCATTATCATCTATTAGGTCATATATTGATCCAGGAGGATCTTGCTTCAGTGCAGATAAACAGTGAGGTCCAATCAGCTCCAATTTGTCTGATTTTTGGTTCATTCTTTAGATTTCCATTTCCTCCAGTATTCCGGATGAATACTTTGACATGGTTCAGTGTGATATCATGGTTAGAAAGTGGATCGAAGTTGGTGTCATGATGTATGTTGGTTCATGGTGTCACGGTCCTAGTTCTAAAAACCTATGGTGAAATTCCTTACAAGTGTAAACATAAAACTAGACCTAGAATTAAAACTAAGAATATAAGACTATGGTGTAAAACATGTAATGTCAAACCTAATTCTAAGCCTAAGTCCTAAGGTCTAAAACCTTGGAATGTAAAACCCGTGACAAAAAACCCCTTTCGGACTATGTATTATAAACATTGTGATAAATTAAAGTTTAAAACCCACATAGTGCTGACCACTACCGTTGATCGCATAAGAGTTGTTAACATGTAACAAGTGCAGGAAAACCACGGCGGAAATGTCAGTTAACTTCCAGCTTTTAACCGTGTTAGAACCGCTTCATATCACATGTGAGCAGACAGCAGAGATGACCGCAGCACGTTGGGGTTAGCATAGACCATAACCATCGAGATCACTATGTATCATGTGAATGGATATAACCAGAACCACTGCTACTGACCAAAACCGTCAGAGCTGACCACAATCGCCGAATTGACGGCATGTTCACATGCCACCTTCTGCTTTTTCGCACCTTTAGATAGCCATCAGGGCTAATATTTTATCCTAAGGTTCTATTTTGGGTTTTAATTGAATCCACCAAGGTGTAAAGGATATCCACCATAACATATATCCACTAGGTGTCACCACATCATAAGACCAAGACCTCCACACACTTTATTTTCTCAACCAGCTACCTATTTTGGCATCAGGGAGTTCGAGACCAGAGCTTTATAAACCATGAAATTTTCCTCCATGAACACACATGAGTGATTTTGTATTCAGAATTGGAGCGAGAGAGGCAGATTTTTTTCAGTGTTTCTTGGTCATCCGGAGGCAGAATTGAGCGCAGAGATAGGCATTGGAAAGCTAGGAGAGAGAGATTTATGTTGTCAATGACCAGAGTTTCCTGTGAGCACGTTCAGTCTGGTTTTTTTCTATGTAAATACTTCCTCGGATCAATCCTAATAAAGCAGACCCAGAGACGTAGTACACTAGGGACGAACTCCGTAATCAATGTTTTATGTCTCTTTTCTATGTTCTTTTATGTAATTTCATGTTTAATATGCTACTAGTTTAAGTTGTTAATGCTTTATATTTCCTTCAGTCTTCCACATTAAGCAGTTCAGTTAACAATCAATTCACTAATGGAAATTAATTAATACTACTTCAACACTTAATTTCAATCACATTCAGATCATATATTTTGGTATCGAAGCAAGTTGTGCTTTGTAATATTTTTTCCAGTGGATGTTAACCAAGTTCGGATAGCAACATGGAGAAGGAATGCTTGAGGATTTCAATCCAGAAATTGGAAAGTGAAAAGTTTCTCATCAATCGACGATGATAGGAACTGAAATAGGTGAAACTCCTGAAGTGAAGCCCATGAACGAGAATCAAGTTCAGCAAATTTTTTTGAACATGCAGTAGATGTTCGGAGAACTTTACGAAGATAAGAAGGTGAGAGATGCAGCTTCTTTGTCGAAGGCTTAGAAGAAGGACAGGGGGGAAGGAAATCCTGATAAACCTCCTTCTCCTCCATCATCTCCATCATTTCTTCTACTTCTTCTTCTAGTTCAGATTCTTAAACAGAAAAGAAACCTCAGAAATCTCTTTTAAAACTTGATGTCAAATTTTAACTACCTAGTTATGATGGCGAAATGAACCCATAGAAACTAGATAACTGGATTAACAAGTTAGAAGTGTATTGTAGGATTCATAACATTTATAATGAAAAGACAAAAATCTAATTAGCTACTCTTACAATGGGGAGAAATCCTTTAATCTGGTGGAAGAGTAAAACACAGATATATTTAAAGCGTAAAGGTAAAGTCATCTCCTCATGGTCTAAGTTTTTGAAAGCGCTAAGGAAAAAATTCTATCATTTGGGATACATGTAGCAAGCTGATATTGATTGGCAGCATTTGCGACAAGGTAAGGGAGAGAATGTTCAAGACTTTACTTAGGAGTTCAGGAAGAAATCATTGGTGCTTGGTATTCCTTTGGATACACGTGAAAATTTATTGAATTACATTGGCAGTTTACATTCATATTTACAGCATTCGTTATTGAAGTAATCCTAATGAATTTGATGAAGTATGTGTTCAAGCCATACATATCGAATCAAGTGGCAGACCATTCAATTTTTCACTGAAGACATCCAAACAGTTGGAAACCAAAGACAGCAAGAAGAAGGGCAGTTCGAAGGGAAAGAAGATAGTTGCAGCTCAGAAGAAAGGTGAAATACCTACCCATACTCACTGCCAGAGGATCGGACATGATGAAGCCAGATGTTGGAAACTTCACCCGGAACTCAAACCAGAGAAGTTCCAGAAGAAGAAAGGTGAAAATAATGCTACGACAAAAATCCAACAAGATCTAGGATCCAATTCAAGTGATGAAGGTAAAATAACAGCAATGGTTATGACAAGTAAAAATTATGACACTAGTTCAAGTTCAAGTACTTATACTTCTTCTTCAAAAATTAATCATCTGGATAAAGATAAAAGAGTTGAGTTATTTCACATAAGGGTAACTTCTAAGCACACGAAAATAGATACAATGTTTGACAGTGGGTCACAAGAAAATTTAATATATGAATCATTAGTTAAGAAATTGGGTTTGGAGACACACAATCATCCAATACCATACCCATTAGGTTGGCTAAAGCAAAAGACTCATATTAATGTCACAAAGTAGTGTCATTTAAAATTTTCCATCACAGCTAATTACATTAACGAAGTGGATTTAGATGTGATACCCTTAGACATATGTGGAATAGTGCTAGGGAGTCCTTATCTCTATGATCGTGATGCAGTGTTTCATAGGAACGAGCATAAATATCATCTTAAGAAAGATGGGATTGAATACATCGTTCGGGCACATAAAATCAAAACTCACTTGGATTTAGTTAATGCTAATCAGATGAAGTGCTTAATAAGTTCAAGTAAAATATATATACTCATGGTGGTAAAAGAACAGCATAAGAATCTACATGATTCTTCTTTTAGTTGTGAATCTCAGTTTAAAGATAGTTTGGCTAAAGTGGTATATTATTTTCAAAGTCTATCTAAAGAACCAAAGCATCTACTTCATAAACGATAAATACAACATGAGATACAGTTGATGTCTGATGCCCCTCTTCCTAATATCGGAATGTATCACAAGTCAGTCATAAAGCACGAAGAAATAAAGAAATAAATCCAAGGGATGGTTAGAAAAGTCTTCATTCGACCTGTTAGTTCCCAAATCCACCTCAGGCTGAAATAAGGCAGAAGAAGGACAACACCAAACCACGCTCAGCCTCGTAGCTAGCCCTACGAGGACAGGAGAGGGCTCTCTCCGGGTCAATCTCAATGAAAATATTCAAAGGGGCTTGAGATGACTAAAACAGCAACTGATCTTAGTCTAGATAAACAAATAGGAGGGTTTGATTTTGATTTTTAGGGGTTTTTTTTGTTGGAAAAAGGGAAAAACAATTTTGGGCTTGGGGATGAGGCCAAATTCTTGTAGAGTTCAAGTTGGGGCAGGATAGGCAATGAATTTGATGTCTTAGATCAAATGAATGGATTGAAAAGACTGCTAAGGAGCTGAAGAGGGCAAGGGAGTGCAAGGATCCTCTTCAAACTGACGAAAAACATATAAAACTAAACAAAAGTCTAAGGCAGAGCATCAACAAATCAATGAATTCTACCTCAATTACTCATTTGTTTAATTCAGAAGCATAGAGAAGGGAAATTGCATACATATAACATTGATGAAACTTACAATAACATGAGAAGAACATCATCAAAACTCAGAAGCCACAAGGATCCCAACAAGTGCTGCAAAACTCTGGTCTTTCCTTTGCCAAAAATCTGAAAAGAATATACAATGAGGTGCCAAACTTTTCCCAAGTATCCAACCCTGAAAATGTCTCAAAAAATACAATATATAGACCATCCTAACCCCTTCCCATGCCTCTAGGGGTCGAGCTCATCCTTCTAGGAGCTGTTTCAACCAATTCTAAACATGGAGCTAAAATCTAGGCGGCCAAACAAGTTGCCTCTATATGCTAGGAAACTTATCCATTCACTTAATTTTCACTTTTTAGTGAATGAATCCTCTAGAACAAGTAAAAACATGCCAAATTTACATCATAGTCATTAAATTACATCATGGTAGGTCAATCATCACATGAAAAAGTAAAACTAGTCAAATTGGCCGAATTTCTGAGCTGAAAAGTGAAATTTGGGCAAAATTCCTCTATGCGCCACGCCCAAATTCTCTATGCGTCATGCCACTTTGGAGGTGATTTTGAGACACTTCCTGAAGTCCAAATTGAGCTCATGATAGCTCGTTGGAAATCCCTGGATGTCTTCTATCCAACCCAAGTAGAATTTTTCAATTTGGATGTCATTTGCCCCTCCAAAACTGCAATCTCCCAAGACTGGTTCATGCTAGTGCAAAAAGTGGCAAAAAGGTCATTTTTGGAGTGTTTTTGACCTTTAAGACCACCCAGAACTTCATGAAATATCTCGGCCATTCCTGAACATACATAATATATCATAACAAACCAAAAAATTGAAATTTTTCCTCCAGAAGATGTCGTAATCATAAGCGCGCGTCGGGTGGCGCGACGCGTCGGGCGGAAAAACCTGTTTTGCAACCAAAATTTTCAAAATGACAAAATCTTCTCCAAATTTGCTGCTATTTGGAGTGAAGGTCTCCCATCATGTCTCATGCTCAGCGAAGGAAGCTTCGGCCAAGATTCGGAGTGGATCCGGCCTTTTCCGATGTTTTAGTGCTTTTCTCAACCTCGCCTTCAAGATCTTCATTTTTTCTTTGCAAACGTGTGTGCGGGCCCAATAGTGGTTTTTCATATGTCTGAGCATGTCTTTGTCCCTATTGGCCTTCGCCAAGAGCTTCTCCAGATGAATTTTCACGTGCGTAAGGCAAGTCTCTCGCTCAAATGGTGTCATGTCACCTGGTCTCTTTCGGGCCAAGTCACAGTCTTCATGGATTTGCCGCAACTCTATGAGTGTCTGCTGATCCTCCAGTTGTTTATTCTACTGCTCCAAGTAATTTATAACCCACTGATATCTCTGCAACTTCACGGTCAAAGTGTCAATCTCAGCTTTTTTTTCCTGGATGATTTCTTTCAGCTTTGAGCTAGGAGAGCTCGAATCAACATCGATGAGTATAAAATCAATGTCTTGGCCTCTCGAAGGGCCCTCATCGTGCATAGGCTTCTTGCCTCTGTCCTGTACCTATGCTGATGTAGAAGGCGAGACCCCTTCCACGCCATGTGTAGATAGTACTCGCGCTGCTGATGAAGATAACGAGACCCCTTCCACCCCTGGTGGAGATAATACTCGTCGTGCTGCTGCAAATAAGGCTCTGTGGCCTCTCTGATATGTCACACACACTGGAGCACTAATAGGCTCAGTCTCAGGAACCTCAAACTGATGTGAAGGCTCTGCCTCATCATGAACAATCTCGGGAGGAGGCTGGGGGGCTGCAAAGAAGTCACGAGAGATGAACTCTTCCCATGCGATGCCCTGCAATCCAAGATGATGTACTACAATGATTTTAATGAGCGCATAATGATAAATGTTGTTGTGTTGCTGTTCTGGAGTCTTCTTCTGCACAAGGGTAGTCATCCGCTCTATGTTTTAGCACATGAATTATGGAACATTCATCATTCGCACTCTCGTGAAATGCATCAAAAGTCTGATATGATATGCATAAAGGTGCGAGAATCTACCCTCGCAGCTGAAGTATCTAATGATGAGTTTCATTAATGGCGCATAGGACTCCTTCAGAAACCGGAATGGGAATACTCTGCTCAACTGCCTCAAATATCCAGGCTTGATGTAAGGTTCATAATATGCTCTATCCAGCTGCTGTCTCTTATTCCACTCCTCACCAATGTTCGGTATCCCGGTCGCCTCAGAAATAGTCTCTGGTGTCAAGGTAAAGTTCACTCCAGCAAGATTTACATAACCATCATGCAAATGTAGGACAAATAAGCGAACCAACTCTGGATGGTGCTAAATCTGAGATATCATCTCGCAATACCGAAAACATGAATTTTGCTGAAAGCATGTCATTGCAAGCGGGCAGGCCTGCAATTGAGCCAAAGAAGTGGGCTCCTCCCTGACGTGCCTGCCACTCTTATGAGACCTCCTCGGTACATTTAGCTCTGCGGTTGAATCACTTTCCTGCTCATATCCCTGCTCATATGATGAATTTGTCTCTGACATGGTGCTAAAAACAAGGTGTTTGACAAGTATATGCTGATATATGTATGGTGAAAATAAGAGTTTTAGTGTATGTTTTAATGCCAAATGTGCCACATATATAATAAGGTGCTATGAAGAGATATCACAGTGGAAAAGGACTGTCAAACGAGATTTAAGTGTGAGGACAGTCACTGTTTGGGGGACTTAAGGATTTGGGGATTTATAGGTAATGGGAATGAGTGATAGTGATGGGGGGTAGTTTTAGGAACAAGAGTCAATGAAATGGGAATATATAAGTGAAATCAAAGACATAAAGACAGCCCTTGAGTGTCTTGGAAATTAGGATTTTATCAATGAAGGGAAGTGATGGTAAGTGACAGGATTTGAGGGTTTAACACATGGGCATAAAAGGGAATAAGGGATACGGGACAGCGGGAATAGGAGAGGGACTGTGGTATGAGAATGTGACAGTAGTAGCAGTGATAACAATGATAACAATAACAAGGGCACAAATGAAAATGGAATGAGAGTTTAAGCACCAAAGTTCAAGTTTTAATCACCTCCTTTCAAACCCTTGGGAGCAGATTGCAATATGGGAATAGGGTTTATTCTTGCACCAATTAAACTCTTTGAATACCTCTTTCAAATGACACCCAACAGGAATTAAACTTAGATAGCAAGCACACACAACTTACTTGGAGGCAAATGAACTGAATTGATTTGAGTTTTGATGAAGGAAGATGAGTTTCGGCCTTTGAAATTTGATGAATTTTGAGAAAGTTTGACCAACCCAGCAGGTACAAGCATGAGGGAAAATGAGAAAACAAAGCCCTTCCGTCAGACAATGGCATGCCCCTAACGGAATGCAGATGAATGAGCGGAATGAGACACCTAAACAATGAAATGCGATAAGAGAAATGATCTCTGACGGAGGGATGTAAAGACTGACTCTAACATTGCCTCCAATGGGGATGGTAGCTCCTTGGAGGTGCCAAGAACGGCAGATCTTTGGGAGAGAAGACCAGTGCCTTCGTCCATTGGGCTATGGAGTCCATTATTTTGAAAAAAAAACTCAAGACCTTTGACTGGATTTATTTGACTGAAACTTTGACTTAAACTGACTCAACCTTTAAAACAGAAATGACTGAACCAAATCGACTAAACAGACTCAAACCAATACTGAAATCCTTCTTCAGAATTATAGCCTTCATTTCGGGCCCCAGACTGAAGAAAATACTACAGTGCACACTTACAATGAAATTGAAAAACATGGCTGTAATTTCTGTCTTCCTTCGAAAATTTGGCACTCATGGCAGCCTTTGACTATCTTATATACATCAGCAAATAATGTCGGCCAATAGTACCCTGCTCTCAAAATCTTATTGGCAGTTGTCTTCCAAAAATGATGACCCCCGCAGTCGCCTTTGTGGAAATCCTCCGTTACCTTCTTCGCTTCTTCCTCCACCAAAAAATTCAATAACACACCACTCGGATCCTTCCAATAAAGTGCAGAATTCAAAATACAAAATTTTGCAGCCTTCAGTTTCAAAGTTCTACCTTTGTTTCTAGTCATGCCGGGCGGTGATGACAAATTTTGAAGAACATAGACGATATCTGAATACCATGGGGAATCAACAAACATTTCTGATACCTGAAGTGGCGAATTCTCCTCATCCTCATCAGACATAGCAGCGATCAGATTTATGTCTAGCGCATGCAAATTCGATTTAGCCATAAGCTTCGCCAGCCCCTGTCCCTTGATCAGTTTCATGGGCCTTATTTCCACATCATATTCCAGCAAAGTTGCGATCCACTTACCACGTCTTCCTTCCGGATCAGTCTATACTAAAACATCTTTCACGGCAGTGTTAGGAACATAAGCTAAAATATGGGAATGCAAAATGTATACCCGGAAATCCTTCAATGCCTTTACCAGTGCCAGAGCTTGTTTCTCGATGATGTTGTATTTCAAGGCTGTGTCTCTAATAGTTCGACTGAAAAATGCTATAGGCTTCTCATGTCCATCTCTTTTCTGCATTAACACAGCTTCCATGGTATGTTCCGAAGCGAAGGAAAACAAAATAAAGTCTTGGGTGTAATCTGGGCTTATTAACACCGGAGCTGAAGATAGTGCCAACTTCACCAAATTAAAGGACTTTACCACATCTTCAGTCCACTTCACTTGGCTATCCTTTTTCAACATATTTGTTATTTCTCTTAAATGTTCAGCAAGGTTTGGGACAAAACGGCGCAAAAATTTCATCTTACCATTAAAAGACTAAATCTCTTTCTTGTTCCTGGGAGGGTCAATTTGCTGGATTGCTTCAACACGTGCTGGATCAATACGAATGCCATCTTTGCAAATAATGTGACCAAGTAATTTACCTTCATCCATGGCGAACAAGCTCTTTTTAGGATTAAGCGAGACACCATATTTTCTGCACTTTTGAAAAACAACCTTCAAGTGATACATATGCTCTTCATCTGAATTGGAAAAAACCGTCAAATCATCAAGATATATAACAAGGAAAACATCTTTTTCATTTGCAAAAGCCATGTCCATCGCCCGCTGGAAAGTTGTGCCAGCATTCTTCAAAATGAATGGCATCTTGGCATAGTGGAATGTTCCCCATGGAGTTGTGAATGGTGTTTTGTCGCGGTCGTCCTCATGAACCAAAATTTGGTTATATCCAGAATAACCGTCGAGTAGTGACATCCGAGATGCACCCACTACTCGCTGCAATATATGATCCATCTTAGGCAATGGATAATTGTCCTTCAATGACACCTTGTTCAAATTTCTGAAATCAATACACAACCGAATCTCACCTATCTTTTTCCGCACTGGCACTAAATTGGAAATCCAATCAGAAAATCTGATGGGAACAATGATTCATGCTTTGTACAACCTGTTTACCTCCTTCTCAATCGATGGCAGCAACTTCGGATTGATTCTTCTTAGCTTTTGTCTGAAAGGCTTCTGATTAGGCTTAATAGGGATAGTATGTTGGATGATATTGGTGTCATACGTCTTTAAATCTGAGTAATCCCAAGCGAAAGCATCAGCAAATGAAGACAACAAACTCACATATTTGGCTTTTACCTCCGGTGGCAATGATTTGGATAACTTCACCATTTTGGGGTCTTCAGCTGTCCCAATATTTACATCCTCAACTCCCTTTTCCGTTGGCCGTAAGGTTGGCTTCTTGGCCACATCATCCTGATCGAAGAGCTCTTCTAAAGGTATCAAACCTTTAGGAATAATGTTATCTTTCAGCTGCAACACTTCCATTTGATTTACTTGAACATCATCACCATCATCATATTCTACATCGATTGAAGTATCTTTGAACTTACCTTTACTTTGCAGAAAATCATTAATCTCATCATCATCTTGGAAAACTTACCAACATCTTTTATTATCCGGGACAGTAGGACGGTGTTTCACATGGATTTCGAACTTATTACTTGAATTCATTAGGATCTTCAAGTTACTTGATGCCTTAGCAAGTGCATCTGCAATTCCATTTTGAATGCGAGGAATACAAGTCAAGGTATAATCTGAAAACTGCTTCAAAATATCAAGGACAGGGTTTCGATAAGCTCGCATCTGGGGATGTTTCGTTTGATATTCGCCCTTTACTTGCTTAATCACCAATTCGGAGTCACCATAGACTGCAATTCTCTTAACATTCATCTTTCTAAGAATCTTTAGGCCATCAATCAGAGCTTCATACTCGGCCTCATTGTTTGAACAATCAAATGCTAATTTGTAAGAACATACCCGTACATTGCTCGGTACCTTGTTTGGAGCGGAAAAAGGACTGTGTACCCAAATACCAATCCCAGCACCATCATTTCCCACTGCACCATCGAAATCCATGGTCCATAGACCCTCTTCATCATCCTCTAAGTGCTGAAATTGTGCTAGCTCTGTTTTTTCTGCTTGCTGTCCACTATCTTTAGCTGATTGCTCAATTGTGCTTTCCGGCTTTTGCCTTTCTTTCTGCAAAACTTCTCTGAAATTCTCGGTAATCTCTGGAATATCTTCTGCTTGAACAAACTGACTATCTACATCATTGAAACTATCAGCAAACAAAACAAAAGACTCTAGAACTGTATGTACATAATTAATCAGATGATTGACCGGTTTCTCCTTGGTCGTAATCATATACTTCATTTTTTGTTCCCGGTACAATTTTCTCATTTGGCCAAACACGGGAATCGTCGCATAGGAGAAATATAACTGTAATGTCCCTTTCAATTTTTCTCCCCAAGATCTGGAAAGCAACATACCAAATCTCGGATGAATGTCTGCTACAACAACGTCCATCAAAACATTCTTTGTAGGAATCTGATCCAAACTAAAAACCAAGTCTTTAATGAGCCCAATACATCTCACTCTACTAGAATCAAATGAATAAAGATCATGGTACTTCCTGGTAATGTCTAAACCCAACTTCTCCATGATTTCTTTCGGCATAAGATTATGGGAAGCACCGGAATCGAACATGGCATTATGCAATACAAAATCATGCAATCAAAGACTGATATAAAAAGGAGGCACTTCGTTGTCCGGAGACTCAACATCTAAAGCTGGTCCAAATATCAGTTCCGGTTGATCATCTTCAATATTCACCATATCAGACATGGGATTGAAATTCAAAATTCTAGAAACTTGACCTTTATAACTGTTGTTCCTCATTAGTTCAATCAAGGGAATGGATACCTTTAATTTTGAAATCTCATTCTCCAAACTAAAGGCTGAATTCTTTTCGATCTCTTTGGCTGGAACATCTTTCTTCTCAACCTTCTCCCTCGATGCAATTGGCTGATTTGATTTTTCTGCTGATGATGACTTGGTGGCAGCGGGATCAACTATCTCTTTTGCATTCTTTTGTGCAACAGGTGAATAATTTTTAGGTGTTGAAACTTCCTTTCTCTTCTGAATTGGATTGACTGGTACATCTTTGTTTCTAAGAGAATATTTCTTCTGTTGGGCTGACAATGCATTCATATAACCTCTCTGATACTCATCCGACTCTTCCTCAAGAGCAGCATCATTAGCCAAGATAAAATCCTCATCTTTTTGTACCGCTGAACTTTCTGCATACTCATCATCTTCAGTGATATAAATGGGAAAATCATCAGGAGTAAAGAAATGATTTTGCTCCCCTACTACATCATCTTCATCATCTGAATCCTGACCAACAAAATTTTGCTGAAGAGGTGTCTTTACTTGCTGCTGGACTGCTGGTTCTTGTGCTCGTTGTTCTCGTTGCTTAATCCTGAGTTGTGGTTGTTGCTAACCACGGAATTTGGGATTTCGAATCTGCGGTTCGGGCTTATCAAGAGTGAACCTTTCGAACATTTTTTCCACCTTGCGAAGTATCTGATCTGTAGATGTAGAAGCTTCTTCCTTTATCACAACTTTCTTCTATGCTTTCAATCTAGCTCTCTTATCATTCAAATTCGCCTCAACACTCACGGAATTCTTCTTCATGTCCTCTAAAGTGGGCGGATCTCTATCTCTTAATGAATAGGCCATCTCCGGATCAAAACCATCCGGGAATTTTAACAAAGATGATTTCTTAGAAGGCCTCAAGTCATCAGGAATTGCATTATAAACCGCATTAAATCTGATAATATAGTCTTGGACGGACTCACCAGGATTGTGCTTGATCTTGGTATACTCAGAAGTGATTTGAAGCGGATCTTTTTTCATTTCCCACCGATCTAAAAACTGTCTCTGAAGCTCTTCTATTGTATTAATACTTCTGGGCTGCAAAGCTCTGAACCACTTGCGTACCTCACCTCCAAAAGTTTGCACAAACAATCTCATGGAGACATTCTCTTCATCAATTTGATGGAGATCAAAAAAGTCTGTCATTCTATCAATATGTTGTTGAGAGGGCACACTTTGAGGCATTCCATCAAACAAAGGAATTTTACTCTGATAATCAATGGGCATAGGATCCAAGTTTGCTGGCAAAACGAGAGGTGCGAATCTAGCAGCCATTGCTCTTGGTGGATTTATAATCTGTCTTGGAGAAACGGGTGGAGTAGGAGCAGTAGGTGTATGAGGCATATGTGGTGGAGATGGAGGAGGAACTACTGCTGATTTCTAATCAAATATCGATGGTTGCACAGGAATGGTAGGAATGAAAGAAGGTTCAACGTGAACTTGTGAATCAGATGTAATTACTGACAGACCAAGAGTTTCAGATGCGGATTATATAAATTCAGGGATGTTCGTTGCCACAATAGAGTTCTGAAGGTTCAGGATGTAATTATCAATGGATCTATTAGCTTGTTCAACCTCAAGATATTTGATAAAATCAGGATTTATGACGGTAGAACCAGTAGCACTTTCAGATTTAGTTTCAAACAAGGACAACTCGAACTGATCATCAAACTCAATATCTTCGATGTACTCAAATACAGTAGGGTATGAATGAGATTTAAACAGAGGAATAATGGAATTTTCTCAACGGAAAATTCTTGGAATCAGGTTTGGATTCTCATACACTGAAGGCGGATTAGGATCAGGATTCGATCTAGTATGTCTTCTGGAAGCCAGTGTGTTGATCTATTCAAAAATCAAAGGGACACAACCGATTTATTTCAGCCTATCAAATTCTAGACTCAATCACCAAAAATTCCAGAACGATGTAATATACTGGGGTAATTCACAAGTCAAATGTCACATTCACAAGCTAAACCAGAGATCGACTGAAGCAGCGTTTATCTACTTCCGCTAATGCAAAGCAAAAGTGTTTCGAAAGCTACCTGGTGTGACTTCAGACTCCGTCTGTAACTTATGAAACAAATAACATCAACAAGCAAACCATTTTCTCCCCAGTATGGTCGCCACTTTGTTAGGACCTAAGTCCACCTCAGGATGAAATAAGGCAGAAGAAGGATAACACCAAACCACGCTCAGCCTCGTAGCTAGCCCTACGAGGACAGGAGAGGGCTCTCTCCGGGTCAATCTCAATTAAAGTATTCAAAGGGGATTGACATGACTAAAAAAACAACTAATCTTAGGCTAGATATACAAATAGGAGGGTTTGATTTTGATTTTTTGGGATTTTTTTTGAAAAAAGGGAAAAATAATTTTGGGCCTGGGGATGAGGTCAAATTCTTGCAGAGTTCAAGTTGGGGCGAGGTAGGCATCGGCTTTGATGTCTTAGATCAAATGAATGGATTCTAAAGACTGTTGGGGAGCTGAAGAGGGAAAGAGAGTGCAAGTATCCTCTTCAAATTGAAGAAAAACATATAAAACTAAACAAAAGTCTAAGGCACAACACCAGCAAATCAATGAATTCTACCTCAATTACTCATTTGTTTAATTCAGAAGCATAGAGAAGGGAAATAGAATACATATAACATTAATGAAACTTACAAATTGATAAAACTTACACAATAACATGAGAATAACATCATCAAAACTTATAAGCCACAAGGATCCCAACAAGTGTCGCAAAACTCGTCTTTCTTGCCAAACGTAAAAAGAATATACAATGAGGTGCCAACTTTTCCCAAGTATCCAACCTTGAAAATGTCTCAGAAAATAAAATATATAGACCATCCTAATCCCTTCCCATGCCTCTAGGGGTCGAGCTCATCCTTCTAGGAGCAGTTTCAACCAATTCTAAACATGGAGCTAAAATCTAGGCAGCCAAACAACTTGCCTCTATATGCTAGGAAACTGATCCATTCACTTAATTTTCACTTTTTAGTGAATGAATCCTCTAGAACAAGTAAAAAAATGCCAAATTTACATCATAGTCATCAAATTACATCATGGTAGGTCAATCATCACATGAAAAAGTAAAACTAGTCAAACTAGCTGATTGAGTTTGAAAAGTGGGGGTGCAGGCAAAGCCACTACATCTTGCGTGTGAATTCTCTATGCATCCACCACTTTGGAGGCGGGTTTTGAGGCCTTCACAGAGTCAAAATTAAAGCTTTGTCCTTTTAATCAGCCTCGTTGGAGAGAAGCCACTGTGTATTATCACTTAAATACTGTTTTTCAGTTGGATGTCAATTTGCCCTCTATTTAATCTCTAAGATTAGTTCTGTGAGTAAAAAATTAGTGAGAAGAGCCATTTTGGAGTGTTTTGACCTTTAATACCACCAGAAATTCATAGAAATCTAGGCCATTGTAAGACCTGCATAATATGTCATAACAAACAAGTAGAATTTTCCTCAGAAGATGTCCTAATCATAGCGTGGCCAGGGCTGGCAGCCAACATGTGAGGAAAAACACAATTAGCACACAACAAATTTCAAAATGACAAAATCTTCTCCAAATTTGCTAAAATTTGAGGTAGAGTCTATGTCTCATATGGAAGGAATCTTAGGCCAAGATTGGGAGTGGATGTTCCAGAGCATTTGAGTGCTTTTCTAAACAACCTTCTCAACCTTGCCTTCAGGATCTTCATTTTTGCTCTGCAAACGTGTGTGCGGGCCCAATAGTGGTTTTCCATATGTCTGAGCATGTCTTTTTATCTATTGGCCTTCACCAAGAGCTTCTCCAGATGAATGTTGACGTGTGTAAGGCAAGTCTCTCGCTCAAATGGTGTCATGTCACTCGGTCTCTTCCGGGCCAATTCACGGTCTTCACGGATTTGCCGCAACTCTATGAGTGTCTGTTGATCCTCCAATTGTTTATTCCGCTACACCAAGTAATCTATAATCCACTGAGATCTCTAAAATTTCTCAGTCAGTGTGCCGATCTCAGCTTTCTGCTCCTGGATTATCTCTTTCAGCTTTGAGCTGGGAAAGCTGGCATCAACATCGATGAGTATAAAATCAGTGTCTTGGCCTCTTGAAGGGCCCTCATCGTGCATAGGCCTATTTCCTTTGTCCTTAACCTGTACCTGTGCTGATGTCGAAGGTGAGACCCCTTCCACGTCAAGTGGAGATAGTACTCGTGCTGCTGATGAAGATAACGAGACCCCTTCCACCCCTGGTGGAGATAGTACTCGCCGTGCTACTGCAAATAAGGCTCTGTGGCCTCTCTGATATGTGCGTGGGCATTTCGTGACAGTCTCGGGGAACATAAGCCGATGTGACTGCATACGTCATAGACAATATCGGAGGAGGCGGAGGTGCTCAAAGTGAGGATGAACTCTTCACATGCGTGCCTATATGATCAAAGGTTGATGCCTCTGATAGATTTTAATGAGCGCATAATGATAAATGTTGTTGTGTTGCTGTTCTGGAGTCTTCTTCTGCACAAGGTTAGTCATCCGCTCTATGTTTCGGCACATGAAGTATGGAACATTCATCATTCGCACTCTCGTGAAATGCATCAAAATTCTGATATGATATGCATAAAGGCGCGAGAATCTACCCTCGCAGCTGAAGTATCTAATGATGAGTTTCATTAATGGCGCATATGACTCCTTCAGAAACTAGAACGGGAATAATCTGCTCAACTGCCTCAAATATCCAGGCCTGATGTAAGGTTCATAATATGCTCTATCCAACTGCTATCTCTTATTCCTCTCCTCACCAATGTTCGGTATCCCAGTCGCCTTAGAAATGGTCTCTGGTGTCAAAATGAAGTTTACTCCAGCAAGGTTTACATGACCATCATGCAAATGTAGGACAAATAAGCGAACCAACTCCGAATGGTGCTGAACCTGAGATATCATCTCGCAATACCGAAAACATGAATGTTATTGAAAACATGTCATTGCAAGCGGGAAGGCCTACAATTGAGCCATAGAAGTGGGCTCCTCCCTGACGTGCCTACCACTCTTATGAGACCTCCTCGGTACATTTAGCTCTACGGTTGAATCATTGTCCTGCTCATATCCTTGCTCGTATGATGAATTTGTCTCTGACATGGTGCTAAAAACAAGGTGTTTGACAAGTATATGCTGATATATGTATGGTGAAAACAAGAGTTTTAGTGTATGTTTAATGCCAAATGTGCACATATATAATAGGAGTTATAGAGAAAGAGATATCACGATTGGAAAGAATTTACATAGAAGCAGAAGTATAAAAGTGTGAGAATGGGTCAATTATTTGGGGGACTTAGGATTTGGCGATTTATAGGGTAATGAGAATGGTTGATAGTGATGGGGTAGTTTTAGGAACAGTCAATGAAATGGGAATATATAAGTGAAATAAAAGACTACAAGTGTTATGAGTGTCTGTGGAAATTAGGATTTTATCAATGAAGAAGTGATGGTAAGTGGCAGGATTTGAGGTAACACATGGGCATAAGGAATAAAGATACAGTGATGGGAATAGGAAGGCTGTGGATGAGAATGTAGCTGCCGTGTGGTGATAACAATGATAACAATAACAAGGGCACAAATGAAAATGGAATGAGAGTTTAAGCACCAAAGTTCAAGTTTTAATCACCTCCTTTCAAACCCTTGGGAGAAGATTGCAATATGGGAATTGGGTTTATTCTTGCACCAATTAAACTCTTTGAATACCTCCTTCAAATGACACCCAACAGGAATTAAACTCAGATAGCAAGCACACACAACTTACTTGGAGGCAAATGAACTGAATTGATTTGAGTTTTGATGAAGGAAGATGAGTTTCGGCCTTTAGGGCTCTGTGCGCCGCGCGCAAGCCCAATGTGCCGCGTTCAATGGGTGCGCCGCGCCCTTAGAAATTTGCACGGTGTATCTCTGCTCAACGCGCAGCGCTGTGTGGATGCGCCGCATTCAATCCCAATGCGCCGCGCTGAACTCAATCACACAATCGGCCCTCCTAAAACATAGTTTCACTCTTTGAACTCCAATTTCGACTTCTCCCTTAGATTTTCTCAATAACTATTGTTGCAAATGAATGAATGGCTTTGAGAAATATCTCATATGGATATGGTTTTAATTTTTTCTTCTTCTTCAAAACCCATTTTGGCATTTTTTCATTTAATACAACTTTTGTCTTTTTGTTTCCTCACTGACTTTCTGGAGCTTGAATGATGAAATTGGTTGATTTTTGCAGGGATGGTGGCATCGAACCTTGGCAAAGGAAAACCAGAGTCTGCATGGTGAAGTACAACATGGTGGAAAGATACATTTTATTACAAAAACAAATTTAGACAATTTCTTCTTCAAAACGGAGTTTTGAAGAAGAAACATCCTCAAGCATAACGATGAAAATTTTTGAACTAAAAACTTATTGAAAATCTCCTCATGGCCTGCGGGCATTGTTTAACATTTCGAAAGACCAAACCCTAGACATAGAAACTAAAATGACTCTTTTTGACCAAAATAACCATTTATGACTGTAAATGACATGAACTGAACTTTGATGAATTTTGAGAAATTTTGACCAACCCAGCAGGTACAAGCATGAGGGAAAATGAGAAAACAAAGCCCTTCCGTCAGACAATGGCATGCCCCTAACGGAATTCAGATGAATGAGCGGAATGAGACACCTAAACAATGAAATGCGATAAGAGAAATGATCTCTAACGGAGGGATGTAAAGACCGACTCTAACACGACCCAGTTCATCTTCATGTGGTTCACCCATAATTTTGGTTCCTAATAAAAACGGGACATGGGGAATGTGTGTCGACTTTAAAGTTTCTAATTCACTTAAGCAGAAAATTTTCACATAACCAATATTAGCTTTATTAGATATTCAACACCCATTTAAAATTGAAACAAGTGCTAGTGGTTATGAAATGGGTAAGGAAACAATGATTCACACAGATCATTAGTCACTTCAATACCTTCAGTCACAGACTAAGTTGAAACAATCTCGCCACTACATATGGATGGGATTTCTTCAGCAATTTCACTTAATAATGAAGTACAAGAAAGGTGTAACAAATAAAGTAGATAATATTATGTCTAGACCATCTTTGAATGCTTCAGTAGTACTGTGGAATAGTTCATTGAAACATGAAAGTTATATAGAACTATATAGTATTGATGATGATTTCAAAGGTATTTATGAATCACTAACTCATGGTACTCAGGTGGAAACAGTCAATTTTCATATTCATGACAGGTTGTTATGTCATCTGGGTAAGTTTTGCATACCACAAAGAGAAAGGGTGCAGGTTATTTGGGAAGCTCATTCTTCTCGAAATGCAGGAAATTTTGGCATAAGCAAGATTATGGCGCAAATTCAAAGGTATTGTTACTGGCCTCGTATGTATGAAATAGTTGCAAAATACATTAAAGGATGTGTGATGTGTTCGAAAATCAAGACAAGCAATTGAAAGATTGGTTTGTACATGCCACTTCCAATTCCTTTGTGACCACGGGACAACATTTCCATGGATTTTGTTGGAGGACTGCCTATGTCCAGGAGAGGGCATGATTATATGTATGTCGTGGTTGATCATTTCGGCAAGATGAGCATTCTTTTTCCATGCAAAAATCAAGTGACTCCATAATAGACGGAACAGATGTTCTTTCGACAAGTATGGGTTCATTTTGGGTTACCTATGTCTATTATTTCTGACCGAGATACTCGCTTTGTAGGAGAATTTCGGTCCACTTTGTGGGGACTCATGGACACAAAGTTGAAGAAGAGCACAACTTTTCATCCACAGACCAACGGGCAGACAGAAGTGGTGAATAGAACAGTAATACATATTCTTTGAAGTTAATGCAGTAAATATCCTAAGTTGTGGGATGAATCTTTACCTTATGCACAGCTTGCTTACAATCGAACCTTACATTCTTCAACTAATCGATCTCCATTTGAAACATGTTTGGGGTATCTACCAAAGTCACTAATGGACTTCATGTTCGGTGAAGAAGATAAAGTGGAGGGACATGGCGATTCAAACAAAGCAGTTAATTTCATTCAACGGATACAACAAATACATGCAGCAGTGTAGGATTAGTTAGAGAAGATTCAAGCCAAGTACAAATTGCGCCACAACAAGCATCGATTCAATCATCATTTTCAAGTCGGCGATCAAGTTTGGTTGTATATCAGTAAAGACAGGTTGAAAGAAGAAGGTAAGAAACTGAAACCCATCAAGTATGGTCCTTTCAAGATTGTTGAAAAGGTTGGAAATAAAGCATTCTGATTAGATTTACCGTCTTACATGCATATTTATTCAGTTGTGAATCTAGAAAGTCTGAAGTTGTATGAGCCTTCGATGATCATTGATCCCGAGGCAGATACACAGATTCCTACTATTGATGATTTAGCACCTGAGTATATGAATGAGTTGCAAGAATATACCATCTTCGACAGGAAAGTTCACACTTCCAGGCAAGGAGATGTTGAATATCTTCGGGTAGGACTCAAGGGCATGAATCCGAGCAAGGAAAGGTGGATATAGATCGGAAAAGTGAGGGAGTTGTACCCTCACCTGATATCTTCTTAAATCAAAATTTTGCTGTCCAAAAGCTTTCAAGTGGAGACGATTGATCCAGGAGGATCTTGCTTCAGTACAGATCAACAGTGAGGTCTATTCAGCTCCAGTTTGTCCGATGTTCGGTTCAGTCTTCAGATCGCCAGGTCCTCCAGTATTCCATAGGAATGATACTTCGTCATGGTTCAGTGTGATTTCATGGTTAGAAAGTGGATCAAAGTTGGTGTCATGATGCATTTGGTTTCATGGTGTCATGGTCCTAGTTCTAAAAAAATATGGTGAAATTCCTTACAAGTGTAAACCTAACACTAGACCTAGACCTAGACCTAAAACTAAGCATCAAAGCCTAATTCCTAAGGTCTAAAACCTTGCAATGTAAAACCTATGACAAAAAACCCCTTTCGGACTATGTATTATAAACATTGTGATAAACCAAATTTTAAAACCCACACAGTCCTGACCACTACCATTGACCGCGTCGGAGCTGTTAACATGTGACAAGTTCAGGAAAACTGTGGCGGAAATGTTAGTTAACTTCCAACCTTTAACCGTGTCGGAACCATGTCATATCACATATGAGTAGACAATGTATATGACCACAGCACATCTGGGTTAGCATAGACCATAACCGTCGGGATCACTGCATATCATGTGAATGGATGTAGCCGAAATCGTCGTTGCTGACCGCAACCACTGGATTGACTGCATGTTCATATGCCACCTTCTACTTTTTAGTGTCGTTAGCTAGCCGTCGGGGCTAAGATTCTATCCTAAGGTTCTATTTTTTGTTTTAATTGAATGTGCCAAGGTGTAAAGGTTATCCACCATAGAATATATCCACTAGGTGTCACCACATCATAAGACCAAGACCTCCACACACTTTATTTGCTCAACCACCTACCTATTTTGGAATTAGGGAGTTCGAGACCAGATATTTATAAACCATGACATTTTCCTCCATGAACACACATGAGTGATTTTGTATTTAGAATTGGAGCGAGAGACATAGATTTGTTTTAAGTGTTTCTTGGTCGTCCGGAGGCGAAATTAATCACAGAGATAGGCATTGGAAAGCTAGGAGAGAGATATTTCTGTTTTCAGTGATGATAGGTGCCTACGAGCACTTTCAGTCTGGTGTTTTTCTTGTGTAAATACTTCCTCGGATCAATCCTAATAAAGCGGATGCCCAACTTGAAAGCAGACACGCAGACGTAGTCCACCAGGGACGAACTCTGTAATCAATGTTTGTTGTCTCTTTTCTCTGTTCTTTGTTGTAATTTCATGTTTAATATGTTGATGGTTTAAGTCATTAATGCTTTATATTTCCTTCAGTATTCCACGTTAAGCATTTCATTTAACAATCAATTCACAAATAGAAATTAATCAATTCTACTTCAACACTTAATTTCGATCACATTTAGATCATATATTCATTTCTCATTCATTTAAAAATCAAAACATGATGATAACCTTACATTTTAACTCTCATAAAACATATTCATAACCAGCATATAAAAAACATAAATAAGGAGGATACAACAACCATAAATGCCACATATGAACTAGTACATTTGCACATAAAATACCAAGGAAAATAACTCTTATTAATGAATCCAAAATCCAACCCGGTATGGGACTTCCTCATTCCACCCGACCATATATTGTTTGAACCAAATATCTCTTCATCCAATCAACCCCGTGCCATATTCCAAGCATGAATGTGGGACTCAAAACCAAAATAATCAACCAGGTCTTCCCGAGGCTAAACCACCTCACCCTCATCAATATAACCAGGCTTTATCACAATCCTCACTGGATCACTAGGCCATAAAAAATCATGGATGCCACCATATTTCTCCACCTACACTATGAGTAATTTCCCTATCTCCTAGTCTATAGGCTTTACCACAATCCATAATTTGATCCAGGGATCACTAGGCCATGATCGAGACACCACCCTCCAGGCTTTACCATATATCCCTCCATTCACTGATAAGGATTCCTAGGTTTGATCAAGGGAAACGACCTCTAGGATTTACCGTATATCCCACCATTCACCGGTCAAGGATTCCTAGGCCCACAGAGGCACACAATACCTGTATTTACCGCAACCCACAGTCTGTTTTAGGGGTTACTATGCCAATGGCTTTACCGTGATCCATAGTCTAGTTCAGGGATCACTACGTTATGTTTTCTTTCATTCAGAGATCCTCCTCACTTAGTTTTGAATCCATCCGACAATCCAGCTCAACCAAAACATGATAACCCCATCTTACAATGGTTATCTGAAAATGGCAAGGCAAGGTTGAAGAACATTGTCACACCTGGAAAAACCCATGCAATGACAGCAAGAGAACCAAGAATACATATGCATAACCATGCATGCCAAATCTAGCAAGTAAATCACACATTCAAATCGATACCTGCAAGTAAACCCATTGTAGCTACTTGATCTTGCTCTTCCTTTCTTGATATTTTCTTCCTCTTTTCCGTCGTTGCCTTTCTTGATCCAAATTTTAAGTGCTCCAAGAAAACTCTAAGTTTCCAAGAGTGTGAGAGAGAGAGAATAGAGAAAGAGCTCCAAAAACGAACTGACCAAAATCTATGAACTGATCCTCATAAGCCTTTTTATTAATGAGGCCTCTATTTTCTTCATTTTCTTCCTCACGTGCAACCTATGATCTTTCACCTTCCTTTTCTCCTAATTTCCATTATTTTCATAAATAAATTGCCAATTAATGTCACTTTGCCTTTCCAAAGCCTTTTTCATTGGCTTTTCCAATTTCCTTAGCCATAATAACCGAAATGAACACCCACACAAGGATTTTTTTGCCCAACATTCAGCTTGGAATAAGTGTCCCATAACCGTGGTTATTATTTTTCCTTTATTAACTTTTATTTACACAGAATTTTCACCAGGTTTGTTACATTCTTGTTCATGATATAATATTTTTGATATCATGGGCATGATGACTAGATCATGGGATAGTGTAAATTGAGGCATTTCAATTCATTCCCACAACTCTCCATGGATTTAATGTACTTTTTCACCCTCTCTAGTGCCACTACATGGTTATTGGGGTTGAATGGGTCCTTTTTGGTGCATGCACTCTATGGCCTGCTTCCACCATGAGCACAACATTCTACAATTTCATTTTCCAGTACTTCTATTTATGCCCTACAGTGATCAATGACTTCTTGTTTGTTATGGACCATGAATTCTACATGTTTCCAGGAGTTCACCCAGCTAAAGTGTGTGATGAGAATGTCTTTGGGCATGAAATCCTCTCCCTTGTTCCATAAATTGTATCTGTAGTTGTTTTCTTCCATCTTATGAGAAATCCCCCATTTAGCATGATTATTCAAGTAACAAAAAAACACTCTCAGTTGGAAATCTCCCACAAAGTGTAAATATTTATCATTATTTAATATAATTGCAAAATTTGAAGAAAAAAATAGCCAACACAAATCTGATGTTTGAGAGAGAAGATGTAAGGGGGATCTATGAAGTTTCCTAGCTTACCTGGATTTAATGTTGCTTCTTGGTTTAGTATCTGAACCACTGCAAGTATTTATGGGAAGCATAGGGAAGTGGTACATAATTGCTCCAGAGGTATGGACAATGTTCCCCTTTTTGGAGACTTCTAGTTGACCACGATGCCTAAGGAGGGACCCCAAAAAATATCTTGTTGTATAGTATGCATGTGGTTGGAAAACAAAGGAAGGAGATGTAGTGATGTACATGAAGGGAAAAAAGAGTGTATGCAAGGGAATCAGTAAAACTTATGAGCAAAAAAATAAATCATATGTAAGGTTAAGAGTGTGACTCTTACTGGGAGGTAATAGTAAACTTTATGAGATATAGTAGGCCCATGTGGAGCTTCTTATATTACTTAATTTGCTTAAAGAATATGTAAGGAAGTCTTCAATCTAAGTTAGAGGACTAGGTGGAATTTTTGAATTCATACTGATAAGTGAACATAATGATCATTTTCTTCTTAAATTGAAAGAAAATAATAATTCATAATATCTCTTTCGTCATTGATTTAGAGCCTTCCATACACTTCCATCAGTGCCATCCCCTACCTATTTTGTGACCTTATAACTAGAAAAGATCAAAAAATATGTCACTGACAATGTGTCAACAAAGTAAAAACACCCTCCTCAACAACAAGAGTGCTCCCCATTGTGAAGTCCCAATTAGAAATAATTTTTTTTTATATTAGGTATCCCATCTATATTTTAGTCTAGGAATTGTTGTGGAGTTTTAGCTATGAAAATGAAAATGCATAATGTACAATGTAAGAATGATTATAATTTACTTGTGAAATGCAATTCTAATCTATTTATCCTAGTCGGGAGAAAAAATTAAACTAGTAAACCTAGAGAAAACATACATCTACAACAACTCCATGATTAGAATGTTATCCAAGAAAACACATCAAAAATATACATGAACATTAATGAAGTTAAAAAAGTCTATAACCAAACTCATTTTTATGGTTTTGAACTCATTGTATGAAAGCGATCATTTCATAAAAGTAAAAGGAAGCACATGGATTTCTAACACGATAATCCATGGAAAAAAACACAATCTTATAGTAATCCTAGTCCTGCTTTAAATAATAGGAATAGTCCATGACTCATTGAATATACCAAAAATACTCCTTAGAAAAGTTCGCCAAAAATGGCTTCTCCTTATTTAGACACTAGAAAAGAGTCTAAAAAATTATTTGCATAAGCCAAAGTCTTTTATCCTTATTCAATATTACATTTATAACTTTATAAGAGTAACCTCCTCATGGATTGTTGAGTTTATTTCTTCACAATTATATATGTTGAACTCCCCCTCCTCTTTTCTATTTTCTAGTATAATGTATTTTTATATTCTAAACAACATTTTGGCTCTAACATTAATGGTCAATCTTAGGATTTGTATTTAAAGAATTATGTCCACACTTCATGTTGTAAAGATATACCCAATACATGCCTAAAATTCAGTTACTCATATGTTACCTTGAATGCCACTAGTTCTCTTAGGCGTGGGCCCCATATAATTCTTGTTAGTGTTGACACTTGAATGGATTAAGTTAATTTCCCCTGAAGGAACTAAGATGTGTTCCTTTAACACTTACTTGGTGATACTTAGGGTCATTCTATAGAGTAACACTTATGAATCCCATATCAAAAAGTGGAAGGTGATCCTCAATGATGGATTGCATTATGGTCCTAGCTGGTATGTCTGGGTTGGAAGATCCTTCTCATGTTTTCCATACATATTTTTTTCCTTCCTCCCTATTTATTTTCTTCCTCTTTTATTTCCTCAACTTCTTGAGTAAATCTTTTTGCTTTTTCTTATGCTCTAGCATCCTCCTTTTCTTTTATTTCTTGTTCTTCGTTTGCTACTTTCTCTTAACTTATACTCAAAATTTTCTTTGTATTTATTTTCTCTCTTATTTTCCTTTTCCCCTTTACCTTTTCTTTCCGACCTTACTTATACCACATAGTGATGTAGCTCTTTGGTAGAGCTCCTCCCCCTGCCAAATTTTTTGTTGGTAGGCCATTTTGTGTTTGCATGTTGAATAGTGATGAGATACTACATTTAGAAAATCACGCCTCCATGATCTCTCTTCTCCAAAATGGAAGGAAACTATTGCTTCACCTTTTTTTTTGGTAGCCTTAACATTCTTTGTATCATATACACTTATATATATTGGAATAACGGGCTATGGGGCATTCTTATAACAAGTTGTGATATGCTCTGACTTGGAGTTTTAATGCAAATTTGTATATGGTTAAGTGTGATTGTTTCTTTTATTTTGAGAACCTATTTGGAAATTAGTTTATCAGTATTTTATTTCTGATAAATATTAAATTTAAACTTGCAATTATTATGTTGCTAATAAAATAAATAAATCTCGAAATTAATGTTGAAGATACACTTAGCTGAAAGAGATAAGGTTTCAAGTTAATGATGGGACATTGATTACCCTATTCATTGAGGCCTAGGCATATAATCTAAATGATTAGATTATTTATGATTATGGAAATGATTAATCCATAACTTCCATTAAAAACAAGATGTTGTCTTTGAGATTGGGAAGTAGAGCTCCTAAATGAGCTAGTAACTACCTGCCACCTGTTGGGTGAGGTGGAGGTAGTTACCAACTACCAATTAAGTTGGTAGGTGGGTAATCTATTTTTGTTTTTCTTGTTGGAAAAATATTCACGCAATGTTGAACTGGTGGGAAGCAAGAAAAGGACCATAAAAATAGTGACAAAAAATATCTTGTAGACCTGTGCTCAGGGTGGACTCTTTTTGGTGAAAAAGGTGTCAAGGTTGGGAGGAGATTGTTAGCTCCAATTTTAATTTCCAGACTCATAATTTCAAGTCGATACCCTGAAATTTTATTATGTGAATCTTTAAAGAAGTGAAATAGTAAGAAGACTAACACTTGTAAATATGTACAATAGCATAATATTAAACATGCATATATATTCATATTTGAATTGTTTAGTACAAAATGCTTCAATAATTTGTGAAAATAGTTATTCCTTACAAATATATACAATGAATGCATGTTTTTCAAGATTTAGATTGTGATTATGTATAGAAAGAACAATTAATATGTTTTTGAATAGATTTTGGTTGATTAGGTTATCAAACATTTGTATTTGCAGTATAGTTATAAGGATTATGCTAGTTTAATAAACTAAATAGTATAGAACCTAGTGAACAATAAGTGTACATCGTTATATTGTAGTTTAAATAATATTGTAAGACCAACAATATTCAAACTCGGGAGAAACATTAGTTGAAAATTACTACAATATATATATATATATATATATATATATATATATATATATATATATATATATATATATATATATATATATATATATATATATATATTACTTTTTTTTACAAGCACCTACAATAGTGTAAACCTACATCAAAGTTTTTGAGTATTTAGATTTAGAAATACATTCACTCCTAAAGATGGTCAAGTTAAGGAAAATAAGATACTATTGTATTACATAAGCAAACTTGGGAGATTAAATATGAAATAGAAATTGAGAATAAATAGACCTGTATCATTTCTCAGGAAAATAAAATACTAGATGTAAATACTTAACTACTGCTACACTACCAATTGAAGAATATTTAATTCTTTAAATTTACGAGTTTAAATACAAAACTATATGAATATATAAAAATATCAAATACAATCATGTAATTGAAAATTTAAACACATAATAATTTTCATTTATAATAAAAATTCTACTACAATTGCATGAGGTCAAAAGGAACCATAGTCTATACAAGTATCAAATGTTTTTAGTAAAATACCCTTATGCAATACACATTTCGAAGCATAACAAACATGTAGACTGAAAATCTTCCTAAAAGGAAGAAAAACTGAAAATATTAGTCTATAAACAAAAAACGTGTGATAGAATACCTTGGTATTTTTCCTCAAACATAGAATCACACACATGCAGAGAAAACAATCCAGGGGTTTCGGGATCATCTGACTTGGAAGGAGGAAGTTGAAATCTCCATGAGCGAAGAGAAGGCTTCAAAATACACCATAGAAGTAAAAAAATTCAAAATTGACATGAAGTTGTAAATACCTACAAGCGCACACCAAGAAAAAAACATAGAATATGTGGATAAGAAATCTTGAGACTAAACCAGAATGTAGATATTGTAGAAACCCTATCTCAAAACCAACAAAGAACAAGTATAAATGGTACGTAAATATTTATGCATATGTATTTCTGTAGGGTTAAAACCCTAGATGAAAAATTACATAGCCTTATATAAATATTTGATAAGTAGAGAAAATTGCACGGTTATTCTCACATGTATACATGAGTGGGAAAGACCTTTAATGGATCTGAATGAACTAAAAATAAAATAAAATAAGTTTCCCTCCAAGAGAACCGAGAAAGAAATATCCTCTTGAAAATGTAAGCCAAGGCCAGCTATGGAAGCGGCCAATAGAATTGAATTCTCCTATATTGAAACAATTAGGGTTAAACCTTGGTCTTTTAATTCTAAGAAAATAAAATAATAGTATAAACTTCCAAATGGTGAAAGCAGTCATTATCCATCAAACTTTAGTTGTAGAATCGATTCTATCTTTCTAACGATAAAGGGAAACCTTAAAAAATCTCGCGTACTAGCTATGTTAGATGGTCGAAACTAGAAATTGGACCGAAATGTAGGTCTAGAAACCCTGTCAAACCTTGAAAACACAGTGATGAAAGAAGTAAGTTAATACCAAAGAAAGTAGTTTCAAGGAGTTGTAAGTTATATTAATTAATAATGTAAAACATTCCAAAGAAAAATAAAGTAATTAACTCTAGTAAAACCTCATAAGAGATTTGAAAAAAAAAATTAGCACAACATTCTGCCCTGGAAGACTGGAGGAAAGAGAGCTTGCAGAGTGTCAGAGTTTTGTCCAAAAGGAAAATGAATTAATGAATGGAAAAAATTATGGTCAAAATATTCATAGTTACGGAAAGAAAACCCTAATCCATGAGCATCATAGATCTATTGAGGATTAATCTCAAACATCGAAAATAGTGTTCATTTTAACCTTCATGTCATTATCGAGTAGATACAGGTGCACATTGTTTAGTCAATTTAGTGTCCTAAATTGCTAACATAAATTATCGACCAGGGCTAGTAAACTGATGAAGTGTGATGCACTATATGTGCCTAAATATCCATTTTTCTTACTTCGTTGTTTTTAGTGTTTTATTGATGTTTTGGGGTTTTTATGTTTGATGCTTAGTATGCTACTCTATGCTAAAAATATGAAGTTAGATCTATGTCAAAATGGAGAAAAGGAAATGTTAATAAATGAATTAAAACAGATTTTATTTGCAAATTCTGTTCCTAACTAGAAAATGATGAAAACAGAGAGTCCTAATCCATGGATATTACAGCTTCTAAACACTACAACTTAATCTGATTCATTTAGTTAGAGATTTTTTGGAAGAGCTTGTGAAAAAGATTAATTCTAATGCAATGAGGATCTCCTAAAACATAAAAGGAAATGCTGAAACAAACAGTAACTTAAAACATTATATTGAAATCTCATTCATTTGATAGAAGTTTATTGGAAGAGCTTGAGAAAAAGATTACTATAATGTAGTAAGGATCTCCTATGAAATGCTGAAACAACTTCTAACATTAAAACTAAATCTCATTCATGAGTTAGAGGTTTATTGAAAGAGATTTTGAAAGAGATTAATCATAATGTGATAAGGAAAAACAATCAATAACTCACAATATTACAACTAAGTCTCATTCGTGAATTAGAGGTTTATTGGAAGAGCTTTTGAAAGAGACTAACTGTAGTATAATGAGGATCTTCCTTTTAACTAAGTAACACAAAATGAAATGCTAATAATTCAGAATATTACAATTGAATCCCATTCATTTAATAGAGATGTATTGGAAGAGCTTGAGAAAGAGACTAACTGCAATATCATGAGGATCCTTTATCTAAGCAAATGACATGAAACATAATGTTAAAAGCTATGATTTCAGAAAGCAGTCTAAGTAAGGAAATATGAAAAAACAGAATTGAAAATGACTTATCTAGAAAACATGTAAAACATCCTCAAATAGCAGGGGGGCTCTGCTACCAATTTGGTGAAATTCTTCAGTTTCTTAAAGTTGTAATCAAAACAGCATCAATGAACTGAACTTCTTTATTGATAAACTCACACTACATCCCATTCCATCTTAAGCTTTGTTACAAAACACTCTCTAATATTTTCTCTTCTTCTCCTATTTTTCACTACCCTTGATAGGAAAAAGTTTCCCCTATTTATACAAAAATATGAGAAGTTATCTCATTAATGAGAGTCCATGAATATCTCCTTCTATCTCTAGAGTTACAATCAAAATAGGAAATGATAAGACACATGTCTTTTTAGAGTTTCAATACAAATAAGAAATGAGACACATATCTTCTTAGAGTTTCAATACAAAAAGAAAATGAGACACATGTCCTCATGATCCCATGATCTTCTCCACTCAAATTCGAATTTGGTTTTGGGAGGCCACATAAAGGTCTTTTAGAAGCTTCCTTTTGACCTACACATGTCACAAAACTCATAACACATATATAGATATATGAAACTATGTTAATTTTCTAGTTTCGAATCATAAATTCACTTTAAACACATAAAATAAATAACTTTGGAAGACAAGGATCCTAACCCATATATTTATGAAAATGGTTACTTGATGTAGGGTTTTAGGTCAGATAGTGATGAAATGAGAGCTAAATGGTAATGACATAATGGAAATATGTATGAATATGGAAAACACTTTTGAGACTCAACACACATGTTTATGTGGGCCACATCTTTGGAATATTATAGAACCTTTGAATTTATAATACATCACATGTATTCAATGAATAAAGTTGAAAAACCTTATAATAGGGACTTCTGAGGAGAATTTATAAAGAACTCGAGCAATAAATAAAATAACATGTAATGATATGCATTGGCGTAAGTTGTTTATAATGCATAAATAGCTAAATGTAACACACTCCTCCCACATTTACCTGCTTTCATCGGCTTGCCCAGGGTAAACATGAGTTGAGGGTCACTATGGTAACAATCAACCTCTTGTATGACCTTAATGTAATGGATTCGAAAACTTAAGACCTTACTGGATTCCCTCAAGTGTTACAGGACCCCAAGTGTCCAACCCTTGAGATAACTCCTTTTTTCACTAAACTAGAGCCTAAACCACTCTCTTTCCAAGGCATGAAAGTGACTATATCCCTCTAGTCGCTCCCAGAAGCCTGTCTGCCAGCGACTGTGGAATTTTCCAGTCATTTCTATGCCAGTGACCCTGAATTTTGAGCCATTTTTTCAGGGCTACGACTCGGGCCTCAACCCAGAACTTAGTGAAACTTTTAGAAATGATGAATGACATAGAAACAAGGCTTATAAACCAAAACTCGAACCAGTACTTGACCTAACCTCTCCCAACCAGGACTGACATTTCGTCAAACTCATGGTAAACATGCAACCTACATGTCATGAATGCATATTTGAACATAAGGATCTGGAAACTTATCTGAGGTTTAACAATAATGACCAGTTCTTTCTCACAATGATTGTCATAACACCAATTAGGTATTGCATTCATTATTCATTCAGTTACAAGTAAAAACATGATGAGATCCATGAATAATATCTGCAAACTAACCATGCTTATAACCAATATATAACAAGATAAATATCAATGATAGAACAACCATTAAAGCCACATAATAACAAGTACAATTACTCATCAATTGCAAGAGAAACTTAGCTCTTATTAAACATAGGCAAAATGCAACCAAGTTTGAGACTTCCACGTACCACCCGACCATATAATGGTTTGAACCAAATTTTTATTTCATCCAATAACCCCCATTCCATATTCCAAGCATGAATGTGGGATATCATGGATAAATCAATCCATAAAAAACCAAGGGAATCCATAGGTTAAACCAGGTCCACCCTAACCATACCTTGATCTCACCTAAACCGGTTCTAATATCACAAAACCAAACCAATCTTGGATGCCTCAGAATTCCTTCAACATCCCTTAAGGAATTTTCTTGTGTCCACCCTCTTGTTGAGGACTTCCCAGAGAAAACCATCTCCACCCCCAAACCTTGATATTTTCTTGAGACCACCTCACCCGGATCTGAAACCTTCTGAAAATCCAAAGCTCAACCAAGAAAGAATCCCATCGCACCATGGTTATCCGTAAATGGAAAGGCAAGGATAAAACCACTGTCAAAACCCGAAAAAAAAATCCATGCCACTTATAGAAAAAGAACCAACTACCAACATGCACATACAATGCATGTCAAAACTAGCTAGGAACTCATATATGCCACATGTTACCTACAATTATTAATGTTGAAGTTGCTTGATCCAACTTCTCCTTACTTTATCCTTGCTTTCCTTTGTTTTCCTTATCCTTCCTTTGCTTTCCTTGCCCTTCATTTTCCTTCCTTTGCTTGCTTACTTTCCTTCTCCTCTTGGTGTTCTTCTCCTCTCTGAAACTAATTCCAAAACTAAACTGACAAAAGGGCCTAAATTGATACTCTGATGTATTTTTATTTTTTATATCTCTAATTTATTTATTTTTCCTTAATTTTCCTTCAATTTCCTCCTCACATGCAACCTATGACGTTTCACCTTATTTTTCTTCTAATTTCCTTTATTTTCATAAAATAAATGCCAAGAATGTCTTTTTGTCTTTTCAAAGCCTTTGTCATTGCCTTTGCCAATTTCCCCTTAGCCATAAACACATTAAATGATGCCCTCTAGGATATTTTTTCCCAACATTCAGCTTGGAATAAGTGTCCCTTGACCTCAGTCTTATTTTTCCTTTATTAACTTTATTACATGAAATTTTAACCCGGGGTTGTTACATACTCCTCCTCCTTAGGGGAACATTGTCCTTGGTGTTCTATGATACCTAAAACCACAAAATCATTGAAAGCAAAACATATTTCTTATTGAGCGTTATAACCCACGTTGCAGTATTTACAATAACAACCTGCTCAAAATAAAAACCATCATAACAAGCATGACAACGTGACAACTATGTTGATTTTTGGAGCTTTATAACACAACATGTTGTGATATTTACAATATCAACCATACATAAATATGTACAAATACCAAAAAATCATTTGTCTCCACTGAAAAAAAATGAAGGATACATATCCTGCATCTGATCATCCATCTCCCATGTAGCTTCATTGAGCCCAAAGTGCTTCCACTGCAATTTAACTTGCTCGGTTTCGAAGCATGAGTTGTTTCCATTGCAATATGCACTAAGGTTCCAGCTGGAATTATCCTTCTAGTTCCACTTGCAATACATACCAATCAATAACATGATCAAAATCATTTATGTATATTTTAAGCAATGAAACATGGAAAACATCATGGACTTTCACTGTTGGAGGCAGTGCAAGTTTGTAGGCCACTGGTCCAATCTTCTCAAGGATCTCAAAAGACCTGAAATATCGTGTTTCCAACTTGGCACATGATCTAATCCTCAAGGATCTCTTCTTGGGCTTGATGTGAAAATACACATGCTCCCTAGCCTTAAACTCCTTAAATGTGTTGTGTTGTTCTGCATAACTCTTATTCTTGTGTTGTGCTACATTTAAACTCTTCTTTATAATCTGCATTTCTTGTTCCATATCTTCCAACTTGTCTGGTCCAATAAGTACCTTGTTCACTAGATCACTCCAGCTGACGGGAGTGTTACAACTCCACCCATACAATGCCTCAAACAGACTCATCCTCAGTGACTCTTGATAACCATTTTTGTACGCAAACTTAACCAATGGAAGGTACTTCTCCCATATCCTCTATTGATGCATGACATACAACCTCAGCATATGCTCCATAATCATGTTGACCCTCTTTTTCTTTCCATATTTTTGTGGATGTTGAGTTGTGATAAAGGCCAACTCTATCCCCCAAACCTGCAAAAAAATCCTTCAAAATCTTGGAAGTGAACTTAGCATCCCTGTCTGATACGATCTTCTTCAAAACACCATGCAATCTCATGCTCTCCCTAGTGAATACTTGTGCTACCTCACTAACTGAATAAATGCTCTTTACTATAATGAAGTAAGCTACCTTGCTCAAACTGTCGACCACAACCATGAAAGAATCATGTTGCCTCGATGTCCTCTGAAGACATGTAATGAAGTCCATGGAAATGACCTCCCATTTCCATTCTGGAATCGGAATAGGCTGAAGCAACCCACCTGGATGCTTACACTCTGCTTTCAGCTATTGACAATACAAACACCTAGCCACAAACTTTGCCACTTCCTTCTTTAGATTCAGCCAATGGTAGAAATTTTTCACTACTGTCAATGTATTATGATATCTTGGGTGACTTGAATGTGGTTTGACATGAAACTCTCTCAAGATAAGTTTCTTGGGTTCACTATCATCTAACACATAGATCCTGTCCCAAAATATCACCAAGACATCTGTTGTAAGATGATATTCCACATCCTAATCACCTGTAACATGTACATAAGCTCCATGTATCTGCCATCATGTTGTCTTTCTTGTAAGATACGATCATGTAATTCTATCCCATATGAGCTCACTGTTGCAACATGGTTCAACTACACTTTCCTGCTGAGAGCTTTTGCAACCTTGTTCTCCTTTCCCTTAATGTATATAATCTCCAAGTCAAACTCACTAAGGGTAGCCAACAATATAGCTTGCCTGGAATTCAAATTTAATTATTCACACAAATATATCAACCCACTGTGATCGCTCATCAATACAAACCTATTGCCAAGAAAAAAATGTCTCCACATCTTCAATGCGTGAAAAATAGTTGCCAACTCAATATCATGAGTCACATAGTTTTGCTCGTGCTTAATTCAGTTTTCTGGATTCATAGCATGCCACTTGTCCCTCCTGCATAAGGACTCCACCAAGTCCTCTTTTGCAAGCATTTGTACACACTACAAAATCTTTATCCAGATATGCAATCTTTAACACTAGAGTGTTTGTCAATAACTTCTTCAATTGTTCAAAACTAGTTGGACATTCCTCCATCCATTCAAACTTCTTACCTTTTTGTTGGTAATTTAATTGAACTTATATTACTTCATAAATTATTGATGAGGACTTGTAAACTGATGAAGTATATATGCACCATTTGTGTTAGGATTCCTTATCATGGGAGTAATTTTAAATTGAATTAGGATGTCTTTATGCACATGCTTTATCTAATAAATTCAATGTAGAAATATTATCACTCTTGTAGAAAAGAAATTTCACACTCACAAAAAGATAAAGCTAATTCTAAGTGCAGAAATAAATGTCACACTTGATAGAAAAGTAAACTAATCTTAAAATGTAGAAATAATACCACACAAACAAAATATAATTAAATCTACTTCACACTTTACATAAAGGAAACTAATATTTAAAGTGCAGAAATAAACAAAGCCTACTTCTACTTCACACTTAATGGAAATAAAACTTTGAAATAAATTTATTTGCAAATCTTAAAATTAAATGATTCTTCTTCCTATCTCTTAATCAAAATCTACATGTGCATAATGAATCCCATTGATTATTCTCTTCATCGTTCTAACAATGAGATTAAATCCATAAAATTATTTACACAACAAAATTAAAACAATGAAGGAATTGTGCAGAAAATTCTATTGATAAAATCTATAACAAATTCTACAAAGTGAAATTATATTTACTGTGATGACTAAACTACAAAACAAAAAACTCAACTAGAAATAAAAGTAAAACCTTACAGCTCCTAGGGGACCCTCCCGTGAGTGCAAGCACACAGATATCAAAAGAGGCTAACCACGCATCTAAATGCACAACACAATGGAATAAAGAGTTTTTAATCAATCGATTGCAAAGAGTATTTTTAAACAGTAATCAGTCATCCATCATCGTGCCGAGAGGTAGGTTTTATAACCTCCTTCGTTAAAATTTTTGGAGATTATTAAGCTTATCTTCCTCAACTAGAGTGTATTAAAACAACATCATTTAAATAAGATAATGATTCTCCATGATTTTCTATTGAAGAATCAAATCATGAAGCAAAATATCAGCTTCAACCATTTTCTCGCTCGCCTGATCTATCTTCGACCTCATTTCCCATTGGGTTGAATTCCATGTTGACTTGCTTATACGGGCTTCCTTATCACTTCCTAAACTAAAATAATAGGTGGATATCGTTGTGCTAACTGTCATCTACTTTTACATATGCTTAGTTCCTCAACTAATGTTTTAGAACCTATAGATTCTTCAAATAAACCGCAAAATTGTTTATTAGCTATAGAATTGATTCAATTCAGTAGCTTGTACAAATATTAAATCAAATAAAAAAATAAAAATGAAACTATGAATAAAAGATGATTAAATACCTATTTTTTCCAATAAGTTTGCAAGATGACACTTAATTTGGATTATTGTGGTAAAAAAGGAGGAGAATTGAGTTTAAGGAGAGTGTAAAAAAGGGACAATTTTGGCCTTCAACATTCCCCCACACATAAGATATTGCATGTCCTCATGCACAAAATTTCAAAATTGTGTAACCCACTTCATCACTAACCTATCTTTGAGGCCTGAGCAAGAACATATATATAAGTTCTCCTTGAATTTTTGGTATTGGCTGCCATCCTTGGTTTCTTCATTAAGATCCTTTACTGCAAACTTCTGACCTTGCTCTTGAGAGATTTATTTTTAGCTTTCAACTTCTTGTTTTTCTTGTACCATTGGAAAAGATGTAGGAGAATATTATCATTTTGAGTCTTTTGAATGTCATTTTTTACTTTCATTGCTTCATGTTCCTACTTCAGATACTTATTTAACACTTCGAGTTCACAAATTTCTTACTTAAGAGCATCTTCAATTCTAGGTTTTTCTTGAGGACCGAAGTGAACTTCTTCGTTTAAAATTTATTCCTTATTTAATGATGACTCAACAATTTTCCTTTTGTCTTTTTGTTCAAGATATTCTATATAGTCGTAGATTTCTTGTTGGACAGGGTCGATTTCAGGAGTTTCCCTAAATGGACTTGCAATTGGTGATGATACTCTTGGTTCTTCTTCTCCTTCTAAATCAATAAACCTTGGAGACTTTTCACACTATTCATTGGTTTGTTTCTTAAGTTGTGCACTTCATCTTACTTTTACTAGTGACTTTTCAGTAGTGGGAGAACGATTTTTCTTGCTAACTTTTTCTTGCTCTACTTGTTTTGTCGATGGGCCTTCATTTGTACTAATGGGTTTCTTCCTTTTAACATTTTTATATTTAAGGTTTTCTAAAACATTTGCAAGATGAATTTCATCATCGGAATCCTTCTGTGTTTGCCTATATTCTTGCATTTAATGTGCAGGTGAATCTTGATCTTCAATCTTAGGGTTTGAAGAAAAATTTTGTAGACTCTTCTTTCTTTTGGAACTGGGTTCATCTCGCTCAACCTCCTTGAAATGATTTTAGACCAGAAAATCCTCCCAATTATCACCTTAACTCCTTGAATGAGTTTCAATCAAAATCTTTACTAACCAATGATGATACAGAGAATTATTAATAAATGGTATCCTCCTTTGGATATTAGCAGCCATTTTTCTTAAACTATATAGCAGGAAATATGGTAAATTGATTTCATTTCCACTAGTAAAATGCATCAACACGAGCATGATAAAAGAACATATTCCCAAATCCACCGCCACAATTTATAAGCTTCTGAATGATCAACAACAAATTTCTCCATTTAATTTTCAGGGTTGTTATTGGAATTCCTTTCTTGAAAACAGAGATGTCCATACCTAGGGTTTTTAAGGAAGACCTCCCACACTTTTTCCTTGATTTTTCGGTTTTTAAACCAAATTTCTTCATTTCTCGGTAATCATGTAGCCTCCTCCATGAACAATTTTGTCAAAACCAACTTGATATCCCCAATTCCTACTTCTATACCATCATAGGCTCGAGAAAACGATTTAGTGACCTCCTTCTCATACCCATCAAACTTCTCAAATAAATTTAACCATTTTGCATGTTGCAATTGTTGCTTCACTTGTGGATAGGCTTCAAGAAACTTGGGTCCATTTCGCTCAGAACGCACAATAACGCCCATGTTGAAGAATTCCCAGTCCTTTATTACCCTTTTCGACAGAATTATGGATTTTTAATGGCAAAGACAAGAGTTGGGTAGCGGTTGAAATGTTTTATGCAAAGAAGAAGGAAATGGAGTTAAAGGAAATGGGATATGATGTGAAGAAAATGTTATCGGATGTGAAGGAAATGGAATGATATGTGTAGGAAGTGGAGTAAATTCAAATGATGGCAAGGTTTTTAATAACGGTTTTATATCCTCCTTATAAATCATGCATATATTTCGTAAATTAAACCATGAGAACCAATTTCATGTCATAGCAAGGGTAATTATTATGTGATATGGCAAAGGCAACAATTATAATCATCAATTTATATCATAACTCAATGTTTCTTTTAATATTTGACTAATATTTACATACCTTGTATTTTGTCTTATTGATTTGTTAATTTGTTCTTTTGTAGGTTACTCAGGTTACTCTGGCTATGACATCTACATCCATGTTTCTTTGGCTATGATCTTTCCATGTTTCTCTGGTTGTGATTTTTCAAGTCAGCTGCAAAATTATGAGAGCTACAGATTATTGACAATTTTGTAGTTGTTTTATTTCTGCAAAAGGGGAATAAAAGAAAAGGGACAAGAATAGCGAAAATTAAACAAAATCTAGGTTGCAAATAATTCTTCAAAGAATTCTTAGTTTTCAACTTAGATTTTATGTATAAACATGCCAACAATGTTGGTTTTCATGGTTATACAATTTTTTTTTTTAAGAAAATAGAAAACAATTTGCAATATAAGTTAGAGAGGAAGAAGAATATTTCCTGAACAACTTCAAATCAAGATTATCTTGCATATTTCTAATGAACTCTTCCTTTGTTAATGGTTTATGATAAATTTGTAATATATGACCATTTACAAGGAAAATTACTTTTTCTTCATCAATGGTTTTAATTCTTACTACTCCATTATCAAAGACAATTTCAACATCGTAAGGACCAAACCAATGAGTTTGAAATTTTCCCTGAAAATCTTTAAATTTAGAATAAAAAAGTAATGCCCAATCACCCGACTGGAACTTCCTGTCTTTGACAAATTTATCATGCCATCTATACCTTTGTTGTTGAACTATTTTGGTTCTATGAATAGCATTTTGTCCTATCTCATTAGATTCATTCAATTGCTCCAATATTTATTTTTGGGCTTATGATAGATCAAGACCCAATTTGATTGTTGTTTTTAAAGTCTTTATTTGGAACTCAATAGGGAACATGACTTGCTTCCCATAAACAAGTTCATAAGGAGTATGCCCTGTTTTGTTTCTCCATGTGGGACGATATGCCCATAAAGCTTCTAGAAGCTTTTCTGCCCAATCCTTTCTATGAAGATGCATAGTTTTGGTAAGAATTTCTTCAAGTACTTTAATAGTTGATTCAGCTTGTCCATTTGCTTGGGGATGATATGGAGTGGATTTCCGATGTTTGATTTTGTATTCCTCCATTATCTTCTCCACCAACTTGGATGTAAATTGAGTACCTTGATCTGTCACAATTTTTCTTAGGACACTAAAATGAGTGAAGATATCTTCAAAAAGAAATGAAACTACATCATTTTTAGTAGAAAAAGGAAGTGATTTAGATTTTACCCATTTCGCAACATAATATGTACAGACAAGAATGTACCCTTTTTGTCTTAATGGTGGATTAATTGGACCAACAAAATCTAAAGCCCGTTTTTCAAAAGGTTCAATAGGTACTTGGGGTTGTAGAGGCATTTCATCTCAAGGAACAAGATTTCCCATTCTCTGACAATTATCACATCTCTTAACATATTCTTTGGCATCTTTAAAAAGTGAAGGCCAATAATATCCTAAGATAATGATTTTATAGGCATTTATTTTATCAAGAAAACGTCCTCCACGCGGTTCATCATGACAAGCCTTTAATATTTCTAGTACTTCATCCTCTCTCACACATCTTTGAATGATTAAATCACGTCATGTTTTGTACTATTCTCCATTTATCTATGAATAACATGCACTGGTTTGAATAACTTTCCTTTTCTCTCGAGGATACAAACATGATGGTAACTTCCTTGTGGGCAAATAATTAGTAATATCTGCAAACCAGGGAGATTTAATAGATACTGAAAAAAAGATATTCGTGAGGAAAATTATCTTTTACAAGAACATCCTTATTATCATTTTGGATTCTAGATAGAAAATCAGCAATTGTATTCTCCTTTCCAAGTCTTAGTATTATTGAATTATGGTAATAACAATAACCATCTTGTAACTCTGCCATTAGTAATTGTTTTATTAATTAAATATCTAATTGTAGAGTGATTTGTGTGAACAAAAGTTTCATAACGAGTGATATAATTTTGAAACTTATTAATGGCATGTACAACAGCTAAAAACTCATTTTCTATTACAGTATAATTCAACTTTGCAGGAGTCAAAGTTTTACTTGTGTAATAAATGGCATATGGAGTCAGATATTTTTGTTCCAATACAACTCCTAAGGATATATATGATGTATTAGTTGAAATATGAAGGAAAGTTCCAATTTGGTACTCTTAAGGTAGGTGCTTCAAAAATATTTTCTTTCAATGTTTCAGAGGCTTTTTGGCAATCGGAATTCCAAATGAATTCACAATATTTTGTAAGCAGTTTGAAAAATGGAGATGCTATCTTAGTGAAGGTGTTTATAAATATTATATAATAACCAGTAAAACCAAGAAAAATTCTAACATCTCTTTGACAAGTAGGATCTGGTAATTTCGAAATAACTTCTACTTTAGGTGCATCCACTTTAATTCCATCTCTTGAAATGTGGTGGCCAAAAACAATTCCCTTGTTCAACCTCATAAAACATTTTTCATGGCTTAATGAGAGGTTTTTTCTTTACATCTAATAATAACTTTTTCCAAATTTTTAAGAGCTTCCTCAAAATAATTCCCATAGACAATAAAATCATCCATATAAACTTCCACATAATCATGAATTAAATCAGGAAAAAATAAAAATAAATAAAAAATTAAAAAACAAACAAACAAAATTAAAATTAAAATTAAAATAAATAAATAAAAAATAAAAAAATAATTAATTAATTAATATATATATATATATATATTCCCTTTGGAATTTTGCAAGTGCATTACATAATCCAAAAGGAAGTACTCTGTAAGAATAAGTTCCCCATGGACAGGTGAAAGTTATTTTGTCTTAATCTTTTGGAACAACTTGGATTTGGTTATATCCGCTAAAACCGTCCAAGAATAAAAAATATTTTTTCCCTGCCAATGCATCAAGGACTTGACCTATAAATAGAAGCGAAAAATGATCTTTCAAGGTGGCTTTATTCAATTCCCTATAATCGATGCATACTCTCCATTTTCCATTTTTCATTGGAACAATCACTAATGGTGAGACCCACTCACTATCCGATATTGGATAAATGAAATTCACATTCAACAGTTTTTGTAACTCCTCTTTAACGATTTCCCTTACATTTGGGTTCATCCTCCTCTGAGGTTTTCGAATTGGTCTAGCATTTCCTGCAATGAAGATATGATGCATACAAGTGTTAGGATCAATTAATTTCATATTAATATACTCCCAAGCATAAGCAGAGGAATGTCCTTGTAACATCTTTATCAATTCTTTATTTTGATATTCTTCCAAATTATTATTAATATTCAAATTTTTTCACATAAATATTTCTATTAAAGAATTGCCAAATTTTTCCATAGAATGTAAAGCCATTTGATGAAATGATAAATATTCAACATTCCATTGTTCTTGAAAACCTTTATATTTTTCACAATATGAGGAAGAATCATTATTATTCATCAAATTTAAAATTTGATCTTCTTCATATATTTGTGAGGTAGAAAATATTGGTTTTATATTAAAGTCGTCATTATCATCATCTATCCAAACTTCACTTTCTACTTCTATCGTTGTTTTTACAGTGGGGTATAGTGTGAATTTCCTAATAGAGCTTTTATCAAAGATAAACATATCAACAGATCTACAACTTATGAAAACATCTGTTGTAGCTAACCATGGTCTACCTAGAATGAATGGATGTCATCCTAAATTATTCTTGGGAGTTAAAATCATAAAATCAACGAGATATTCCCAAGAATCTAGGGAGACAGATACATCTTCTAACACACCATCTGGTTTAATAACAGATCTGTTTGCTAACTGTAGTAATATTGGAGTGTATTGAAGACTGGAAAGTTTAAATTGATCCATTGTTTTTTTACTCATGATATTGATAGTTTCTCCTAAATCGATCAATGTGTTTGAAATATCGATACCATTAATGTGGGGTTTTACAATGGGGCTACTTCGATCTAGATATTTCCAAATTGTTAGTTTCCCCATCATAATATCTGCAATTTTCCCAACAAACTAGATTTTTTAATTTCTTTTCTTTTTCTTCCTCTTTTTTAATGCTTAACTCCCTGATTTTCCTTGCAAATATTGGTATTTCCTTTATAGCTTGTAACAAAGGAATTTTGATGCAAGCATTCTTCAGTTCATCTAACATGTCATATTCAGGCAACACAATTTGTTTCTCTATTTCTTTGTCAATTTTTAGCCTTTCAGAAAAGGTGGATTTTGAAAAGAAACAGAAGGTTGTTCTGCAATGGGATTTGAGTTTATTGACTTATCATTAGAATGTACAAGGGTGTTTTCTTTATGAGATATTTCTTCTTGATTAAGAGATGTTTATTTCTCGAGAAGTTCATCTTCTTCCTGAATAACAACAGATGGTAACTTCTTTTCCAAAACTCTAACACATCTAAGTTGGACATTATTTAGATCTAATGGAGTTATCGTGCAAACTTGGAAATTTTGACCTTCTATATTGTAAACAGGTTGTGAATTTTTATTATTTGGGTTTGGAAGTGGTTGAGCAGGTAGTTGATTTTTTTGGTGGGGGGTATGATGTGTGTGGTAATGGAAGTGGTTGATTAGAATACTAAGTTTGTATTTGAGATTGTGGAAAGGAATTTGACTGGGGAGGATAATATGGAGGTTGATATGGAATAAATGGTTGTTGAAACTGATTAAATTGAGGATTCATACGAGGGTACCGCCAACCTTGTGTCCATAATGGATTTTGAGGTGGTCGATTTTTCCAAGGCATTGGAGTATTCCAATTGTTCTAAGGTTGTGCATATGATTGGTATTGAGGGTTAAGAACTTGTACTATATTTGGTTGTTGTGGTTGCCATGGTATTTTACCAATAAAATAAAGCGACTCAGCTTGGCTTGTTTCAGCTTCATTTTTCTAGACTACTTTAAGTCTAAGGATCGAAGGGCATACCTTTCTGTTATGGTTTTACACCAATAGCACATATTTCCACAATATCAAAAGGGCATTCCCTTAGAGCATGTTTCTTTCTGCATTTAGGACAAAATATTGATAATGCGACATTTTCAGCTTTTTTCTTGTTTTGAATCTTAAGGGTATCTAGTTGGTCACTAAGACTCCCTAAAATATTTGTTTTGAAATTATCAACGAAATTTCTTATTTATGCTCTAATTATTGTTATGGCTGCAAATTTATTAATCTTAGACATAACGGAGTCTCTGGGATTTTTCCTGGTTCTAGCCTTACCTCTTGAAATATGTGTACAAAGTTCACAAATATCTCTAAATGATAACTGTGAAACATCTATTTTCCCATTAAATTGAGAAGATATACCCACTCATCTCTAATGGCTTTCAACAAAAGAGCTTTCAAAGTTTCATCATCTAGAGCATGCATTTTAGCCTTTTAACATTGTAAGAAAATATTTCAACCAAATCTTCAAGATTTTCATCCTCTTTTTGTATCATTTTGAAGACTTCATCTTTAAGGTTATGAGGCATATAATAACCTTTGTATTTTTCTAAGAACACGTCTTTCATTTCTTCCAATGTTCTTATGGTATGTGTTCATAATCCCATAAACCAAACCACTTACGTCCTCTGCCTTTAACGGTGGCTGGAAACAATTTCAATTTTTGAGAATCAAGCAAGTAGTCATAAAGCCTATACAGGACTTCAAACTCAAAAAAAAGTTTTAGGATCCTCATTCCTTACTCAATAGAAATTAGGGAGGATGGAGAGTGAGATATTCTTCATTGTGGTCGTGGTATCTTCATCTAAGATGGGAAATCCAAAAGGTTTTGGTTCTCCTATACCACCTCCTATACCTCTTCCTCCTCCAATCCTGTGTTCACCATTCACATTATGTGCCTCTCCTTCCCCTTCTCCTACCATTGTAGATTATTCAGAGTTAATATAAGGCCATGAATTGGATTTTCTAGCTCCTTCTTTGGTTCTTCTATCAATGGAATGTTAAAATAAGTTTCTCCTTCCTCTTCACTAGGGAATTCTAGTTCTTTTCCTAGAATTTTTTCTTCGGTTGAAGATAGAAAGATTACTCCTTTTGTTGGGGATGTAGGCTCTTCTACTTCAACTTCAGTAGAGGAAGTTGGTGAATCCCTAGGTTGGATCTCATATCCAAGTACCTCAGGAAGTCTATGTCTACCTGCAAATGATGGAATACGAATTTCGGTGGACAGTGTGTCACTACGGGGTCTTGATGGAGTGAATGGTGATGTTGGAATTGAACTCCTACCTCTACCTATAAATCTATCCCTATAATCTCTTTCCCTGTGCATATATTTTTTCCATTTTGTTTTATTCAAATTAAAAGAATCTTATATACACTTCCCCAGCAATGGCGCCAAAATGTTGGTAATTTAATTGATCTTAAATTACTTCATAAATTATCGACCACGACTTGTAAACTGATGAAGTATATGTACACCATTTTTGCTACGATTCCTTATCATGTGAGTAGTTTTAAATTAAATTATGATGTATTTATGCACATGCTTTATCTAAGAAATTCAACGTAAAAATAGTATCACTTTTGTAGAAAATAAAGTTACAACTCACAAAAAGATAAAGTTAATTCTAAGTGCATAAATAAATGTCACACTTGGCAAAACTAAATCTTCACACTTGACAGAAAAGTAAACTAATCTTAAAAAGTAGAAATAATACCATACAAACAAAATCAAAATAAATCTACTTCACACTTGAGAGAAAGGAAACTAATCTTTAAAGTGCAAAAATAAACAAAGTCTACTTCTACTTCACACTTAATGGAAATAAAACTTTGAAAGAAATTTAATTGAAAATCTTAAAATCAAATGATTCTTCTTCCGATCTCTTAATCGAAATCTACATGTGCATAATGAATCCCATTGATTATTTTCTTCATCATACTAACAACGAGATTAAATCCATAAAAGTCTTCACACAACGAAATTAAATGTATGAAGAATTGTGCAGTAAATTCTATTGATAAAATATATACCAAATTATACAAAGCGAAATTATATTTATTTTGATGACTAAACTAGAAATTTAAAAAATAAAAATAAAAATAAAAAAACTTACAGCTCCGAGGGGGCCCTCCCATGAGTGCAGGCACACAGAGATCAAAAGAGGTTAACCACGCATCTAAATGCACAACACAATGGAATAAAGAGTTTTTAATCAATCGATTGCAAAGAGTATTTTTAAACAATAATCAGTTATCCATTATCGAGCCGAGAGGTAAGTTTTATAGCCTCCTTCGTTAAACTGTTTGGAGATTCTTAAGCCTATCTTCCTCGACAGAATGTATTAAAATAACATCATTTAAATAATGTAACATTCTCCATGACTTACTATTTAAGAATCAAATCATGAGAAAAATATCAGCTTCAATCCTTTTCTCACTCCCCTGATTTATCTTCGGCCTCCTTTCCCACTGGGTTGACTTCCACTTTGACGTACTTATACGGGCATCCTTATCACTTGCTAGACCTGAGGAATAGGTGGAAAAAGTTGTGCTAGCTTCCAGCTATGTGTACATATGGTTCGTTCCTCAACTGATGTTTCAGAACCTATAGATTCTTCAAATAAGCAACATAATTGTTTATTGGTTGCAGAATTGATGCAATTTGGTAGCTTATGCAAATATTAAATCAAATAATAAAGAACAGTGAAATTATGAATAAAATATGATTAAATATCTGTTTTTTTCCAATAACCTTGCAATTTTACACTTAATTAGGATTATTATGGTAAAAAATGAGGAGAATAGAGTTTAAGGACAGTGTCAAAAAGGGACAATTTTCGTCTTCAAAATTGCATGTCCTCGTGCACAAAATTTCAAAATTTTGTAACCCACTCTGTCATTAAGCTATCTCTGAGGCCTTAGCAAGAACATCTAAATTAATTCACCTTGATTTTCTGGTACTGGCTCCCATCCTTGATTTCTTCATTAAGATCTTGTACTGCAAACTTATGACCTTACTCTTCAAAGATTTATTTTTAGCTTTCAACTTTTTGTTTTTCTTGTATGAGTGGTAAAGATGTAGGAGAATATTATCATTTTGAGCCTTTTGAATGCCATTTTGTACTTTCATTGCTTCATGTTCCTCCTTCAAATATTTATTTAACACTTCCAATTCATAAATTTCTTGTTTAAGAGCATATTCAATTCTAGGTTTTTCTTGAGGAATTGAATGAACTTCTTCATTTAAAATTTCTTCCTAATTTGATGATGACTCAACAGTTTTCCCTTTGGCTTTTTGTTCAAGAGATTTTATATATTCATAGATTTCTTGTTATACAGGGTCAATTTGAGGGGTTTTCCTAACTGGACTACAATTGGTGGGGATACTCTTTGTTCTTCTTCTCCTTCTTAATCAATAAACCATGGAGACTGTTAAGACTGTTCACTCGTTGGTTTCTTAAGTCGTGCACTTCTTCTTACTTTTAATGGTGACTTTCCATTAGTGGGAGAATACTTTTTCTTGCTAACTTTCTCTTGCTTTGTTTGTTTTGTCAATGGGCCTTCATCTGTACTGATGGGTTTCTTTATTTTAACATTTTTCTATTTAAGGTTTTCTAAAACATTTGCAAGATGAATTTCATCATCGGAATCCTTCCGTGTTTGCCTATATTGTTGCATTTCATGTGCAGGTGAATCTTGGCCTTGAAGCTTAATGTTTGAAGAAAATTTTCGTCAACTCTTCTTTGTTTCGGAACTGGGTTCATCTCACTCAACCTCCTTGAAATGATTTTGGACCAAAAAATCCTCCCAATTATCCCCGTTACTCCTTAAATGAGTTTCAATCAAAATCTTTATTAACCCATGATTATACAGAGCATCATCAATAAATTGTATTTTACTTTGGATATTAGCAACCATTTTTCTTAAACTACAGAGCAGGAAATATGGTAAATTGATTTCGTTGCCACTAGTAAAATGCATCAACAACCGAACATGATAAAAGAACATATGCCCAAATCTACCCTCACGGGTTATAAACTTTTGAATGATCAACAACAAATTTCTCCATTTACTTTTGAGGGTTTTTATTGGAATTCCTTTCTTGAAAACATAGATGTCCATACTTGGGTTTTTAAGGAATACCTCCCACTCTTTTTCCTTGATTTTTTCGTTTTTTAAACCATATTTCCATGTTTCTTAGTAATCCTGTAGCCTCCTCCATGAGCGATTTTTTCAAGACCAACTTGATATCCCCAATTCCTACTTCTATACCATCATAGTCCCGAGAAAATGATTTAGTGACCTACTTATCATTCCTATTGAACTTCTCAAATAATTGTAACCATTGTGTTTGCTGCAATTGTTGCTTCACTTGTGTATAGGCCTCAAGAAAATTGGTTCCATTTGGCTCAAAACGCACAATAACACCCATGTTGAGGAAGTCTCAATCCTTAATTTCCTTTTTCGCGAGAATTATGGAGTTTTAATGGCAAAGATGAGATTTGGGTAGCGGTTGAAATGTTTTCAGCGAAGAAGAAGGAAACAGAGTTAAAGGAAATGGGATATGATGTGAAGAAAATATGATAGGATGCGAAGGAAATGGGATGATATACGGAGGAAGTGGAGTAAATTCCAATGATGGCAAGAATTTTAATAACGTTTTTATATCCTTTTGATAAGACATGCAAATATTTCATAAATTAAATCATGAGAACCAATGTCATGTCATAGCAAGGGTAATTATTATGTGATATGGTGGAGGCAAGAGTTATAATCATCAATTTATATCATAACTCAATGTTTATTTTTAATATTTGACTAATATTTGCATACCTTGTATTATGCCTTACTGATTTGTTGATTTTTTCTTTTGTAGGTTGCTCAGGTTACTTTGGATATGACATCTCCATCCATGTTGCTTGGCTATGATATTTCCATGTTGCTATGGTTGTAACCTATCAAGTCAGCTATGGAATTTCATGAGAGCTGCAGATTATCTACAACTATGTAGCTGTTTCATTTTTGCAAAAGAGGAATAAAATAAATGGGACAAGGATAGGGAAAATTAAATAAAAGATAGGTTGCCAAGAATTCTTGGTTTTTAGTATAAACGTGCCAACCATGTTGGTTTATATATATATATATAACAATTTGTGATCTAAGTTGGAGAGGAAGAAGAATCTTTCGTGACCAACTTCAAATCAAGATTATCTTTCATATTTCTAATGAGCTCTTCATTTTTTAATGGTCTATGATATATTCTTAATCTCTGACCATTTACAAGGAAAGTTACTTTTTTCTTCAGTAATTAGTTTAATTCCGACTACTCCATTATCAAAGACAAATTCAACCTCATAAGGACCAAGCCAATGAGTTTGAAATTTTCCTTGAAAATCTTTAAATTTAGAATCAAAAAGTAATGCGCAATCACCCGACTGGAACTTCTTGTCTTTAAAAAATTTGTCATGCCATCTAGAGCTTTGTTGTTGAACTTTGTTGGTTCTGTGAATAGCATCTTGTCATATCTCATCAAGTTCATTTAATTGCTCCATTATTTGTTTTTGTACTTCTGATATATCGAGACCCAATTTGACTATTGTTTTGAAAGCCTTTATTTTGAATTCAATAGGGAACATGACTTGCTTCCCATAAACAAGTTCACAAGGAATATGCCCTGTTGTGTTTTTCCATGTGGTAAGATATGCCCATAAATCTTCTGGAAGCGTTTATGCCCAATCCTTTCTATGCAGATGCACAATCTTGGTAAGAATTGCTCCAAGTACTTTATTAATTGATTCAACTTATCCATTTGCTTGGGGATCATATGGAGTGGATTTCCGATGTTTGATTTTGTATCCCTCCATTATCTTCTGCACCAACTTGGATATAAATTGAGTACCTTGATCTGTCACAATTTCCCTAATTTCCCTTGGGACACCAAAATGAGTGAAGATATCCTCAAAAATAAATGAAACTACAACATTTTCAGTAGCAAAAGGAAGTGATTTAGATTTTACCCATTTCGTGACATAATATGTACATACAAGAATGTACCTTTTTTATCTTGATGGTGAATTAATTGGACCAACAAAATCCAAATCCCATTTTTCAAAATGTTCAATAAGTACCTGGGGTTGTAGAGGCATTTCATCTGAAGGAACATGTTTTCCCTTTCTCTGACAACTATCACATCACTTAACATATTCTTTGGCATCTTTAGAAAGAGAACACCAATAAGTCCTAATAGAAGGATTTTATAGGAATACATTTTATCAGCAAAATTTCCTCCATCTGGTTCATCATGGAAAGCCTTTAATATTTTTGGTACTTAATCCTCTCTGACACATATTTGTATTATTAAATTAGGTCATGTTTTGTACAATTCTCCATTTATCCATGAATAAGATGCATGGGTTTGAATAACTTTCATGTTCTCTCAAGGAGACAAATATGAAGGTAAATTCCCTATGGCCAAATAATTAGCAATATCTGCAAATCAAGGAGATTTAATAGATACTGAAAAAAATATATTCGTCAGGAAAATTATCTTTTACAGGAACATCCTTATTATCATTTTGGTTTCTAGATAGAAAATCAACCACTGTATTCCCCTTTCCAAGTCTATCCAAATTACTAATATTGAATTCTTGTATTAAAAATAACCATCTTGTAACTATGCCATTAGTAATTGATTTATTCATTAAATATCTAATTGCATAGTCATTTGTGTGAACAAAAGTTTCATAACGAGGGATATAATGTCAAAAAAATCTAATGTCATGTACAACAACTTAAAATTCCTTTTCTGTTACAATATAATTCAACTCTACACGACTGGAAATTTTACTTGTGTAATAAATGCCATATGAAGTCAAATATTTCTAACCCAATACAACTCCTAAGGATATTTGATGCATCAGTTGAAATATGAAAGGGAGGTTCCAATTTAGTCCTCTTAAGATAGGTTCTTCAGAAATAATTTCTTTCAATGTTTCAAAGGATTTTTTGCAATCATAATTCCAAACGAATTCACAATCTCTTGTAAGCAGATTGAAAAGTGGAGAGGCTATCTTGGTGAAGTTGTTTATAAATATTTTATAATAACCAGTAAAACCAAGAAAACTTCTAAAATCTCTTTGACAAGTAGGAACTAATAATTTGGAAATAACTTCTACTTTAGAGGCATCCACTTTAATTCCATCTCCTAAAATGTGATGGCCTAAAACAATTCCTTCATTGAACATCATAAAACATTTTTCATGAGAGGTTTGTTTCTTTCAATTTAATGAGAAATTTTTTCCAAATTTTCAAGATCTTCCACAAGAGATTTCCCATAGACAGTAAAATCATCCATATAAACTTCCACACCATAATGAATTAATCAGAAAAAAAAAAAAAAAAAAAAAAAAAAAAAAAAAGGGCCTAAAGCTGCCCTTTGGAATTTTGTAAGTGCATTAAATAATCCAAAAGGAAGTATTATTTAAGCATAAGTTCTCCATGGATAGCTGCCCTTTGGAATGTTGTAAGTGCATTAAATAATCCAAAAGGAAGTACTATTTAAGCATAAGTTCTCCATGGATAGGTGAAAGTTTTTTTGTCTTGATCTTCTGGATCTACTTGGATTTGGTTATATCCTCTAAAACCATCCAAGAATGAAAAATAATTTTTCCCTGCCAATGTATCAAGGATTTGATCTATACAACCCAAATCAGGGACAAAGACCTCATTAGGCTTTCAGGCACCACTCAGGGATCCCCCATCTGGAACAAAGCCTGGGAAAATAGACATATTTTTCAACAGCATAGCTTCTGGGAAGTGCACTAGGGCAACACTGCCCTATTCTGGGAAGATGCCTGGCAGCAGCTTCCACCATTGGAACACCCAGAATGGAACACTCACAAAAAATCTATGCAGGAGGCAGGAAAAGTTACGGTAGCAGACTACTGGCAACCGGCAAGCGAGGCAACCACATGGAAAAAATGGTTATCCAGAGAACAATGGCAAACCCTAGCAGGCCCACTAAATGCAGACCATCTTCTTCAAGACCTGAACAAGAGAAGAATCCTAAAATCAAACAAAGAGGACATCCTGAGATGGGGAATAAACCCCAAAGGAACGTTCAACCTCAAAGAAGCATATTAGATCTTGGCTGCCTCCTTGGATCCGCAACCAGACCACAATTGGCAAACCCTTTGGAGTAAAGGAACATGGCCAAAAATCACACTTTTCTCCTGGCTGGTCATGCACAACAAGGCACTCACATGGGACAATCTTCAAAAATGAGGCTTCATAGGCCCATCACGATGTATACTCTGCGAGAAGGATCTGGAAACTCTCAATCACATACTAAATACCTGTCCCACGGCCTGCTCTCTCTGGGACGACATGGCCATGATCTTCAGACAATCTGACAGAGACCGAGACTCCATCCAAATCTCACTTAGCAAATGGAGATCTTCCATCTCCTTCAATCCCTTGGTCAACAGCGCCTGGAATTTAATACCGGGAGAAATAGCCTGGATCCTCTGGAAAGAACGAAACGCAAGAGTATTCAAAAACTCAGCACTGGAAGTAAACGTGTTGACAGGGAAAGTGCCACAGCTTATCACAGAAACGGTCAATGCCATGGGCATAATGCAGATAGAAGGCAACACATCACCGAATTATGCACGAATCATACAGATCCTGAATCTTCAAACCAAGACCAACCCTGTTGGAAAGAACTGGGCCTCTACAGGAACAACGTCGAACAAATGGACTCAGCCCCCTATTAACACATTCAAACTCAACTTCGACGGGGCATCAAAACAGAACCTGGGAATAGCTGGCTATGGGGGAGCAGTAAGAGATCACAAAGGCACAATCCATCTCATCTATCATGGCAATCTCGGAGTGAATACCAACAACGCTGCTGAACTAATCGCTCTCATACAGGGCCTCACTCTGGCTGGCCGCTACAGATTTCTACCTCTGGTAGTGGAAGGCGACTCGAAGATCATAATATGGATGATAAAGAAACTCCAGATGGGAGCGCAGGTGCAGAAAGTGACCCCAAGCTGGAGACTAACGGCAATACTGAAGGATCTCCAAGGTCAACTCTATGATATGCAGGGGATCACTCTCCAAGCAGTTCGAAGAAAGGCAAATAAGATGATCGATGCCTTAGCAAATGCAGGGGTCGATTCCAAGATGGCAGAATACCACAGCCTCTGGCATGATCTAGCGGAGGGAGAGCTCAAAGAAATCTGCAAAAAAATCCAGCAGACGGATCTACAAACTTAGGCACCAGAAGCAAGGCACTCGATGGTTCACGCCATAGAAGGAAATGCCAAACTCAGCCCCTGCAGGAGCGCACACAAGTAGGATACGACAAGGGACGAACTTTTCCAACAGGATCGAGCAATCTATGGCTATGCCACATCCCTACACACTCGTCTCTGCACAATCAAGCCACACCAAAAAACTGTTAGCTCATACACCTCAGGCAGCGCACAATTCCCACCTCGGTGTTGACCTGACCAGCTCCACACGACAGATCACCTCAAGGTCTCCAGAAGCGATTCTATTGGCCAGCGCCATTCATCTGCAATGTACTACGATGCCAACTCAGGAAGGTCGCTTTGACTCTTATGGAACAATGCATTTTTATCCAAAAAAACTAATATAACTCTGCTTAAATTTACAAAAAAAAAAAAAAAAAATTAAAAAAGGACTTGACCTATAAATGGAAGCGAAAAATGATCTTTCAAAATGGCTTTATTCAATTCCCTATAATCGATGCATACTCTCCATTTTCCATTTTTCTTTGGAAAAATCACTAGTAGTGAGACCCACTAACTATCCGATATTGGATAAATGAAATTCACATTCAACAGTTTTTGTAACTCCTCTATAAATATTTCCCTTAATTTTGGATTCATCCTCCTCTGAGGTTGTCGAATTGGTCTTGAATTTTATTCAATATAGATATGATGCATACAAGTGTTAGGATCAATTACTTTCATATTAGTATATTCCCGTGTATAAGGAGAGGAATGTTCTTATAACATCTTTATCAAATCTTTCTTTGAGATTCTTCCAAATTATTTTTAATATTCAAAGTTTCTCTGGGAAAGATTTCTATTAAATAATTGCCAAATTTTTCCATAGAATGTAAAGCCATTGAGATGATAAATATTCAACATTGTGTTGTTCTTGAAAACCTTGATTTTGTTCACAATATGAGGAAGAATCATTATTATTCATCAAATTTAAAATTTGATCTTCTTCATCTATTTGTGAGGTAGTAAATATTGGTTTTATATCAAAGTCTTCATTATCGTCATTTATGCAAACTTCACTTTCTACTTATATTGTTGTTTTTGTAGGGGGTATAGTGTGAATTTCTTAGTAGAGCTCCCATCGTAGATAAACATATCATCATATCTACAACTTATGAAAGAATCAGTTGTAGCTAACCATGGTCTACCTAGAATAAATGGATGTCCTCCTAAATTATTCTTAGGAGTTAAAATCATAAAATCAACAGGATATTCCCCAGAAGCTAAGGAGACAGAGACATCTTCTAACATACCATCTGGTTTGATAATAGATTTGTCTGCTAACTGTAGTAATGTTGATGTGCCTTGAAGATTTCAAAGTTTTAATTGATCCATAGTTTGTTTACTCATGATATTGATAGCTCCTCCAAAATCGATGAATTTGTTCGAAATATCGATACCATTAATGTGTGTTTTTACAATGGGGCTACATTGATCTAGATATTTTTGAAGTGTTGGTTTCCCCATCATAATATCTGCAATTTTCCCAACTAACTAGATTTTTTTTATTTCTTTTATTTTTCTTCCTGGTTTTTTAATGCTTAACTCCCTTATTGTCCTTTCAAATATTGATATTTCCTTTATAGCTTGTAACAGAGGAATTTTGATGCAAACAGTCTTCAGTTCATCTAACATGTCATATTCAGGAAACACAATTTGTTTCTCTATTCCTTTGACAATTTTTAGCCTTTCAGCAAAAGGTGGATCTTGAACAGAAACAAAAGGTTGTTCTGCAATGGTAATTGAGTTTATTGAAGTATTATTAGAATGTACATGGGTGTTTCCTTTCTGAGGGATTTCTTCTTAATTAAGATATGTTTCTTTCTCAAAAAGTTCATCTTCTTCCTAAATAACAACAAATGGTAACTTAGTTTCCAAAACTCTACCACATCTAGGTTGGACATTATTTAGATATAATGGAGTTATCATGCAAGCTTGGAAATTATGACCTTCTATATTGTAAATAGATTGTGAATTTTTATTATTTGGGTTTGGAAGTGGTTGACCAGGTAGTTGGTTATTTTTTGGGGGGTATGATGTGGGTGGTAATGGAAGTGGTTGATCAGAATACTAAGTTTGTATTTGAGATTATGGAAAGGAATTTGATTGGGGAGGTTAATATGGAGGTTGATATGGAATAAATGGTTGTTGAAACTGATTAAACTGAGGATTCCTAGGAGGGTACTGCCAACCTTGTGTCCATAATGGATTTTTAGGTGGACAATTTTTCCAAGCCATTGGGGTATTCCAATTGTTCTGAGGTTATGCATATGATTGGTATTGATCATAAGACCTTATAGTATATTTGGTTGTTGTGGTTTCCATGGTATTTTACCAATAAAACAAAGTGACTCAACTTGCCTTTTTTCAGCTTCATTTTGCAAGACTGTTTTTAGTCCAGGGATTGAAGGGCACACCTTTGTGTCATGGTTTTCTACGCAAATAGCACATATTTCCACACTATCAAGAGGCCATTCTCTTATAGCATGTTTCTTTCAGCATTTAGGACAAAATATTGATAATGCGGCATTTTCAGCTTTTTGCTTGTTTTGAATCTTAAGGGTAGCTATTTGTTCACTAAGACTCCGTAAAATATATGTTTTGAAATTATCACGCAAATTATATATTTTTTCTCTACTTAATGTTTCGGTTGTAGATTTATTAATCCTAGACATAACAAGGTCTCTTGGATTTTTCCCGGTTCTAGCCTAACCTTTTGAAATATGTGTACACAGTTCACAAATGTCTCCAAATGATAACTTTGAAACATCTCTTTTTTCCATTAAATTGACAAGTTCTACCCACTCATCTCTAATGGCTTTCAGCAAAAGAGCATTCAAATTTTCATCATCTAGAGTATGCATTTTATCCCTTTTAACATTGTAAGTAAATATTTCAACCAAATCTTCAATATTTTCATCCTCTTTTTGCATCATTTTGAAGACTTCATCTTTTAGGTTATGAGGCATACAATAATATTTGTATTTTTATAAGAAAACATATTTCATTTCTTCCCATGTAATTATGGAATGTGTTCCTAATCCCATAAACCACTTAAGTGCTTTGTCTTTAAGGGTGGTTGGAAACAATTTCAATTTTTTAGAATCAAGCAAGTAGTCATAAGACCTACACAAGACTTCAAACTCAAAAAGAAATGTTTCAAGATCCTCATTCCTTACTCCATGGAAATTAGGGAGGATGGAGGGTGAGATATTATTCGTTGTGGTCGTGGTATATTCATATAAGATGGGAAATCCAGAAGGTTCTGGTTCTACTCTACCACCTCTTATATCTCTTTGTGACGTTGGTCAAATAACCATAGGCCTCAAACACAAAGCAAATCAAACTCAATTGAAAATAACACACGATCACACACACCAACTATACACATAAAACTATGAAATGATTAATGAATAAACAAAATAATTACAGGATAATTCTTGGCCCAATGATTGGCCACTCATACTCAGACTCACTCACACACTCACAGCTCCTACCTGATTTATGCCTCATAGGCTCGCCTCTATTTATTCAATTGGATTAGAACCCAAAGAGGTTCTAGATCCTCAGCTAACTCCCAAACTATCTCTCCCAATCCATAACATCTCTCATATATCTCTAAAATCTCTCATTCAGTCCCCTATCCCTAGACAATAGATAACTATCCATAATCCTCTCAATCCTTCCACAATACTCTTGAAGATTCTTATATTTACAAGATTTCTCATTATCTCCTAAAAACTATAGGAAAATGCATTAATTAATTAAATCCCAACTTACAAACTAACTCATTTAGTAAATAGTTGACCTAGGTTAGATGCAATTGCATCATACTCCCAAGGTAAAAATAAATCATGGTCTCCTAACCATTAGTCTTTATAATATGATAAGAATCCTCTTGGATCCCAAACTTTCATTTGTAGTGAATCAGTTGTTCTGTCATGTTGTTGACGCTCTGTAGTTGTCTTTTTTTGTCTTCCAGGTTTCCAAACTTTATGTTGTATTTTTCCCTTCTCCTTGCTGATGTATGCTTGTTCTATTGTCATCAACAAGATTTTGCCATATTATTTCCTTCTTGCAATATGTTTCTTTTGGGATACTTTCACCATCAATCTTCTAATCTCTTCAATTTCCATGTCCAAGTTATCTTCTTATTGGTAAAAATCGCCCACTCTTTGCCTCTTCTCTTGGAAGTCGTCCTCATTGCTGCCACTTTGCTACTGCATTTTCTTCATTGAAACCACGTCCTCATCCTCTATGAAATTGTTGCAGTCCATCATCATTTCATTTGCTTCACAATTTTTCTTTGGATTTTCCAACGAATCCTCTAAAAAATCTATTTCTACAACAATATCCTCCATATCTATGCATTTTTACACTTGCATAGGTTCCTCCAATGGTTCCTAAGATTTCTCAAATTCCAGCTTACTCTCGATTTCTTGCAATTATCCACTACCTGCGAGCATAAAACAACTATTAGTTTCAAAATCATGAGACCTGGAGGTCTCGCTTATGGCTTCCTGCGTCTCTTCCTTATGTAGCATACGGTCCTTCAAGATGCCCATTGAATCTTCCTCAACATTTTCAATTTGCTTATTGGTGTCCATATCCATACATTCATCATCCTCAGGTTGTTCTGGCCTCTTTTCAATCTACACAATAGTCTTCAATGAATTTTCTTCAGAATCATTTATGGTGCCATTTGTGGGAATTAAACCCACATTCAATTCATCATCGTCGACACCCAACAATGATCCTTGATCAGGTTCACAAATATATATTTTTGTTTGGAGTTTCAATTTGTGCTTCAATCTTCTTTCCATCAACTATTTAATTGGTCATTTAATTGTCCTTTTAATTACCCATTTGTGTCTTTGTCTTTGTAATATCTCTAGCAACACGTCCAGTCATGTTTTTAATTTGACAAACTCTCTCTCTCTCTTCATCATTAACGTCAACAGCTATAACATCATTGTTGTGACTTCTTTCTTGATCCATCTTCATCTTCTGTCGTGAACTTCACTTTGTTCACTTACAACAGGATCACTTTACCAAGTTGTCTCCTCCAAACTTGGCGAATGGTTCACTTTACTTGAACCTTTCTTTCGAAGCATTCCTTTCTCCTCTTTGCTGCAAACGACAACTGCAATATTTTTCAAATTGTCTTTACAATGACCAAAATCTTGGGTGTCGGGCTTCACTGATCATGCACCCAATTACATTCAAGGACTCAAACCTTTGACTTGACTTAAGACTCTTTGACTCCAGACTTGACATCAGCACTTCATTAGAAGACCTTGACTTGAATTTTTACATTGAGTGACTTCTCTTAGATTAAATATTTACATCAATGGACCTTGGTGTCAGGTATAATTGAAACTACACACTTTATTACAATAATTAAAATTATTAATGGTGGACTTTGACTCTACCTTGACTTAACTCAAGCTTTATAACATAACTCTCCTTTCTTAACTCAATAACATTATGTCAACAATCCCTTATGATATCACCCTTTACAAAAGTGCAAAGAACTTAACTCTTTTATAAATTCCCATATAAATCCCTTCTCTCATAACTCTCCTACTTGGAGCACATAATTAAAAAGGTTAAATAATACTATGAAACTATGCATTCTCAAACCCACACATGGTTTTATGAAACCATATATCACCCACTCAAAACAATGTGCAACAATTTACCATTTGTCCTCCACCATGTTTTACAATATCAATTTACCTTTACCATTTACTATTTACTTCCACCACTACTAATTACCTCACACCTTATATTTCCATAAACCTTTACCATTTACTATTTACTTCTACCACTACTAATTACCTCACACCTTATATTTCCATAAATTTACACTTTCATGAAAAAAATACCTTATTACTCCACAAAACTTTTTATCTCTCCTTTAAATTTACAAATTTAAAACTAGCAATTGCACCAAATGTTGCAAAGGGAACACCGTAAGTCTAGCATATGAAAAAGAGCATATATGAAGAGTGATTCCTCACCATAGAAGTAGATTATTTGAGGGAACACCCACCTCTGTTTTGGAGTGAATGTTTGCTTATTATTCTAAGGGAGCAATTCATATTGGACATTCCCCATTAGTTCAGCTTCCAAAAGCATATCATTATAGTATTTTATTTCCCAAAACAATGCAATGTCATTTGTAAAGGCACCATCAAAGACATAAACGAGATTGGGGATAGCTTAACATATTAGCATTTAAATGAAAAATTGGAGCAATTCATATTGGACATTCCCCATTAGTTCAGCTTCCGAAAGCATATCATTGTAGTATTGGATTTCCCAAAACAACGCAATGCCATTTTTAAAGGCACCATCGAAGACATAAATGAGATTAGGGATATCTTAACATATTAGAATTTAAATGAAAAATTGATAAGGTGTTGTCATAAACAGTGAAGTGTGAAAACATAGGGGAAAAGGATTGAGTTACATACTCATAGATGCATATGGATCAAGTGGCTTGTAGTTGAAGCTAAAAAATTGGGTGAAGTTTTTGAAGTTTGGATGTTGAGCAACAATATTCCAATCACTATAATTCATCATGTAATTGCAGCTTGTGATAGGATTTTCACTCTCCAATACTCTTTGTAGTTGAGCTTGACATGCTAATGTATTCTAATTGGAAACATTTGAGAAGTGCATTGTACGAGACGAGATGTATTGATATCAGTGGGTGATTAAGTCTAGCATATTAAAAAGAACATATATGAAGAGTGATTCCTCACCATAGAACTAGATTCTTTGAGGGAACACCCACCTCTGTTTTGGAGTGAATGTTTTCTTATTCTTCTAAAGGAGCAATTCATATTTGACATTCCCCATTAGTTAAACTTCCAAAAGCATATCATTGTAGTATTTTATTTCCCAAAACAATGCAATGTCATTTGTAAAGGAACCATCAAAGACATAAACAAGATAGGGATATCTTAACATATTAGCATTTAAATGAAAAATTGGAGCAATTCATAATAGACATTCCCCATTAGTTCAACTTCCAAAAGCATATGGAGCAATTCATATTGCACATTCCCCATTAGTTCAACTTCCAAAAGCATATGGAGCAATTCATATTGGACATTCCCCATTAGTTCAACTTCCAAAAGCAAATCATTGTAGCATTTGATTTCCCAAAACAATGCAATGTCATTTGTAAAGGCACCATCAAAGACATAAACGAGATTGGGGATATCTTAACATATTAGCATTTAAATGAAAAATTGATAAGGTGTTGTCATAAACAGTGCAGTGCGAAAACATAGGGGAAAAGGATTGAGTTTATACTCATAGATGCATATGGATCAAGTGGTTTGTAGTTGAAGCTAAAAAATTGGGTGAAGTTTTTTAAGTTTGGATGTTGAGCAACATTATTCCAATCACTATAATTCATCATGTAATTGGAGCTTATGATAGGATTTTCACTCTCCAATACTCTTTGTAGTTGAGCTTGACATGCTAATGTATTCTAATTGGGCACATTTGAGAAGTGCGTTGTACGAGAGGAGATGTATTTCTATTAGTGGGTGTGTATTTCTATTAGTGGGTGATTATACACCCAAACTCGTCAGAAGTGGAGACTTGTCAGAAGTGGGGAACCTCTTGGGGAATGTCTCTTGTAATGAATTGAAAGTGTAATGAATTGAAAGTGTAATGAATTGAAAGTGCATGAGTTGTGTATCTTGTCAATTGGTTCAATTAAAAAAAATGAAAATAAAGAGGACTCCAATATTAATCTTCAAAAAGGAGCAAAATTAAAAATTAAATTATATATGGTCTATTTAAAAGTAGTATGAATCTAAGTAAATTTGTTTTGTAACTATTTAAATCTTAACAATAATAGTTTTACACACCTCTATTTCTCTCAATATTTAATAATTCTATTTTTTAGTAATATGATTGTTAAACTTTTGAAACAAGACACTTAAGCTATTTGTACATTAGAACTTTTATATCCAAAAATGCAATATTAATCTTTAAAGGGGAACAAAATTAAAAATTAAATTATATATGAGCTATTTAAGAGTGGAATGAATCTAAGTAAATTTGTTTTATAACTATTTAAATCTTAACAATAATAGTTTTACACACCACTATTAAATCACATTTCTTATAATAATTTTACTTACTAGTTATTCAAGAAAAGCATTTAGGTTTTCAATTTCTAATTCATTAATACCTTGAGCTTCCATTTTTAGCTAGAAAGTAATATTTTTCTTGAAATTCTGGATAAAAAATTATTTTAATATACAGATTTCTTATAATAAATTTACTCATCAACAAATCTTTTGAGTTGAAAGTGCAAGCTTCTGTGATCCATAACATTTTAAATATAAATCTTCTGGGAAATCACATAATATATTTTGGAAGCGACTTTCGAACTACCAACTGTAGGATGATGAACTACAGTTGGTGATTTGGCGGCTATGGATTTAAAAATCAATATATTATGTGATTTCTAAAGATTTATATTTAAAATCTTTTGGGTTTTTTTTTTTTTTTTTTTTTTTTTTTTTTTTTTTTTTTTACAAATTTCTTATAATAAATTTACTCATCAACAAATCTTTTGAGTTTTTTTTTTAATTAAACATTTAAAACATCAATGAATAGTTGAGGCAAATTAATGTTTCAAAACCTTCAATCTTTTAATATCAATTTTTTTTTAAATAAATATTTTTCTTGAAATTCTAGATAGAAAATTATTTTAATATACAAATTTCTTATAATAAATTTACTTAGTAAAATATTTTTCTTGAAATTATAGATAAAAAATTATTTTAATATACAAATTTCTTATAATAAATTTACTTAGTAAATATTCAGTAAAATAGAAAGACATTTATGTTTGTCTAAATAAGGAAAATAAATTCTTTGGCAATAATATCCATAAAATGTCTTGTAGCTAGAAAATAATATTTTTCTTGAAATTCTAGATAAAAAAATATTTTAATATACAAATGAGTAATTTCAAAAATAGATCAAATTCAATAGCATATTTACATTAAAATAGATAACAGCAAGAGACGCATTTTTCTAGGCCTTATACCAATAGCATATTTACATTAAAATTGAAAATTTTCTCAAGGGCATCTTGTATATAAGCAGTCGCTTTAAACAAAATCACAATAAAAATATAACAGGAAATCCTCCAAAGGGCATATTCCATAGTAGGACATTCAATGGAGCTTCTACGAAATCAACGAGTCTCCAGAAAAGGTTAAGAGCTAGATAACAGCAACAGACGCATTTTTCTAGGCCTTATACCAATAGCATAATTACATTAAAATAGATAACAACAAGAGACGCATTTTTCTAGGCGTTATACCAATAGCATAATTACATTAAAATGGAAAATTTTCTCAGGAGCATCTTGTATATAAGCAATCGTTTTAAACAAAATCACAATAAAAATATAACAGGTAATCCTCCAAAGTCGATAAGGAGAATTCCATAAGTCATCATCTATATAACAAGAATGACGAGTTCATTCATAAAAGAGATGTGGGAATTTCTCCGGCATTAAGCGCATTAAGCGAGTAAGCGGCCTAATTTTAGGCAAAAACTATTTATGGGACGTATTCCGATGTGGAGCTTGGCCTGAGTATGATATTCCTTTACCCAGTCATGAATCGGTGTCCTGGTCGATCTTTTATGAAAACAAAGTCAAGAAAAATATATAAATGAATCTAGATACCGGATACTGATGACTAGTTTTGTCCCTTATTCTCCGAAGAATGGTAAGATCACCTAAAGTGGAGGCCTGATCAATCTTTCTTAGAGATGCTTGCTGGTTGATTCACAGTTCAAGACCAAAAACCTTAGAATCCATTACACTGAAGTTTAAAGGAAATTAAACCCCAAATTACAAAACCTCAACTTACCTGAGTATCTCAGGGAATTGACTTACTGGTATAATGACCACGAGCAAAGTTGTTGGAAACATCTTCTTTGCCAGTGATCAACCACTTTGGGTGAAAAAACTGCTGAGTTGTGCAAGGTCGATGCTACCGATTTTTGCAGGTTTGAACTCCATCTATGGTAGTTGGCTCCAGATCAAGAAAAATGGCACTACCTACACCTGCCTTACCGAAAATTGTGATGAATGGATGCGTAAATAAAGAATTATGTTTACGGTTTAAGTTGGTGTCTGGTGGTGGATTGAATGGTCAAAATTTTTTGAATCGTCTAACAATCAATCTAATGGTGGAAAACTGTGTAGAGTGACACTTTAAGGAAGTTGTTTTCAAATAATAACATCTTACTGCGTAAAAATAAATAGCACACTTTTTCCTCTTTACTTTTCAATAGGCTTTTACATGAATCTCAAATTAATTTTAAAACAACAAAACAAAAACAAAAACAAAACAAAACTTTATGAAATCACTTTTAAGTGATCGAACCTACCCTTTCAAAGAAATTTATAATGTATGCATGTAAAAGCATTAAACTACGAACCATAAAAGTAATTCATTGGAGAAAAAAAAAAAAAATGATCCTCCATGCTCCCAAGTTCTCCACGCTTATTAACAAATTGTAGTTCACGACTTTTTTACTTGGTAGCTCCTCTTCAATCTCTACACATACATTCTAGCGAGGATGTTGCTCCAGATGTCCCCAAATCCGATCTCTACATCTATTATTGCAGGCATTGTGGCTCTCATGTCCTCATTACAGACACACAGTTACAAAAAATGTTGTGTCATACCGCCATTGAAACTGAAAGTGAAATCATGGGAATTTAATTGGTTGGCCTGCTATTTATCCCTTTGAATCCGCACTAAGGACAGCTTGTAACAATTTAAAAAAATGCACCATCCGCACACAACTCGAAGGTTTAAGTTATGTGCAAAGCATGTATGCGACATAATAACCTGAGAACTTAATCTGATATAATCACGAACAACCCCGTCACTGGGGCCACTTTTCAATGCACGGAAAAAAGAGAACAAAGTCGAGCCAATTTTGTAGCAAGATCAAGTCTAGAAGGCAGAAAGTTAAAGGAGGTATATATTTAAGTTGAAAACCATAAGAAAGGTGGTTGTTTGACCAATGAATGTTGATCTAAACATAAAATCCAACTCTTTACACAGCGAGAGAATCTGTTTTTCTCTTCCTGCTTTTCATTCTTTTGTCAGTCTTTCAAACCAATCTTTGGTCATTTATCTCGAATCACACTCAGAGCACACCAGATCGATCACAACAAAGGACAGCCACGACACAATACAAACAATGACAAAGATCTCAACGCATATGATATCACCACCAATGGTAGCAGGGATCCACAACCTACCATAACCAACATTAAAACCAAGCACACACTTCGTCCTTCATTTTCTGCACACTCAAAACTCCAATATAGCGTCAAAACCTATGCTCTGGTACCAAAATGATGTAGGTCAAATAACCATAGGCCTCAAACACAAATCAGATAAAAATCAATGTTGAAATTTGGTACCGGAGAACAGGTGGTTTCCTAAGGCTTTGATCTTTGGCCTAGGGAAAAGTGTCCAAAAGAATTTAATTTTTCTCCTAAAGTGACTTTATAATTTTTATAAAGTCAAATCTAATTTTAAAGTGACTTTAAGTGATAAAGTTACTAAAGTGACTTTATAAAGTTATAAAATCAAATCTAATTTAAAAATGACTTTAAGTAATAAAGTTATTAAAATCTAATTTTAAAGTGACTTTAATAAAGTCAATGTAAAATTATAAAGGAAAAGTGACTTTGGAAATAAATGACTAAGTGGGTCTTTATTAAAGTGGGGTGAATTAAAAAATAGAAAGTGAGATTTAAATGAGCATTTAATCTCAGCCCTAGATCTCAATCTATTTCAGCCATTGGATTTAGGGATCCCCCAAAAGTCACTTAGGGTTAGGTTAAAGGAGGAAAAGGAGGGAAAAGGTCATTCATTCTTTCATGAGCAGATTGGGAGAAGGAGAGAAGGAGAGAAAGGGAAATTTCTGAGCAGAGAGGAGAAAGAGGGCAGCTGATAGAGACTTCAACAAAATCCGTACAACAGCAAAGAGGCACGGTTTCCAAGGCAGAAATCCGTACAGTAAGTGTTGGGCACATTTTTCGAGGGAGAGGCACAGTTTTCAAGGAAGACCGTACAGCAGCTTCAGCATTTATTTCTGGGCAGATTCTGGGCACGAAAATCGAGGAGAGAGACTGCTGGTTGGTGGCACAAATTTCTAGAAATCCGTACAGCAGCAAAACAGCAGCTTCAGCACAGATTTCGAGGCAAAGGAGCACAGATTTCGAGGAGAAGAAGTTGCTGGGTTTTCCGTACAATCGTACGACCGTATTGTTGGGCACAAAAATCGAGAAGCTCACTCAGCATTATATGCTGTTATAAAAGCTGTAAAATTTATGTTTTGGGTTTTTACTATTTTGCACGTTTTCCAAGGCAGAGTGAATGCACGGAAATCGAGATAAGTACAGTTGTTTAGTTGCTGAAATTTTTGTTGTAATTTCTGCCTCACTGTAAAAGCATTTTTTCAGAAATAAGAAGGAGCTCTCAAACTGGTTTTCCTCAAGAGTTGTAGGGGGTTTTTCCAGGGTCATGTTGACCAAAAATATCTGTGTCAAAATGTGTGAATGACTGTTTTTATGCTTGCTGATTTTTAATTCTGCATTTTCCAGCATTCTGAAAATTTTCCAGAATTTGTGTTTTCAGCAAATTTATTTTCCCGTTTGTTGAATGTATGGACATGGGAAAGGGTATTTAACTATTTTGGAGAAATAAGGTGAAACTGAAAACCGGGGTGGGAAAAACAAGAAATTTCTACATGGTATCAGAGCTTGAGTGCTGAAAGAGCAGTTTGGGACAGTAAAGAGAAAAATACAGTCTGCTGATTTTTCACTCAGAAAATTCCAGCAAGCTGATTTTTTCACAAACAGAATTTTTACCTTTACTACAGCAGTGCTATTTTTCAGTTTTAGGACAGCAGGATGTTTTTGGGACTGAGGGTGGAGGATAGGTTGGACGGGCATACCAATTACAGTGTTTGGAAGGAGAGAATGCAGAGTATCTTTGAGGAGGTAGAAGTCTGGGACATAATGGTGCATACCGCACAGAACCCTGTAAATGTGCCTACTGATGCTACTCAGTTGGAAACATATAATAAAAAGAACAACAAGGGTAAGAGACTGATTCTAGACAGAATCAAATACCATTGCATTCCTCATGTGAGAGGAAAGAGAAATGCTCATGAGATGTGGACAGCATTGACCAACCTCTACCAAAGTACCAATGAGAACCGGAAAATGGTCCTGAAGGAGAAGCTGAAGAACATTAAGATGGGTAAGACTGATAGTGCAGTTGGATATCTCACAAAGATTACTAATGTGAGAGATGAGTTGGCAGCGATTGGAGAGGCCATTCCACCCACTGAGTTGGTGCGGATTGCAGTGAATGGCCTCCCCAATTCATGGATGAACTTTGCTGATGGGGTTTGTGCACGTGAGACCCTTCCCACATGGGAGAAGTTTTGGGATGATTGCATTCAGACAGAGATCAGGAAAGGTCAACTTGGGGCAGCCAAGCCAGTTGAGCAGGATGAGGATGTAGCACTGTTGGCAGGACGCAAGAAAGGCAAAGGGATGAAGCAGGCTTCCACAAGAAATGGTGGGGGCAAAGGCAAAGGTAAAGGTAAACATGATAACACACAGAAGGACTATTCCAAGGTGAAGTGTTGGAATTGTCAGAAGATGGGACACTATGCAGTTGTGTGTCCGGAGAAGAAGAAGAAGAAGGGGAAGAACCAGAGCATGGCAGCTTCAGCAGAGGTTGAGGACTTTGCAGATCGTTTTGACCGGGATTTTGGGTTCACTGCGTGTGAATCCTCTAGTGCGGGATCATCTGCCATAGAGGTTCAGAGGGAGCATGCATTTCCCTCTATTAGCGGAGCACCTTCGGGTATCTGGTATGTGGACAGTGGGGCTTCACGTCACATGACAGGAGTCCGTGAGTACTTCTCAGAGCTTTTAGAGAGTGGCACTGATATAGAGGTAATACTCGGTGATGACAGAGTTGTTAGAGCAGTCGGTGTGGGGACACTGACATTTCAGAGGGAGTCCAAACCTCCCTTGAAGGTGTCAGATGTTCTTTATGTGCCAGGGATGAGGAAGAACCTCATATCTGTCTCAGCTTTGGATGATAGAGGATATGAGGTACTGTTCAGGGGAGGATAGGCGCTGATGTATCCCAGGGGCACTCCAGCTGATTCAGCTAGAGTGATAGGTATACGCCATGCAAAGGTGTACAAGTTTGCATTCCAACCCCTTTTGGCATTGAGCAGTAGTACCGACAGCAGAGCTAGCAGTTCTGAGCTGTGTGAGATTTGGCACCGCAGGATGGGGCATATGTATCATGGAGCCTTGAGGACCTTGCGGGAGATCACTACAGGTGTGCCAGATTTCAGTATTGATCACTTTGATACTTGCAGAGGATGTGCGATGGGCAAGTTTGCCAAATCCCCTTTTCCCAGCAGTGACAGCAGAGCGACTGGGATACTTGATTTGATTCATTCCGATGTGAGCAGTCGGATGTCTCATGTTTCCTTGAGTGGATATGAGTACTATGTGTTATTCATTGATGATCATTCCAGGAGGACCTGGATTTATTTCTTGAAGACCAAGAGTGAGGTCTTCAAGTGGTTTCAGGAGTTCAGAGCTCTTGTGGAGACACAGACAGGTCGGAAGATCAAGTCCCTGAGGTCGGACAATGGGGGAGAGTACACCCTTGGAGAATTTGTTGACTATTGTGCGGAGGCAGGCATTAGGAGGGAGTTCACTGTTCCTTACAACCCCCAGCAGAACGGGGTTGCGGAGAGGAAGAACAGATCCATCGGAGGGGCTGCCAAAGCCATGTTACATGATCGGGGGTTGCCATTGTTTTTGTGGGCAGAGGCCTGCAACACAGCTGTTTACTTGCAGAACAGGAGTCCGCATCGTGCCTTGGGGCACATGACTCCGGAGGAGGCTTTTTCTGGGAAGAAGCCTGATATTGGTCATCTTCATATCTTTGGGTGCATCACATACTCCTACATACCCAAGGAGAAGAGGACCAAACTAGAGCCCACCGCAGAGAAGGGTATCTTTGTGGGCTACAGTGAGACCTCCAAGGCCTTTCGGATTTACATTCCTGCACAGAGGAAAGTTGTTGTCGGGCGGGATGTGAAGTTCGAGGAGGACAGGGCCTTCAGGAGGTCACGGGAGTTAGAGTATCTGGATCAGCCAGACCCTCAGCAGCAGTTGAGTCAGTCACAGGGATCCAGTGGGCAGGGATCAGGAGGATCCGGAGGTACATCTATGACGATGTCAGGTCCGTCAGTGGGCAGTGGCTCGCAGAGTTAGAGGGGTGGTGCTACGGGCAGCATGCAGAGCAGTTCTACAGAGCAGTTCACTGGGGAGTCCACTGATGGACAGTTCACACGGTACCTCAGCTTCTACAGGTTCAGGTGCAGGCAGGAGGACAGCAGACAGATACTCAGGAGTTCAGGCTCCTGATGATGATGAGGAGGAGGAGTTTCATTCTCCAATGGGAGAAGTATGCTCAGGGAAGAGGAAGCCCAAGTGGCTTCGAGACACTCTGAGAGATGCCACATCTGTTGCTGAGCCGAAGAGGCCGGTCAGAGAGAGCAGACCACCTGAGAGGTTTTGTAGCTATATGGCAATGGCTACCAGCATCCTTGAGTTTGAGCCTTCTAGCTATGAGGAGGCGGCTAGCCCGGAGTGCCGGAAGAGGCCTTCAGGAGGGTATTCTTCTATCATGAAGAATGATGTTTGGGAGGTGGTGTGTCGGGGCACGAGTCAGGTGGTTACTTCCGGATGGCTTTACAAGGTAAGGCGTGCTGCAGATGGCAGCATTGAGAAATTCAAGGCAAGGTTTGTGGCTAGAGGGTTCTCCCAGGTAGGGGGAGTTGATTATGAGGAAACAGCAACCAAGCTCAGGTAACAAATATACTTTGATCCATCCCATTATAGATAGCGGCGAGAGGTGGGTTGGAAGATCCACCGAGAGGGATGTGAGCCGCATTTCTCTGTGCTTCCATACGAAGTGTGGAGAGTGTACATTGAGAAACGTGCAGGGATTTGGTGCATGGGAAGGGAGAGTCCCATGTGTGCGAGGCTTGAAGAAGGCCTCGCCAAACCATCCGGAAACGAGGCACTCCCCGGGATAGATACATACTTGCAGAAGATGGGTTTCACAAAGAGTGAGGCAGATCCGAACCTTTACTATATTGTGATAGGTGAGGAGCCTCTCATTGTGGTGTTGTATGTGGATGACTTGGTCATTACAGGTGCAGAGAGACTCATAGAGCACTGCAAGAGAAATCTTGCGGCGGAGTTTGAGATGAAGGACATCGGCTTGATGCATTACTTTTCGGGTTTGGAGGTGTGGCTGGAGGAGGGGCATTTCTTCCTGGGGTAGGGGAAGTATATTGTGGATATCCTTAGCAGATTCCACATGGAGGATTGTAAACCCATGTCGACACCAATGATCACCAACTGGAAGAAGCTTCATGCTTCGGATTCCGAGTTTGTGGATCCCACATTGTACAGACAGCTGATTGGTTCCTTGATGTATTTGGTCAACACTAGGCCAGATATTTGTTTTGCAGTCAACACGATGAGTCAGTTTATGTGTGAACCTATTTTGTTCTTTGGGTGGTAAACACCGATGCGACACTTGCGGAATGAGTGGATTATGAGTCCGGACTTCTGAGCGGGGGATGGAGTGGGGATTGGCGGTTGCGATTCGATTGTGCGCAGGTTGTGCTTCGATAGGAAGAGCACTTGAGTGTGTTGTTGGGTTGAGTTCGCGTTAGTGTCATGGTTCGTAGAAACGTGATCAATAGCATTGAGTTTGTGACGGGGGTATATGGCGACCCGGTCAGCTAGTTGTGAGGCCATTTGGCTTCGCAAGATGTTGTTTGGCTTATTTGGTCAGCCGTTGAGACCTTCAGTGATTTACTATGATAATCAGAGTTGCATTAAACTCACGGAGAATCCAGTATTTCATGACAGGTCAGCATATCGGGATCAAATATCATTTCATCAGAGACTATGTTCAGAAAGGAGCTGTGAAGCTTGAGTATATTCCCACTGATGAGCAGGTTGCAGATATTCTTACCAAAGCCTTACCATGGGGCAAGCATGTCTACTTCAGAGACAAGATGGGTGTGGTGAGGAACACCTTCTTCGGTAAGAGGGAGTGTTGAAATTTGGTTACCGGAGGACAGGTGGTTCCCTAAGGCTTTGATCTTTGGCCTAGGGAAAAGTGTCCAAAAGAATTTAATTTTTCTCCTAAAGTGACTTTATAAAGTTATAAAGTCAAATCTAATTTAAAAGTGACTTTAGGTGATAAAGTTACTAAAGTGACTTTATAAAGTTATAAAGTCAAATCTAATTTAAAAGTGACTTTAAGTGATAAAGTTACTAAAGTCTAATTTTAAAGTGACTTTAATAAAGTCAATGCAAAATTAGAAAGGAAAAGTGACTTTGGAAATAAATGACTAAGTGGGTCTTTATTAAAGTGGGGTGAATTAAAAAATAAAAAGTGAGATTTAAATGAGCATTTAATCTCAGCCCTAGATCTCAATCTATTTTAGCCATTGGATTTAGGGATTCCCCAAAAGTCATTTAGGGTTAGGTTAAAGGAGGAAAAGATCATTCATTCTTTCATGGGCAGATTGGGAGAAGGAGAGAAGGAGAGCAAGGGAGATTTCTAAGCTGAGAGGAGAAAGAGAGCAGCTGATAGAGACTTCAGCAAAGACCGTACAGCAGCAAAGAGGCACGGTTTCCAAGGCAGAAATCCGTACAGCAAGTGTTGGGCACATTTTTCGAGGGAGAGAGGCACAGTTTTCAAGGAAGACCATACAGCAGCTTCAGCATTTATTTCTGGGCAGATTTTGGGCACGAAAATCGAGGAGAGAGACTGCTGCACGAATTTCTAGAAATTCGTACGCAGCAGAACAGCAGTTTCAGCACAGATTTCGAGGCAAAGGAGCACAGATTTTGAGGAGAAGAAGTTGTTGGGTTTTCCATACAGTCCGTACAGCTGTACGACCGTACTGCTGGGCACAAAAATCGAGAAGCTCACTCAGCATTTAATGCTGTTATAAAAGCTGTAAAAATTTTGTTTTGGGTTTTTACTGTTTTGCACGTTTTCCAAGGCAGAGTGAATGCACAGAAATCGAGATAAGTACAGTTGTTTAGTTGCTGAAATTTTTGCTGTAATTTCTACCTCACTATAAAAGCATTTTTTCAGAAATAAGAAGGAGCTCTCAAACTGGTTTTCCCCAAGAGTTGTAGGGGGTTTTTCCAGGGTCATGTTGACCAAAAATATCTGTGTCAAAATGTGTGAATGATTGTTTTTATACTTGCTGATTTTTAATTCTGCATTTTCCAGCATTCTGAAAAATTTCCAGAATTTGTGTTTTCAGCAAATTTATTTTCCAGTTTGTTGAATGTATGGACATGGGAAAGGGCATTTAACTATTTTGGAGAAATAAGGTGAAACTGAAAACCGAGGTGGGAAAAACAAGAAATTTCTACACTCAATTGAAAATAACACACAATCACATACACCAACTATGCATATAAAACTCTAAAATGATTAATGAATAAACAAAATAATTACATGAGAATTATTGGCCCCATGATTGGCCACTCATCTTCACACTCACACCTCCTACTTGTTGTATCCCTCATAGGCTCACCTCTATTTATACAATTGAATTAGAACCCAAGAAGGTTCTAGATACTAAGATAACTCCAAAAATATATCTCTCAATCCCTAACATCTCTCATCTATCTCTAAAATATCTCATTCAATCCCTTATCCCTAGATAAGAGTTAATTATCCATAATCCTCTCAATCCTTCCACAATACTCTCTAAGCTTCTTATATTTACAATATTTCTCATTATCTCCTAAAAACTATGGGAAAATACATTAATTAAATCTCAACTTACAAACTAACTCATTTAGTAAACAATTTACCTGGGTTAGATGCACCTGCATCACTTCCTCCACCTCCTCCTCTATTTCCTCCTCTACCTCTTCCTCCTCCAATCCTATGTTCACCATTCACACTGTGTACCTCTCCTCCCCCTTCTCTTTCCATTGTAGATTCTTCGGAGTTAATATAAGGTTCTATAATTGGATTTTCTAGCTCCTCCTGTGGTTCTTCTATCGATGGAATGTTAAAATAAGTTTCTCATTCCTCTTCACTAGGGACTTCTAGCTCTTGTCCTAGAAGTTGTTCTCTCGTTGAAGATATAAGGATTACTCCTTCTGTTGGGGATGTAGGTTCTTCTACTACAACTTTAGTAGAGGAAGTTGGTGAATCCCTCGGTTATATCTCAGATCTAAGTACCTCAAGAAGTCTATGTCTACCTGCGAATGATGAAATACGAGTTTTGGTGGATGGTGTGCACTACAGGGTGTTGATGGAGTGATTGGTGATGTTGGAATTGAACTCCTACCTCTACTTATAAATCTACTCCTAGAATCTCTTTCCCGATGCATAAAAATATTTTTAACATCTTTTTTTTATTCAAATGAAAAGAATCCTATATACACTTTCCCGACAACGATGCCAAAATGTTGGTAATTTAATTGATCTTAAATTACTTCATAAATTATTGCCTAGGACTTGTAAACTCATGAAGTATATGTGCACCATTTGTGCTAGGATTCCTTATCATGTGAGTAATTTGAAATTGAATTATTATGTCTTTATGCACATGCTTTATTTAAGAAATTCAATGTAGAAAGGTTATCACTCTTGCAAAAAAGAAAGTTCACACTCACAAAAAGATAAAGCTAATTCTAAGTGCAGAAATAAATGTCACACTTGGAAAAATTAAATATTCACACTTGACATAAAAGTAAACTAATCTTTAAATGAAAAAATAATACCACACAAACAAAATCAAATTAAATCTAATTCACACTCGACAAAAAGGAAACTAATCTTTAAAGTGCATAAATAAACAAAGTCTACTTCTACTTGACACTTAATGGTGTAGAAAATTTAACAACGAGATTCAATTTGATCTTGTAATGTACTAAAACATAATACTGAATCCTTCCTACAATTTGCGGAAACCAAATATGATTGCACGGTTACATAACAAGTAAGAGAAATAAATAATCAATCGCACAACACAAGATGTATATGGGGAAATAAATTTCTCAAAACCCCGCTATTTGTATATTTCATAATGTAAATACCATGAAACAAATACAATGTTATTCCTCTCAGTGAGAAACCATTGCACTCTGTTGACTGTCTCGCTCTGATCTTGCTCGAATATGGCTTAATCTAAGCAATTTTGGTCCAATATTTAACCTTTTTCTTGCCTAGGCCTGGCCTGCCTTCCTTACATACTGTTGGGCTAATTGAGCCCCTATTAATTAGGACAAACCCAAATAATGATTGCGCAATTCATCTAAGGCTTTTGATGACCTCATGCATGACTTGTACAATTTTCTAATTATACAACTAATAGTTATCTTTCCTTTAACCTCAATCTCAGCTAGGCTTTCCAAAGAACTGACATGAAACAAATATTTTTTAGCGAATTATCAGTTAAATGATTAATCACTACTTGTGAATTAAATCAATTTTAATTAATTGGACCTCTCACTATCTCATCTCTCAATTAGAACAAGTTAAACTGATTTTAACTCAATTAATTGAGTTAAATAAATACAACTCACAAAGAATTGTAACTAGAGCCCCTAAAATCATGGGAGAACTCTACATGCCTCCTCTCTCACCTCTAACTCGAATTTCCTAAGATAACTAAGTCTTCCTAACTCACTTAACTAATACAAGTTGTCATGAGATGAAATTAGAATTTTTCTTCCAATTAATTAAGGGGAAATTTAATGGTAGCATTTATTAGTGCCATTTCTGGATGTCATCTTCAATGTTTCTTGTTTCCAATTTCAACACTCCCTCTCAACAAGAAATGAATTCAATTTATCCCGATATGGTACCTTTGGAATGTTTTCCATGCAACACTTCTCTAGGGTTGTTTTTCTCCTACAACTCCTGAAACTGGAATGCCTCCAAAAACTGAATTAGTATGATGCATCTGTCACCTTCCCTACAACATCAAGCCCTTCATGGATGAGGTATTATGTGACATTACTCCTCTTGATGATTCTGATGTATTATTAGGCCAACCGTACTTGTGGAAGTGATATCCTGTGTATGAGTCTCGGCTTTATGTTGTTATATTTACTTTGGGAAATAAGTTGCACAAGATACCGGAGGAAGCATCGTCTGTCGCCATCTCTTTGGTTACTGCAAAACAATGCAGTAAGCTCATTTCCAAAACTGGGAAATTTGTTTTCCTAGTAATCCGCCCTCAGGGTAAGAATAAGATTGTGGCTATGATCTCTAGATAGAGCTCCTCTGCATGACAAAAAAAGATGGACAAGGTCATGGAGGAGTACGAGGATATCTTCACCTCACCCGTAGGGGTGCCTCTGCACTGTCAGGTCAAGCACCCCATCGATCTGACCCTAGGTGCATTGTTTCCTAATGGACCAATCTATCAGTGTTATGTTCTGGAGAATGACGAAATCAAGAGGCAGGTTCAGGAGCTGTTGTAGAAAGGTCACATCTGACCAAGTTCATAGCCCTATGGGAGCTCGATCGTGTTGGTACAAAAGAAGGATGGTACTTGGAGACATTGTATTGACTATGGGGCGTTGAACAAGATCATTGTTTGGAATAGGTACCCGATCCCAAATATTGATGACCTTCTGGACCAACTCAAGGGGAAAAAATATTTCAGCAAGATTAACTTGAAGTTCGGGTATCACCAAGTACCATTCGAACCCTCTGATGTCTGGAAGACCACCTTCAAAGCCAAGGAGGGTCTTTTGATTGCATGGTCATGCCTTTCGGGTTGAAAAATGCACCCGCAACCTTCATCGGGCTGATGGACGACATCTTGCAGCCATTCACCAACTCATTTGTAGTAGTGTACTTGGATTACATCCTGATCTTCAGCCAAACTTGGGAAGAGCACCTCCACCACATCCGACAGGTCCTCCAAACTCCGCGGCAACACATGTTGTGTTCCGATTTGGAAAAGTGCACTTTTTGCATTACCCAAGTTCATTATCTCGGATACATTATTGATGAGCAGGGGGTGCATGTGGATCCAGCCAAGATCTAAGTCATTCGGGATTGGTCAGCCCCAACCACTCTAAAAAACCTCTGCATCTTTCTCGGTCTTACCAATTTCTACTGCAGGTTCGTGTTGGGATTCTCTCATATCACTTGGCCCTTAAGCCAAATCACCAAGAGATGAGCAAAAGCAAAATTATTTTGGTCTAAATCTCAACAGAAGACATTCATCGAGTTGAAACATCACCTCTGCTCTGCTCCAATGCTCACATTACCATACTTGCAACACCAATTTGAGCTCGAGACAAATGCCTCAGACTATGCTATTGGGGCAGTTCTTACTCAACAAGGGAATGCAATGGCATATCACAGTGAGACACTATTTGACACAGTCTGAAAGTATCCCACTTATGAAAAACAGACGTATTTCATTGTCTAGGCTTGTCGAAAATGCAAGCATTACATTTTGCGGAAGGAAACGGTCATCCACACAGACCACCGACCTCTGCAGATCATACAAACACAAGGGAGGTTACAGAATGATCGCCATCAAAAGTGGTTCACATATCTGCAACAGTTTCATTTTAACATCAAGTAGAAGAAGGGAAGCATCAATAATGTTTCAAAATGCCTCAGCCGACAACCGATCATGGCACTAACCACCGAGCTCAACTCTTGTGGGCACAAGACTTCTGATTTGCCACTTCTCTACAAGATCGATCCAGAATTTGACCACACATACAAAACGTTGTTGGAGGGTTAGCAAGTTCCAAAATTTCACCTCCAGGATGGACTGTTATGTCACCTGGGACACCTTTGTGTTCCTTCAAGAAAGCATGCCAAGATGATTTAGGAAGCACACTACATTTAGGTCGTTAGGAATTTTGGGGTCAAGAAAATAATGGCAATAATGCAGATGTATTTCTATTGGCCAAACCTTTGACTAGATGTCACGAAGTACATCAGATCTTGCAATGCTTGTGCCATTTCCAAACCGACCATCAAGAAGCAAGGCCTCTATACTCTGCTGTCTACCCCTGGTCGAACTTGGGAATCCATCCCCATGCATTACATGTCGGGCCTTCCATCTATTAAGCATGACAATGACTATGTTTTCATGGTCATCGATAGATTCTCGAAGATGGCCATTATGGCAACCTGCAAGAAGAATATCGCAACAAAAATCACTACTAAACTCTTCTTTGAACGATTATGTGTACACTTTGGGATCCCACAGTCTATCATCTCAAATCGGGACAGCAAGTTCCTCAATACATTTTGGCCCAGCATTTGGTCAATGCTGGAAACCAAGCTCACCAAGTCCACATCTTTCCATCCCCAAACTGATGGCCAGACAAAGGTCATCAACAGGATGATTGTACACATTATGCACATGTACAACTCAAATCATCCACGAACATGGGATGGGAGCCTTATCTATGTACAATACAGCTATAATCGAGCTCTCCACAACTCAACCAGCCATATCCCCTTTCAAGTGGGCTTGGTATTCCAACCACCATGTCCTATTGATGTAGCCATGTCATTTGCAGCTACTCAGGCCAATTCGGCTCATGTCCTCTCTGAAGTTGACAAGGGGAACAGCTTCATTGAGCGTATTCATCACATCTACCAATAAGTTCATGACATATTGGACATAACCAATTTCAAGTACAAGCAGCGACATGATCAGCAATAGGTGCCACACAACTTCCAAGTGGGAAACAAAGTGTGGTTACATTTGCATAAGGGGCGTCTCGTTGGACCCCAATATAAGCTTCGCCTGCTTCGATATGGGCCATATACTATCACCAAGGTTGTAGTGGATAATGCCTTCAACCTCAGTATTCCACCATTCCTTGGTATGCACTTAGATTTCAATGTGGACCGCCTTCGACCCTACTTTCCACCTCTACTGGACATCTCCGACATTACAGAACAACTTACACCAACATAGTTAAACCCAAACTGCATTGGATAGGCCACCACGAATCATATCATGGACACGCAAATCAAGAACACTCACCAGTAGAAGACCCAATTGTATCGCATTGTCAAAGCAGGCCAACTCCTACACCAAGGCAAGTGGCTCATCAGGGACCAAGTTCAGTAGAAGTTTCCTCATCTCATGGGGGAACTCAACGCAATGGGGACCATTGCTTCCTAAGGGGGGAGGAATGATCTAGGTGGATATTTTTGGCCACTCACCTATTACACTTGGGGCCCCACCATTGTTTCTTTTATTTTTCAATTTCCTTAATTGTAGCACAGTTTACTATTTTTAGCAGTTTTTTGGGTCCTACACTTCCGGAGTCGTTTTGAGGCCCTATACGACATTTTTTTAGAAATCTTGATCCAGGTGAATGTGACTTTGGGACTTGACATTCACTATTATTAATTGTATTCCTTGAATATATCTTTCGAATGAGGCATCATGTGTGTCAAACAGAGTGTTCCAAAGTTACGACCTCGGGAATTTGATGTACCAATTTACCCCAACGGGGCCCATAGTTTGGTGTTTCATCTCCTAGGGTTAGGTTTTTGGATGTTTAGGGTTTTCCATTGTTTCTCAATAATAAATATTCCTTCAAGCCTCATTGTAACACAATTCAGAGGCATGTAGCCGCCATATCTCTTATGATACAAGCTACCAATGCCCTAGCTAGTTTATTTCCATTCTATTTGTAAACATATTTCAGTTATGTGATATTAATAAAATGAAGTCTTATTTTTGCTACATTTATATGATTATGTGTATTTATGTATTTTATTGTGTTCCTACATAAGTCTAGATCATTGGTATCAGAGCGGTCTTCTCTTTCTCGATTCTTCTTTTCATGTCCCCAACAAGGTCGGGGTACAAGGAGTTAGGGCTCGATATGGTTGAACCTTTATAAGATAAGCTTAGAAAACCTTGACGGCCACCCATGGGGGACAAAAATAAAGACGATGGAGAAATAGATCCTATCAAAATATTTCTTGGGGAGGCCCTCGATAAATGAAGGAACACGATGATGGATAACTTTTCCCAGATCCTTGAACGACTTCCCACCGGCGACGCGTCTCCATCCAAAAGCCATTATGGGGGCACAACTCCTTTTAAGGTACAAGTAAACTTTGACATTCCCATATTGAGGGCCAAATAAATTTAGACATTATAAATAGATGGTTGAATCTATTAGAAGGGTATTTCTCGGTTCATGACTTTTCCAATTGGGAAACCTACTGTGCTCAAAAGGACGAGAGGGAACCCTCTTTGTTTTCAGCCTCACCCACTTGGAATTATTTCTAAGATGTCATCATGGAACAATAATATCCCATGGGGAGATATGAGGACAAGTACATACAATGGACTACGTTGCGGCAACAAAGGGATCAAGATGTGCATGAGCTAATGAATCTATTCCATACCCTGCGCACATAATTGGGTATCAAAGATTCGGAGAAATAGTTGGTTCTGAAGTAATGCATTTGTCTGCACAGATACATTCAGGATGAAATGGAGTTCCTCGACATCTCCTCTCTTGGCGCAACATATCATTATGCTGCAAATATTGAGCAGAAGTTCAAATAGAAGAAGCGAGACGTTGGATCTACAAATCAGAAGCAAGGGAAAGGTGCCCCCAAACAGCAGAACAAAGGACAAAGCCAAGGCGCAGTAGCCTATGATAACTTTCCAAAGCCACAAGAAAATAAAAACATTGTGAAGCCAAAGAAGGACATGGGAAAGTGGTGTGAGTTCCATAAGAGCTCCATTTACAACACAAGTGAGTGTTGGGCCAAGAAGTCACTGGTGGTCGAGCTGAAGGCTTCTGAATCGGATGTATGCTCCAACTCTAAATCAGAACCTGACAAGGGGAATGATAAAGGGAAGTAGATTATCGATGTGGATCCCAATGCCACTATTTCCACCACGAAGATCCAAAAGGAGGAACCAGAAGATCCAGAGGAAGGGAAGCGCCTCTTCCATTCCCAGATGTGGGTAAAGGGTTCCCCGCTGTAGTTCATTGTCGACAGCATGAGCCAGAGGAAACTCATTTTAGCAGAGGTCGTGAAGAGATTGGTCTTTCCGACCACATCACACTCACAGTAATACACCATTGGGTGGCTTCACCAAGGACAAGAACTTCGCGTCAGCCAGTAGTGTCACCTTCCTTACAACATCAAGCCCTTCACGGATGGGGTATTATGTGACATTGCTCCTATTGATGCTTATGATGTATTATTCAGCCAACCATACTTGTTGAAGCGACATGCTGTGTATGAGTCCCAGCCTTGCATTTTTATTGTTACTTTGGGAAATAATATTTATAGGATACCAGAGGTACCACCTCTTGCCTCTATCTCTTTGGTTACTACTAAAAAATGCAGTAATCTCATTTCAAAAACTGGGAAATTTGTTTTCCTAATGATCCTCCCCCAAGGAAAGAAGAATATTGTGGCCACAACCTCCATACAGGGCTCCTCCACACGACAACAACATATGGACAAGGTCGTGGAGGAGACGATTCACCCCACCTCGCAGGGTGCCTTCCGCACCGTCACGTCAAGCACCCCATCGATCCGACCTAACCCCTGGTGTGTCGCCGCCCAATGGACCAATCTATCAGCCGTTCGTTCGGAGAATGACAACCGAGAAGCAACATTCAAGAGTTGTCAGAAAGGTCACATCCGACAAATTTCATCACCCCGTGCGTCTCTAATCGTGCTGTTGCCAGTATGAAATATGGTACTTCTGGAGACTCAAGATTGACTATCGGGCGCAACAAGATCAATCGTCCGTCTCCATACCCGTCCCCCACATCGACTTCCTTTCCTCGGACCAACTAAAGGGCCAACATATTTTAGCAAGATTAAATTGAAGTCTAGGTATAACCAAAATTCAATCGAACCCTCCAATGTGTGGAAGATTCCCTTCAAAGCCAAGGAGGGCCTTTTCGAATGGTTGGTCATGCCTTTCGGGTTGACGAATGCTCTCGCAACCTTCATGAGGCTGATAGACAAAATCTTACAACCATTCACCAACTCATTTGTAGTAGTGTACTTAGATGACATATTGATCTTCATCCAAACTTGGGAAGAGCACCTCCACCACTTCCGATAGGTCCTCCAAACACTCTAGCAACACAAGTTGTGTGCCTATTTGGAGAAGTGCACTTTTGGCATGACCCAGCTTCAGTATCTGGGATACATTATTGATGAGCAGGGGGTGCATGTGCATCCAACCAAAATCAAAGTCACTCGGGATTGGCCAACCCCAACCACTCTCACAGAGCTCTGAAGCTTTCTGGGTCTTGCCAATTTCTATGACAGGTTCGTGTTGGGATTCTCTCGTATCACTTGGCCCTTAAGCCAAGTCACCAAGGTTGGAGTGAAAGCAAAATTATTTTGGTCTGAATCTCAACAGAAGGCGTTCGTCGAGTTGAAACATCATCTCTGCTCTGCCCCAATGCTCACATTACCAAACTTGCAACAACCATTTGAGATCGAGGCAAATGGCTCAAACTATGCTATTGGGGTAGTTTTTAATTAACAAGGGCATCCAGTGGCATATCGTAGTGAGACACTATTTGACAAAGTCTAGAAGTATCCCACTTATGACAAAGAGATGCATTCCATTGGGCAGGCTTGCCAACAATGGAACCATTACATTTTGGGGAAGGAAACCGTCATCCACACAAAATACCGACCCCTACAGTTCATACAAACACAAGGGAAGTTGCAGAACGATCGCCATCAAAAGTGGTCCACATATCTGCAACAGTTTCATTTTATCATGAAGTACAGGAAGGGAAGCACCAGTAATGTTGCAGACTACCTCAGATGACCACCGATCATGGTGCTAACCACCGTGCTCAACTCTTGCTAGCACGAGACTTCTGATTGGCCACTTCTCTACAAGAGCGATCTAGAATTTGGCCACACATACAAGACGTTCTTCGAGGGTAAGAAAGTTCCAAATTTTCACCTCCATGATGGATTGTTATGTCACCTGGGACACCTTTGTGTTCCTTCAAGCGAGCATGCCAAGATTTTTTGGGAAGCGCAATACATTCGGTTCGCTGGGCATTTTGGGGTCGAGAAAACAATGGCAGTATTGCATAAATATTTATATTGGCCAAACCTTCGACTAGATTTTGGGAAGTACATCAGATTCTGCACTGCCTATGTCGTTGCCAAACCGACCATCAAGAAGCAAGGCCTTTATACTCCGCTTCCTACCCCTAGTCGACCTTGGGAATCCATATCCATGGATTACATGTCGGGCCTTCCTTATACTAAGCATGGCAACGACTGTGTTTTTTTGGTCATCGACAGATTCTCGAAGATGGCCACTATGGCGGCCTGCAAGAAGAATATCACAACAGAAACCACTACTAAACTCTTCTTTGAACGAGTGTGGGTACACTTTGGGATCCCATAGTCTATCTTATCAGATCGGGATAGCAGGTTCCTCAGTACATTTTGGTCCAGCCTCTGGTCAATGTTGGACACCAAGCTCACCAAGTCCATATCTTTCCATCCCCAAACTGATGGCCAGACAGAAGTCGTCAACAGTATGATTGTACACATTATGCGCATGTATAACTCAAAGCATCCACGCACATGGGATGAGAGCCTTCCCTATGTACAACACAACTATAACCGAGCTCTCCACAGCTCAACTGGACACAGCACCTTTAGGGTGGGCTTGGGATTCCAACCACTATTTCCCATTGATGTAGCCATGCCAATTGTTGCTACTCAAGCTGATTCGGCTCATGCCCAGTCTGAAGCTGACAAGGCGAACAACTTCATTGAGCGCATTCATCACATTCGCCAACAGGTTCATGACATATTGGACAGAACCAATTCCAAGTACAAGCAGCGACATGATTAGCAGTGGGTGCCACACAACTTCCAGGTGTGCGAGAAAGTGTGGCTACATATGTAGAAGGAGCGCCTCGCTGGACACAAATGTAAGCTTCGTCTGCTCCGATATGGGTCATACACCATCACCAAGGCTGTAGGGGACAATGCCTTCAAGCTCAATACTCCACCATTCCTTGGTCTGCAACTAGTGTTTAATGTGGGCTACCTTCGGCCCTATTTTCCACCTCTACTGGACATCTCTGACATTGCAAAACAACTCACACCAACAGATTTAAACATAGACTGCATGGAACAGGCCACCATAGATCATGTAATGGACACACAAATCCATAAAAATTGCTAACATTAGATCCAATTGTATCGGGTTGTCAAAGTAGGCCAACTCCTCCACCAAGGCAAGTGGCTCACCAAGGACCAAGTTCAGCAGATATTTCCTCATCTCATGGGGGAACTCAATGCAATAGGGACCATTACTTCCTAAGGGGGGAAGAATGATCCAGGTGGATATTGGTGGCCACCCGCCTATTCCACTTGAGGCCCCAACATTGTTTCTTTCATTTTTTCAATTTCCTTAATTGTAGAACAATTTACTATTTTTAGCAGTTTTTTGGGATCTAAACTTCTGGAGCCGTTTTGAGGCCATAAACGACATTTTTTGGGAAATATTGATCCAGACAAATGTTTTTGAGTACACAACATTCATTGTCATTTGTTTTTTTCCTTGGATAGATATTTCCAATGAGGTATCATGTGCGTCAAACGAAGATCGTATGCCAAAGTTACAACCCCAGGAAATTGATGTACCAATTTTGCCCAACGAGGCCCATAGTTCGGTGTTTCATCTCCTAGGGTTAGGTTTTTAGATGTTTAGGTTTTTCCATTGTTTCTAAAAAATAAATAGACATTCGAGCCTCATTGTAACAAATTTCAGAGGCTTGTAGCTACCATATCTCCTCTCAAAGTTAAGCTACTAGCGCCCTAGCTAGTTTAATTCCATTCTTTCTATAAGCATATTTCAGTTATGTGATATTAATGAAATGAAGTCTTATTTATGATTCATCTTTGTGTTTATGTGTATTTATGTATTTTATTGCATTCCTGCATAAATTCAGATCAGTGGTATCAGATTTTTCTTCTCTTTCTCGATTCTTCTTTGCATGTCCCCAAAAAGGTCGTGGTACACAGAGTTAGGGCTTGATCTAGTTGAACCTTGTAAGGTCAGCCTCACAAACCTCGATGCGCGCCCATGGGGGATGAAAAGAAAGATGAGGGAGTATGATATCCTATCAAAATATTGCTTGAGGATGCTCACTAGAAAGGAAGGAACGTGATGATGATAAATTTGCCCAGATCCTTCAATGACTTCCCACTGGCAGCACATCTGCATCTAGAAACCACTATGGAGGTGCAACTCCTTTTAAGGCACGAGTAAACTTTGACATTCCCATATTTGAGTTTTGAATAGATGCAAACATCGTAAATAGATGGTTGAATCTATTATAAGGGTATTTCTCTTTTCATGACTTTTCCAACCGGGAAAACATCACTTTTTAACTCCTCAAAGCCGCCCCCCCATGTCAAGGACTGGTGGGAGACATACTATGAGCAAAAGGACGACAGGGAACCCTCTCTGTTTTCGACTGCACCCACTTGGAATTATTTCCTAGATGCTATTAAGGGACAATATTATCCCGTGGGGAGCTATGAGGACAAGTACATACAATGGACTACGATGTGAAAGTAAAGGGATCAAGATGTGCATGAGCTCACGAATCTATTCCATACCCTGCGCACAAAATTGGGTATCAAAGATTCATAGAAGCATTTGGTGCTAAAGTACCGTAGTTTTCTGCACATATACATTAAGGAGTAAATGGATTTCCTCTACATCTCCTCGCTTGGCACAGGAAGCGAGATTTTGGATTTGTGAATTAGAAGCAAGGGAAAGGTGCCCCCAAACCGTAGAACAAAGGAAAAATACAAGGCAGGGCGGCCCATGATAACCCTTCAAAGACACAAGCAATGAACAACATTGTGAATCCAAACAAGGACATGGGAAATTTGTGTGAGTTCCATAAGAGCTCCACTCACAACACAAGTGAGTGTCGGGCCAAGCAATCACTGGTGCCCGAGCTGAAGGCTTCTGAATCGGATGCATGCTTTGACTCTGAATCTGAACCTAACAAGGGGAATGATAAAGGGAAGGATATTATCGATGTGGATCTCAACACCACTGTTTCCACCAAGAAGATCTAGAGGAGAGTGAGCGCCTTTTCCATTCCCAAATGTGGGTAAAGGGTTCCCCGCTGCAGTTCATTGTCAACAACGGGAACCAAAAGAACCACATTTAAGCATAGGTCGTGAAGAAGTTGAGCTTGCCGACCACATCACACCCACAATTTTACACCAATGGGTGGCTTCACCGAGGACGAGATAGTCGCATCAGTCAACAGTGTCGCCTCCCCTACAGCATCAAGCCCATCATGCATGAGGTTTTATGTGACATTTCTCCTCTTAATCTTTTTGATGTATTATTAGGCCGACCATACTTGTGGAAGTGACATGTTGTGTATGAGTCCCAACCTCGCATTGTTATTGTTATTTTGGTAAATAAGATATACAAGATACCATAGGTAGCACCACCTACTGCCATCTCTTTGATTGCTACAAAACAATGCAGTAAGCTCATCTCCAAAACTGGGAAATTTGTTTTCCTGGTAATCTTCCCTCATGGCAAGAATAATATTGTGGCCACGACCTACAGACAGATCTCCTCCGCACAGCAACAACAAATAGACAAGGTCATGGAAGAGTATGGGGACATCCTCACCCCACTTGCAGGGGTGCCTCTGCATTGTCAGGTCAAGCACACCATCAATCTGACCCGAGGTGTGCCACTGCCCAATGGACCAATCTATTGACATTTTTTTCTAGAGAATAATGAAATCAAGAGGAAGATTTAGGAGATGTTGCAGAAAGGTCACATCCGACAAAGTTCATCGCCCTGTGGGATCCTAAACGTGTTGGTACAGAAGAAGGATGGTACTTGGAGACTCCGTATTGACTATCAGACATTGAACAAGATCATGCTCAAAATAGGTACCTAATCCCACCTGACGGTTAGACCTTCTAGACCAAATCCTCAAGGGGAAAATATTTCAGCAAGATTTACTTGAATTTCGGTATCACCAAGTACCAATCAAACCTGTGATGTGTGGAATACTGTCTTCAAAGCCAAGGAGGGAATTTTCGAATGGTTGGTCATGCATTTTGGTTTGACAAATGCTCCTACAACCTTCATGAGGTTGATGGATGACATCTTGTAGCTATTCACCAAATCATTTGTAGTGGTGTACTTGGATGAAATTCTGATCTTCAGCCAGACTTGGGAAGAGCACCTCCACCACATTCGAAAAATCCTCCAAACACCGCGGCAACACAAGTTGTGTGCCAATTTTGAGAAGTGCACTTTTGGAATGACCCAAGTTCAATATCTGGGATACATTATTGATGAAAGGGGGGTGCATGTGGATCCAGCCAAGATCCAAGTCATTCGGGATTGGCCACCCCCAACCACTATAACAGAGCTTCGCAGCTTTCTGGGTCTTGCTAATTTCTATCGGAGATTCGTGTCAGGATTCTCTCATATCACTTGGCCCTTGAGCCAATTCACCAAGGGAAGAGCGAAAACATAATTATTTTGGTCTGAATCTCAAAAGAAGACATTCGTCGAGTTGAAACATCGCCTTTGATCTACCCCAATTCTCACATTACCAAACTTGAAACAACCATTTGAGATGGAGACAAATGCCCCAGACTACGCTATTTGGGCAATTCTTACTCAATAGAGGATCCGGTGGCATATCACAGTGAGACATAATCCGACACTTTCTGGAAGTATCCCACTTATGACAAAGAGATGTATTGCACTGCGAAGGCTTGTTGACAATGGAAGAATTACATTTTTGGGAAGGAAACAATCATCCACAAAGATCACCAACCCCTGCAGTTCATACAAACACAAGGGAAGTTTCAAAACGATCGCCTTCAGAAGTGGTCCACATATCTGCAACAGTTTCATTTGAACATCAAGTACAAGAAGGGAAGCACCATTAATGTTGCAGACTGCCTCAGCCGACCACTGATCATGGTGCTAACAACCATGCTCAACTCTTGTGGGCACGAGACCCTTGAAATTCCACTTCTCTACAAGAGCGATCCGAAATTTGGCAACACATACAAGACACTCTTGGAGCGTAAGAAAGTTCCACATTTTTACCTCCAGGATGGACTGTTATGTTAGCTGGGACACCTTTGTGTTCCTTCAAGTGAGCATGCCAAGATGATTTGGGAGCACACTACAGTTGGGTCGCTTGTCATTTCAGGGTTGAGAAAACAGTGGCAGTATTGCAAAAGTATATTTCTATTGGCCAAACCTTCGACTGGATGTCGAGAGGTACATAAGATCCTACACTGCCTATGCCATTGCCAAACCGACCATCAAGAATCAAGGCCTATATACTTCGTTGCTTACCCCTATTCAACCTTTGGAATCCATCTCCATGGATTACATGTCGGTCCTTCCTTCTACTAAGCATGGCAACGATTGTGTTTTCATGGTGGTCGACAGATTCTCGAAGATGGACATTATGGCGGCCTGTAAGAAGAATATCATAGTAGAAACCACTGCTAAAATATTCTTTGAATGAGTATGGGTAAACTTTGGGATCCCACAGTCTAGCATCTCATATCGGGACAACAAGTTCCTCAGTACATTTTGGTCGAGCCTCTTGTCAATGTTGGACACCAAGCTCACCAAGTCCACGACTTTCCATCCCCAAACTGAGGGCCAAACAGACGTCGTCAACAGGATGATTGTACACATTATGCACATGTACAACTCAAAACATCCACGCACATGGGATGAGAGCCTTCCCTATGTACAACACAACTATAACTGAGGTCTTCACAGCTCAATCGACCACAACCCCTTTCAGGTGGGCTTAGGATTCCAGCCACTATGTCCCATTGATGTAGCCATGCCATTTGCGCCTACTCAGGTCGATTCGGCTCATGTCTAGTCTGAAGCTGACAAGGCGAAAAAACTTCATTGAGCGTATTCAGCACATCCACCAACAGGTTCATGACATATTGGACAGAACCAATGCCAAGTAAAAGCAATGACATGATCAACAACAGGTGCCATACAACTTCTAGATGGGCGAAAAAGTGTGGCTACATTTGTAGAAGGAATGCCTCGCTAGACCCCACTATAAGCTTTGCCCGCTCCAATATGGGTCGTGCACCATCACCAAGGCTGTAGGGTACAATGCCTTGAAGCTCAATATTCCACCATTCATCAGTATACACCTATTTTTCAATGTGGACCGCCTTCGGCCCTACTTTCCACCTCTACTGCACATCTCCAACATTACAGAACAACTCCCGCCAACAAAGTTAAACCCAAACTGCATGGAACAGGCCACCACGGATCGTATCATTGACACACAAATCAATAACACTCGCCAATAGAAGATCCAATTTTATCGGGTTGTCAAAGCAGGCCAACTCCTGCACCAAGGCAAGTGGCTCACCACGGATCAAGTTCAACAAAAGTTTATTTATCTCATGGGGGAACTCAACGAAATGGAGACCATTGCTTCCTAATGGGGGAGGAATAATCTAGGTGGATATTGGTTAGGGCACCACCATTGTTTCTTTCAGTTTTTCAGTTTCCTTAATTGTAGCACAGCTTACTATTTTTAGCAGTTTTTCGGGTCCTAAACTTTCGGAGTCGATTTGAGGCCCTAAATGACGTTTTTTGGGGAAATATTCATCTAATGGGAGGAAATTTGAAGACTTAATATGCACTATCATCAGTTGTAGTTCTCGGATAGATCTTTCTAATGATGTATCATGTGCGTTAATCGAAGATCATATGCCAAAGTTACGACCCCGGGAAATTAATGTACCAATTTACCCCAACAGGGCCCATAATTTGGTGTTTCATCTCCTAGGGTTAAGTTTTTGTATGTTTATGGTTTTCAATTGTTTCTCAATCATAAATAGGCCTTCAAGCCTCATTGTAACATATTTCAGAGGCTTGTAGATGCCACATCTCTTCTCAGAGATAAGTTACCAACGCCCTAGCTAGTTTATTTCCATTCTTTCTGTAAGCATATTTTAGTTATGTGATATTAATGAAATGAAGTCTTATTTCTGCTACATCTCTAAGTTTACGTGTATTTCTGTATTTTATTGTGTTGTGTATAAGTCCGAATCTGTGGTATCAAAATGGTCTGCTCTTTCTCGATCCTTCTTTGCATGTCCCCAATAAGGTCGAGGTACAGGGAATTAGGGCTTGATCTGGTTGAACCTTTGTAAGATCAGCCTCACAAAAGTTGATGGTCACCCATGGGGGACGAAAAGAAAGAAGATGGAGCAGGAGATCCTATCAAAATATTTCTTGAGGATGCCCTCGAGAAACAAAGGAACGCGATGATGGATAACATTTCCCAGATCCTTCAACGACTTCCGACCGGCAGCGCATTTGCATCCAGCATCCACTCTGGAGGTGAAAATCCTTTTAAGGTACAAGTAAACTTTGACATTCCCATATTTGAGGGCCAAATAGATGCAAACCTCATAGATAGATGGTTGAATCTATTAGAAGGGTATTTCTTGGTTCATGACTTTTCCAAAAGGGAAAACATCACTTTTGCACTCCTCAAAGCCGCCCCCCATGTCAAGGATTGGTGGGAAACTTACTGTGAGCAAAAGGATGAGAGGGAACTCTCTCAGTTTTCAGTTACACCCACTTGTAATTGTTTCTGAGATGCCATCAAGAAACAATATTATCCCGTGGGGAGCTATGAGGACAAGTACATACAATGGACTACGTTGCGGAAGCAAAGGGATCAATATGTGCATGAGCTGATGAATCTATTCTATACCCTGTGCACAAAATTAGGTATCAAAGATTTAGAGAAAAAATTGGTGTTGAAGTACCCCAGTTTACATTCAGGAGGAAATGGAGTTCCTCGATATCTCCTTGCTTAGCGCAACATATCAGTATGCTACCAAGATTGAGAAGAAGTTCAAACAGAAAAAGCGAGACTTTGGATCTGTGAATCAGAAGCAAGGGAAAGGTGCCCCTAAAGCGTAGAACAAAGGACAAAGCCAAGGCAGGGTAGCCCAAGATAACCCGCCAAAGCTGCAAGAAAAGAAAAACATTGTGAAACCAAAGAAGGACATAGGAAAGTGGTGTGAGTTCCATAAGAGCTCCACTCACAACACAAATGAGTGTCAGACCACGCAGTCATTGGTGGTCGAGCTGAAGGCTTTTGAATTATATGCATGCTCTGAACCTGAATCAGAACTTGACAAGGGGAATGATAAAGGAATTCATATTATCGATGATGAGCACAACTCCATTGTTGCCACCATGAAGATCCAAAAGGAGGAATCGGAAGATCCAGAGGAGGGGGAGTGCCTCTTCCATTCCCAAATGTGGGTAAAGGGATCCCCGTTGTAGTTCTTTGTCGACAGCGGGAGCCAAAAGAACCTCATTTCAACTGAGGTCGTGAAGCATTTGGGATTTTCGACCACTTCACACCCACAACCGTATACCATTGGCTGGCTTCACCAAGGACGAGATCTCCGCGTAAAGCAACAATGTCGCATTCCCTACAACATCAAGCCCTTCACAGATGAGGTATTATGTAACATTTCTCCTCTTGATGTTTCTGATGTATTATTAGGGCAACCATACTTATGGAAGCGAAATGTTGTGTATGAGTCATAGCCTCGCGATGTAGGCGAGTAGGCTCATTTCCAAAAATTGGAAAATAAATTTCCTGGTAGTCCGCCCTCAGGGAAAGAATAATATTGTGGCCACGACCTCCATATAGAGCTCCTCCACACTACAACAATAGATGGACAATGTCGTGGATGAGTACGAGGACATCTTTACCTCACCCGCAGGGGTGCCTCTCCATTGTCAGGTCAAGCACCCCATGGATCTGACCCCAAGTGCATCGCTGCCTAATGGACCAATCTATCAGCGTATTGTTCTAGAGAATGAAAAAATCAAGAGGCAGATTCAAGAGATGCTGCAAAAAGGTCACATTCGACCAAGTTCATTGCCCTGTGGGAGCTCGATTGTGTTGGTACAAAAGAAGGATGGTACTTGGAGACTTTGTATTGACTATTGGGCACTGAACAAAATCATTATTTGGAATACATACCCCATCCCACGGATTAATGAAATTCTGGACCAACTCAAGGGGGAAAAAATTTTCAGCAAGATTTACTTGAAGTCCGAGTATCATTAGGCACCAATCGAACCCTACGATGTGTGGAAGACTGCCTTTAAAGCCAAGGAGGGCCTTTTCAAATGGTTGGTCATGCCTTTCGGGTTGCGAATGATCCGAAAACCTTCATAAGGCTGATGGACGACATCTTGCGGACATTCACCAACTCATTTTTAGTAGTGTACTTGGATGACATCCTGATCTTCAACCAAACTTGGGAAGAGCACCTCCACCACATCCGACAGGTCCTCCAAACACTGTGGCAACAAATGTTGTGTGCCAATTTGGAGAAGTGCAATTTTTGCATGACCCGAGTTCAGTATCTGGGATACGTTATTGATGAGCGGGGGGTGCATGTGGATACAGCCAAGATCCAAGTCATTATGGATTGGCCATTCCCAACCACTCTAACATAGCTTCGTATCTTTCTCGGTCTTGTCAATTTCTACTACAGTTCGTGTTGGGATTCTCTCATATCACTTGGCCATTGAGCCATGTCACTAAGGGAGGAGCGGAAGCAAAATTATTTTGGTCTGAATCTCAACAGAAGGCGTTCGTCGAGTTGAGACATCGCCTCTGGTCTTCCCCAATGCTCACATTACCAAAATTGCAACAACCATTTGAGATCGAGACAAATGCCTCAGACTATGCTATTGGGGAAATTTTTACTTAACAGGGGAATCCAATGGCATCAGAGTGATACACTATGTGACATAGTCTGAAATTATCCCACTTATGACAAAGAGATGTATTCTATTATGCAGGCTTGTCGACAATGGAAGCATTAAATTTTTTGAAAGGAAACAATCATCCACACAGACCACTAACCCCTGCAATTCATACAAACACAAGGGAAGTTGCAAAACGATTTCCATCAGAAGTGGTCCACATATCTGCAACAGTTTCATTTGAACATTAAATACAAGAAGGGAAGCACCAATAATGTTGCAAATTTCCTCAACCGAACATTGATCATGGCACTAACCATCATTCTCAACTCTTGTGGGCAAGAGACTTATGATTGGCTAGTTCTCTACAAGAGAAATATGGAATTTGGCCACACATACAAGATGATATTGGAGAGTAAAAAAATTCCAAATTTTTCCCTCCAGGATGGACTGTTATGTCACTTGGGACACCTTTTTTCTCCTTCAAGAGAGCGTGCCAAGATTATTTGCAAAGCGCACTACATTCGAGTCACTGGGCATTTCAGGGTCGAGAAAACAGTGGCAATACTGCAGAAGTATTTCTATTGGCCAAACCTTCGACTGGATGTCAGGAAGTACATCAGATCCTGCACGGCCCATGCCATTGCCAAACCGAACATCAAGAAGTAAGGCCTTTATACTCCGATTCCTACCCCTAATCGACCTTGGGAATCCATCTCCATGGATTACATGTGGAGCATTCCTTCTACTGAGCATGGCAATTACTGTGTTTTTGTGGTCATCGACAGATTCTCGAAGATGGCCATTATGGCACGACCTGCAAGATGAATATCACAGTAGAAACCACTGCTAAACTCTTCTTTCAACGAGTGTGCGTACACTTTGGGATCCCACAATATATCATCTCAAATTGGGACAACAGGTTCCTCAGTACATTTTGGTCTAGCCTCTACTCAATGTTGGACACCAAGCTCACCAAGTCCACATCTCTCCATTCCCAAACTGATGGCTAAACATAGGTCGTCAACAAGATGATTGTACACATTTTTTGCATGTACAAATCAAAGCATCCATGCACATGGGATGAGAGCCTCCCCGTACAACACATATATAACCAAGCTCTCCATAGCTCAACCGGCCACAACCCCTTTCTGGTGGGCTTGGGATTCCAGCCACTATGTCCCATTGATGTAGCCATGCCATTTGTGGCTACTTAGGCTGATTCGGCTCAGGTCCAGTCTGAAGCTAACAAGGCGAAAGGCTTCATTGAGCGCATTCAGCACATTCGCCAACAGGTTCATGACATATTGGACAAAACCAATGCCAAGTACAAGCACTGACATGATCAGCAGCGGGTGCCACACAACTTACAAGAGGGCGACACAGTGTGGCTACATTTGCAAAAGGAGGGCCATGTTGGACCCCACTGTAAGCTTATCTTGCTCTGATATGAGCCATACACCATCCCCCAAGGTTGTAGCGGACAATGCCTTCGAGCTTAGTATTCCACGATTCCTTGGTCTACACCTAGTGTTCAATGTTGACCACCTTCGATCCTACTTTCCACCTCTACTAAACATCCCCGACATTTCAGAACAACTCACACCAACAGAGTTAAACCTAGACTGCATGGAATAGGCCACCATGGATCATATCATGGACATGAAAATCAAGAACACTGCCAGCAAAAGATCCAATTGTATCATGTTGTCAAAACGAGCCAAGTGTTGCACCAAGGAAAGTGGCTCATCAGGGACCAATTTCAGTATAAGTTTCCTCATCTCATGGGGGAACTCAACGCAATGGGGACCATTACTTCGTAAGGGGGGGAGAATGATCCAGGTGGATACTGGTGGCCACCCGCCTATTCCACTTGGGGCCCCACCATTATTTCTTTTATTTTTTCAGTTTCCTTAATTGTAGCACAATTTACTATTTTTAGCAGTTTTTTCAGGTCCTAAACTTCCAAAGCCGTTTTGAGGCCCTAAATGAAGTTTTTTGGGAAATCTTGATCTAGGAAAATGTGATTTTAGGACTTGACATTCGCTGTCATCAGTTGTAGTCCTCGGATAGATCTCTGTAATGAGGTATCATGCAATCAAATGGAGATCGTATGCCAAAGTTACGATCACTGGAAATTGATATACCAATTTACCCCAACGGGGCCCATACTTTGGTGTTTCATCTCTCAGGGTTAGGTTTTTTGAATGTTTAAGGTTTCCCATTGTTTCTGATCAAAATCTAGATTGGGGGAAAAAATTTTCCAAACATTCAAAGTGCTCAAAATCACACCAAACCATAACGATCAAATCGGGCTCATCGCCAGGAATCTGACGCAATTCGTGTCACTCAAAACGGAGTTCGTATGAGGAAGTTAGAGCCTGTTGATCGCCATGTCAAACATGCGAATTTAAAAAAGAGAGGGTTAAACAGGGTTTTATGGCCAAAAATTTGGGTTTTTTTCTCCATTTCGCCCAATGACCCTGTGACAAGTGTTAATCTCTGGTTGGTTGTTGAAGAGGGTGATTTGTGGTGTTTTGATTGGTTTTGGGAAGGAACCAATGGCATGAGGACACGTGGCTGCCCCGGAGGTTGCCGCGTGCCCCCTTCCAAGGTTCAATTTGATGCAAGGTTTAATTTTCAGATTATATCACAGGATTAGGTGCATTATATATATATATATATATATATATATATTAAAGTCCGCATTTTGATATATATTAAAGTCTGAACTATATCAAAGTCAAAGGTTTGGCACATATCATTATGGAGCAAAATTACCAACAGAAGGGTGGAGGTCAGGGCTCAACCCCACAACCTCCCCCAAACAACGCGGCTTTGTTACTGTCATACCACAGGCGCATGACTTAATAGTCTATGCGCATAATATGTATTTGTTTCCATGTGAAATGACTGGCGGGGGTATGGAGGGTGCTAGCCCCCTCCCCACATGACCTCTCTATGATGACCACATCGGAGCAGAGTTACATTAAGCGAGATTAAGTTTTAATGTGGGTTAATTACCCCTAATCCTTGTTTAAAATCATGCTAATCCTCATTCAAATTTGGATTTGGTTAGAACGTGATTAGCGCTCAACCAGACTTACCATTTAATTAAACTATGCTTATATTTAATTAAATTGCAGTTTAATATGGTGGAGAATTCGGCGGAGCCACCAATTTCGTCGCCACTACCAAATTTGCTGGACTTAACTGGAGATGTTCCAGATTTAGAGGAGTTTTCCTAGGGAAAACTAAATGAGCCATAACTTTGGCATATTTTGACCAATTTTTGCTCAAGTAGAGTCATTCCTAGATTATTTTGATGCTCTGAGCATTATGGTGTAGGTTGCAGAGGTGTTGGAGCATTCTCGAAGTGTTTTTTCCACTTTGAAGATTAAAGAAGCCTAGGGCCACTAGGAGAGGAGGTAATGCCTAGATCAGTTGAAGACCATTTTTCAAAGATTGAAGTCTATTTTGAGGTTTTTGGGTCTTCTGAAGCCAATGGAGTAGGTTGCAAAGCCATTGGAGCACTGTGGGTGTATGTAATCAGAGATTTGACCATTAATCCAAAGAGGACCTAGCCAGTTGAAGCAGGTCCATGGAGATGTATCCTAGGAGGGGTGAACTTTGTTACCAACTATTTTTTAATGTGTATTTTGTGTGTTATTTCTCTACATTTTATTTGTTATACATGAATTTTAAATAGCTAATTAACTCATAAATTTCTCATCAAAGACACTTAAAACTTGAAACATAAACCGCTTCATAATTGGCTAACTCGAGACGATCCTAAAAACATTTTTTTTAATACTGATGAGGGAGCTATCACAACAAAACTAGTTTTCCCATATTCAGATCAAGTTGGTACCAGAGCATAGTTTAACTCATTCTAGCAAGGTTAGCTAGAAGAATTGGCTATTGGTTTTGAATTTGTGTAAGGAGAATTTAACTGTATGCAAGTTTATGTGTGTGAAGAGAAGGTCAAGATTGACGGCTTAGTTATCAAATCACAACAAAGAAGCTTTTTATGCATTACAAGTGTGATGGCAGCTTCATCAAGCATTTCTTCTAATCATTCTTCCTTAGCCAAACTCTTTGATAAAGAGATGTTGCAGAAGCTCTACATCATGAATGATATGGTGCAAGAGATGTATGAAGATAAGAGGGAGAGCATTATACTTTGAGAGAAGTTTATTTCCATGAACGCATAGAAGCAAGAACTTATTGAAAATATGCATGAGATGGAGACTCAGATCCCTATTACAAATTAAACCCTTGAAAAAATGCATGAGATGGAGACTCAGCTCCATAATGCCAAGGAAACCTTAGCTAAGCATGTGCTTGAAAAATAGGTATGCAATTCAATTTTATCTTCAATTTCCTCTCAAGATGAATGTGTGGGTGCTTTTGAAAGAAACAATAAAGGAATAGGGTCCAAATTATTGAAGAAAATGGGCTATGAGGGTAAAGGATTAGGCAAACATGTACAAGGCGTAGTTGAGCTAATTATTGTTGAGGAAAAGCCTAGATATTTGGGTCTTGGTTATACAACATGATGGAGAATGTTCCAAAACCAAGGAGACACGTGAAGGTGTTCCAAGAAGGGCTTTCATTACATGTTCATTACCTCAAGCTTGTAAAGTTTGTGTTCATTAGGAATGCAAAACCCTTACACCCACTTTGCAAGAAGATGCTCATAAGCATGCAGCTAATGAGAATGGAAAACAAGAGGATGTTGAAAGATCTAAAGCCATTGAATGCATTGTTGGTATTCCAAAGAGAACCACTACCTCATCAAATTCACCTCCTCAAGAAGGTGACAAAGTTGCATGTGCAAGGTATACATCTGCCTTTAATAAAGTTGCTTTTGATTATGATAAACATGGTAAATCTTCACATAATATTTGGAGAAATTTTACATGTTCCTTTTGTGGTTTGAATAACCATAATGTTTTGAGGTGTTTGAAGAAGATAGCCATGCACAGGAAACTTTTAAAACAAATGCGATAGAAAGCCAAAGGTCCAAAGGATAATGCAAACCATGTTGAAAAGAAGATGCAATTGTTTTGTACTCATTTCCATAAGCAGGGTCATCTTGTAGACAACTGTTAGACTTTGTATCCAACAAGTCATCCACGACATTTGAAGAAGGTGGAAAGAGATATTGACTAGAATGGAAAATAAGATTCAATAATTGATGTGGGTCAGGATGATTCACAGCTAAAAGGAGCGCCATTGAAATTGTCTAGTAAGAGATGGTTAGGTTTCTTATCCAATTAAGGCCTTGCATGTCTTTTGATGATTGATGCATTTCCTTGCTAATTGAATTCATGTTGCATGTTTACGCAAGGAAGGTGTTTGAAAGGGAGAAGAATCGTCAAGTTATTGTAAAAAGCATGTGCAATACTTTTGTTTGACTTGAGATTCAGTTGTTTGAAGAGGCATGTTTTGTCAAATTGTGTTTAGTTGATGAGTTTTGACACCAAGATGTAAGAGTAGATGGTGATGTTTACATGATGTGAAATTTGTTGCTTTGAAGGAGAAAAATTATATGTCGTCAAGTTTTGTTTCTTTCATGATGTGTTTTTCAGATTGATGTTTGTGTTTGTGACAAGATGTCGCAGGATTTTGGGAAGGTCCACTCTTGAGCGAGAGGCTCATGATTAGACTTCATTCTCAAAAATCATGGCATGAGCATCATGTCAATACTGGAGGATGATGGAAAGAGGGAGAATATGCCAAAAATATTGCAGCCATTGTAGACCATTTGATGTGTTGATGCCAAGAAGCGAAAGAGATGGAGAATGCATTCTTCCAGATGTGGAATTTGGTACCGTGGAGGTAAAAGAATGGTCACTTATTTTCTTGTTATAACTAATGTTGGAACTCATTGTTGTATTTCACTCAGATGGGCTTAACTTGGAAAAGTGGTTTCCAAGGAGAAGCTTGCATTGAATGCATGTTTGTGCAAAGGAAGAACAAGATTCTCAGTGGGAAGGCCATCAGTCAGCTTTCCAAGCACAGAGGGATCGCTCTGGTACAACAAGGTGTCTAATCAGTCAACAAGCAACCAACAAGTGTTGGATTGGGTCAGCAGCAAAAGGAGGACATTGGTTGAAGTGCCAAGCCATTTGCAAGGCAAGGCATGTCAGTGAACCCAATTGGTTGTCATGGCAATTTTTCCAAGTAGAATCAAGATTATAGAACTTGGGAAAGAGAGGAGTATTCAGATCTCATGAGATAACCAACTTTTGTGGGTCCAAAAGTATGTTAGTGGGAAGGAGTGATCATAATCTGGATTGGGGGCAAAAATTTTCCAAAATTTCAAAGTGCTTATAATCGCACCAAACTAGAACGACCAGATTGGGCTCGTCGCCAATAATCTGGCGCAATTCATTTCACTCAAAACAGAGTCTATATGAGGAGGTTAGAGCCTGCTAATCACCATGTCAAACATGTGAATTAAATAATAATAATAATAATAATAATAATAATAAAATAATAAATAATAAATAATAAATAAATAAAATAAAAAATAAATAAAAATGGTCAAATAGGGTCAAAGGCCAAAAAATTGGGTTTTTCCTCCATTTCACCCAATGACACTGTGCCAAGTGTCATCTCTGGTTGGTTGTTGAAGAGGGTGATTTTTGGTGTTTTGATTGGTTTTGGGAAAGAACCAATGGCATGAGGACACGTGGCTAGCCCGAAGGCCGCCACGTGCCCCCTTCCAAGTTTCAATTTTATGCAAGGTTTAGCGCACATCATTATATCATAGGATTGGGCACACACACACACACATAAGTATGCATTTTAATATATATTAAAGTCAAAACTATATCAAAGTCAAAGGTTTAGCGCACATCATTATGGAGCAAAATTACCAACGGAAGGGCGAAGGTCGGGGCTCGACCCCACGACCTCCCCCAAACAACGCGGCTTCGTTACCGTCATACCATAAGCACAGGACTTAATAGTCTATGTGCACCATATGTATTTGTTTCCATCCGAAATGAATAGCGGGGGTATGGAGGGGACTAACCCCCTCCCCAAATGACCTCTCCATGACGACCATGATGGAGCGGAGTACTTTTAAGCGGGATTAAGTTTTAATGTGGGTTAATTATCCCTAATCCTTGTTTAAAACCGCACTAATCTTCATTCAAATTCCGATTTGGTTATAGCGTGATTAGCACTAAACCAAACTTAACATTTAATTAAAATGCAGTTTAATATGGCAGAGAATTCGGTGGAGCCACCAATTTCGACGCCACTACCAAATTTGGCGTACTTAATTGGAGATGTTCCAGATTTGGAGGAGTTTTCCTAGGGAAAACTTAATGAGCCATAACTTTGGCATATTTCGACCAATTTTTGCTCAAGAAGATTCATTCCTAGATGATTTTGATGCTTTGAGCATGATGTTGCGGGTTGCAGAGGCATTGGAGCACTCTTGAAAGTGTTTTTCTACTTTGAAGATTAAAGAAGCTTAGGTCATGCCTAGATCAGCTAAAAACCATTTTCAGAGCTTCAAGAGTCTATTTTGAGGTTTTTGGGTATTATACAGCCAATGGAGCAGGTTTTAAAGCCATTGGAGCACTATAGGTGCATGTAATAAGAGAGTTGACCATTAATCCAAAGAGGGCCAAGCCAGCTGAAGCAGGTCCATGGAGATGTAGCCCAGGAGGGGTGAACTTCGTTATCATCTATTGTGTAATGTGTATGCTGTGTGTTATTTCTCTGCATTTTATTTGTTGTACATGAGTTTTTAACAACTAATTAACTCATAAGTTGCTCATCAAAGACACTTAAAACTTGACACATAAACCCCTTCACAATTGGCTAACTTGAGACCGTCCTAAACACATTTTTTAAAATACTAATGAGAGAGCTAGCATAGAAAAACTAGTTTGCGCATATTCAAATCAATTTCTCAATAATAAATAGGCCTTTGAGCCTCATTGTAACACAGTTCAGAGGCATGTAGCTGCCACATCTCTTCTTAGAGATAAGCTACCAGCGCCCTAGCTAGTTTATTTCCATTTTGTCTGTAAGCATATTTCAGTTATGTGATATTAATTAAATGAAGTCTTATTTCTGCTACACCTTTCCGTTCATGTGTATTTATGTATTTTATTACGTTCTTGCATAAGTCCAGATCATTGGGATGAACCAAATCTTTCTTTCAGCCAATCACCACTGTGTCATATTCAAAGCATGAATGCAGGATCTCATAGAATAAACCAATCCATAAACAACCAAGGGAATCTATAGGTTAAACCACCTCCAAACTCACCATACCATGATCTCACCTAAACCGGTTCCGAGATCACAAAACTAAACCGAGCTTGGATGCCTATGAATTCCTTCACTATCCCTTGAGGAAATTTATTGTCTCCACCCACATGTTGATGGCTCCCCGAATAAAACCATCTCCACCCCCAACCCTTGAGATTTTTCTGAGACCACCTCACCTGAATCTAAAACCTTTCAGAAATCCAAATCTCAACTAAGAAAGAATCCCATCACACCATGGTTATCTATAAATGACAAGGCAAGGCTAAAACCACTATCAAAACCTGAAAAAATCCATGCCACCGACAGCAAAAGAACCAAATACCAACATGCACATACCATGCATGTCAAAACCAGCTAGGAAATCATACATGTAACCTATTACCTGCAAGTATTCCTCCTAAAACTGCTTGATCCAACTTTTCCTTGCTTGATCCTTGCTTTCCTTTGTTTTTCTTGTCCTTCCTTTGCTTGCTTGCTTTCCTTATCCTCTTAGTTCTCTTCTCCTCTCTTAAAATAATTCCAAAACTAAACTGACAAAAGGACTTGAACTGATGTTTTGATTTCTTTTTATTATTGATGTCTCTAATTTCTTCATTTTCCCTTAATTTCCCTTCAATTTCCTCCCCACATGCAACTTGTGACTTTTCACCTTCCGTTTCTCCTAATTTCCTTTATTTTCATAAAATAAATGCCAAAAATTCATTTTTGCCTTTTCAAAGCCTTTTCCATTCCCCCCTTGGCCATAAACACATCAAGTGATACCCACTAGGATATTTTTGCCCAACACTGAGCTTGGAATAACCATCCTTTGACCTTGGTCTTATTTTGCCTTTAAAAACTTTATACATGAACTTTTAACCCAAGGCTATTACACTCAAGTGTTTATAATAGAAGTGAACCTTTGTCATCTTATAACTTAGGTAAACCTAATTCGATAGCACTAGAGCCTGACTTTGTATAAGGGCGCCAATATTTTTTACAAATGAAGAGGCACGAGGACAATGTTAAATCTTAATAGTAAGTTTGAAATATAAAGATTTGATAAAAGTAATACATGCTGGAATAATATGCCACATTTGTAATGTTCCACTTTGGGGAATATTATAAAAAAAGGTGTGTAGAATAAAAATAGGTAGAGTTTTACTCGGGAATCAAGTGGAAGAGAATATGGAAGTTAGTTAAGGGAATACATATAAAACAATGTGGATATATATAAAAGGGCCATGTCGTGTGAAATTTTCATGATAAGTAATAATTAAATGTCTTATTAAGTTGTATTCAATACTAATAATGATGTCTCGAGATACTGTTATCTCTTTTGAAAAAAAATAGGTGTAATTCTTGAGTGTTGCTACACAAGTCATGGTAACTCCAACTCCATTCACAAATGGCTCCAAGTCCATTTGAGATGCCACCTCTTGAATAACTAGATTATTTAGAATAAATATTAGCAATATATTTGTGGCTTGGTGGCTTCAAATATTATCATATTAATGCCTTTCTACATGAAATACTATTCACCAATAGTGCTTATAGTTTGCATGGCCCTATTTGTCATGCATTGCATGGGATCATAGAAAATTAGCATATACATGGGAACCATGAAGTGGTCAAATATACTATTGTAAGTAAATTTTCATTTATGCTCCCATATAATTTGACAGTACACATGGATTGGTTTCTCACTTAGTTGCCATTGGCATCCTACTCCTACTCCCACAAAACTATCGGTGGCACATGCTACATCTAGTAAATATGATGACATATAAGATGTCGAAGGGATTTCCATAGCATTGTATTTATATCTATAAATGGCATGAATTAATGTAGCAGAGAAGATAGAAGATTTGTTGGGGATTATTCTAACCTCCGTCACTTGATATAACAATGTGATCCAAGTTTCTTTGAATTGAGTTATATCTTCTTCACCATACATCTTATTGATTAATGTCACTATTAACTAATAAGGTGTCCTGCGATTGGAAGTTGGGTACGCATCTAATTGTCATGTCTTAAATGATTTTCTATTAATCTACTATCTCTCTAGTAGTTCATGATAGTAAATTGAAAACCGTGAGACCCATTCAATTGTCATATCAACTTCAGGTTTGGAGAACTTGTAGCATACATCCAAGCTTGAAGGGTAAAGAGATGTTATATAATTTAATTATGAGTTTTTCCTCTACATTTATAAGATTGATTAGCCATGAGATGATATTAGCACATGGTATTACATCTAGTCTAGTTGTTAATCTATGCAAAGGACACCTTCTAATGGTTCAATCGACCATAAAATCTAGGCTTGTTTTTCCTATTTATAGTGGAAGTTGTTATGAAACCATCTCCCAAAATAGAAGAAAAGAGAGATCAACGCTTTAGAAATCAACCACTTCGAGGGGGCAACCTTTTGTACTAAATAAATGAAAAATTATTGGATGATACAAATGACAAAACCTCCTTTCTATATATAGGAGTCCATGGGAGTCACAAAATAATCCTAGCCGACCTAACAATAATAATGCAAGGGCACAATAATAACAATAATGACTTTTATGGGGCACAATAATAACAATATGGGGGCTACAGGGGTACAACAATAACAATAAGGGGGCTACAGTAACAACAATAAGGGACTACACTAGTAATATAGGGACCTAACATGGTCGTCTCCTTCAAAAAAGTGTTGTCCTCAATGCTTGAGTAGCTCTAGATGCTTCTATATAAAATTCTCATCCTCCCATGTGGAATCTTCAGTGGGTAAGTTCTTCCACTTGATGAGATACTCTGAAATTGATTGATTTCATAGCTGTCGAGTACTTCTTTCTGTGACTGCTTCAGGTTCGAGTATGATTTTTCCTTCCTCATCAAGTTTTGGCAATATTGTTTGAACTGGAAATTTGTCACCTATAACCTTCTTTAAGCATGAGACATAGAAAACTTGGTGCACTCGAGAAGAAGTAGGAAGCTCCAATTTGTATGCCATAGTACCAATATTTTGCAACACCTTGTAAGGACCATAGTACTTTGGTGATAATTTATTATCGTTCTTAGCTTGCTTGAGGGACATTTGTTTGTATGGTTGTAGCCGTAAAAATAACCAATCTCATACATCAAAACTTCTCTCACTCTGATGTTGATCTGCTTATTGTTTCATTCGATTTTGTGCCAAATTTCGGTTATCCTTTAAGAGTTGGAGAACTTGATGTTGATGCTCGATGTGATCTTCCACTACTTGAACCTTAGAATTTTCTCTTAAAGACGATGTGATGGACGGTGGATGATATCCATAAAGTTCCATAAATGGGGTCATTTTTGCTGTAGTATGGAAGGAAGTGTTATACCACCATTCAACTAGAGGTAACCAATTGACCCATTGTGTTTGTTTATCATATACAAAACAATGAAGATATCCTTCCAAACATTTGTTCAAAACATTTGTTCACTATCTTAGTTTCCCCATTGGATTGAGGATGATAAGATGAGCTATGAGCTAGTTGAGTACCCAAACAAGAAAATAATTCCGTCCAAAAATTTCCAGTAAAAATGGGATCTCTGTCGCTTACAATAATATTTGGGTTTCCATGTATCTTTTGAATTGTTTCCTAAATGCAGTAGCAATTGTACTTGATTTAATTGGATGAGATAATGCACAAAAGTATGCATACTTGGTAATTCTATCAGCTACCACCATGATGACACTCTTTCCTTCGGAATTAGGTAAACATGTGATAAAATCCATTGAAACATCCTCCCAACGTTGACTTGGAATGGATAAAGGTTGTAGAAGACCCGGGGTCTTAATTGTCTCAACTTTATTTTGTTGGCAAACCAAACATTCCACCACAAACTTTTGAATATCATATTTAAGGCCATCCCAAAAACATCTTTCTTCACCCTATGGTAAGTTTTTAAAAACCCTCAATGTCCTCCTAAGGGAGAGGTGTGCAATTCCAAAAGAATCTTTTGTTTTAGTTGGGAATTCTTACAAAGATATAAGTGATATTTGTACCATAAGGAATCATTTTTCCAACTAAATGTACCATATGTACTAGGATATTGCTGCAAATTTTGAATGAGTGTCCACACTTCTTCATCATTCTTCCATTCATCCCTTGCTTCGGTAATCCAATCTGGTTGGATAACTGAAATGGCACAAAACAATGCTTCCACCTCGTCATCCTTGCTTGAAAGTGCATATGTAACAACATTTAGCTTCCATTTTTTGTAGATGATTTCAAAGTCACGACCCAACATCTTTGTGACCTATTTTTGTTGCTCTTCTCAAGATAGTCTTTGTTCCAAAAATTATTTAAGGCTATCATGATCATTTTTTACCTTGAAGTGTCTTCCCATTAGGTAAGGTCGCCATTTCTTTAGTGCATGTAGAATTGCCAAAATTTCCTTCTCATTAATAGCTTTTTGTAAATACTTTCCTTTGATTGGATGACTTTCAAAAGCAATGCGTCTTCCTTCTTGCATTAAAACAACACCAATTCCATTTCCTGAGGCATCACATTCCACAATAAATGTTTTTGTGAAGTTTTGTGTAGCTAAGACCAGTGCTGGGAAAATTGCCTCTTTAAGATTTTCAAAGGCTTTAGTTGCTTCAGGAGTCCATGAAAATGCATCTTTCTTCAATAATGTTGTTAGAGGTGCTGCTATTCTCCCATAATTCTTAACAAACTTGTGATAATACCTTGTTAACCTGAGAAATCCTCGCAACTACTTTATGGGTGTGGGGACTTTCCATTCCTTAATGTATTTAATTTTGTTAGGGTCTACCTTAACACCCTCCCGAGATACAATATGACCCAGATATTCCACCTCTTGTACTCCAAAAAAACATTTGGAGGTTTTTGCATATAATTGTTTTTCCTCCAATAGTTTGAGCACCTTGTCAACATGTTGAACATGATCCTTCCAAGGCCTACTGTAGATTAGTATATCATCAAAAAATACTAAGAGAAATTTTCTAAGGAAGGGTTTGAAAATGGAATTCATCAACCCTTGAAATGCAGAAGGTGCATTGGTAAGGCCAAAAGGCATGACCAAAAATTCATAATTACCCTCATGAGTTCGAAATGTTGTTTTTGAAATATCTTTAGTCTTCATTCTAATTTGATGATATCCTGAATGAAGATCCAACTTGGTAAAATAAATTGCTCCATGTAATTCATCCAATAATTCATAAATCACATAAATGGGAAACTTATCTTTAATGGTGAGCTTATTGAGCTCCCTATAATTTAGACACATGCACCATGATCCATCCTTCATGTGTAGGTTTTGTTAGTAGAGCCCAGGGTTAAAAGCCCGTAATTTTTTGAGCAGTGGAAGCAGAAAAAATAGCAGTGCACCAATACTACTAGAGTAGAGAAAGAACTTTGACTAGGTTGAATTATACCAGCCTCTAACATTTTTGCAATCATACGTTCAATTTCTCTTTTTTGGACATAAGGATATCTGTAAGACCTGATGTTTGGAGGAACACTTCATGGAATCAAATGAAGAATATGATCATGATCACAAATAGGTGGGAGTCCTTTGGGAGTTTCAAACACCTTGGAATGATTTTCCAAGACTTTTTGGAGATCTGGAGAAATAGATGATTTTGATGTTGGAACTTCTAGCGAGCATAATTGTGCAATTACGCCTTGTTGTTCTTTCTTCAGAATCTTTGTCATGACATTAGAGCTTATTACCTTTCTCAGCTTCCCTGTGATACCCAGTAATTCAACTTCCTTTCCTTCCGAAAAAAAATTCAAGAAAAGTTTTTGAAAATTAAAAGCTACCGCCCCCAACGATTGTAACCATTGTACTCCTAGTACAACATCTGCACCTCCCATTGGAATGGAAAGCATTAGACTATTCAATACATATTCCCCCATGGTTAGCTTGATACTATGGAATTTTCCAGAGCAATTTATAGTTCCTCCATTTGCAACCATCACTTGACACTATGATGTTGGGTGTAGGAAGCAATTCAATTCCTTGACAATCTTACAATGAATAAAATTATTGTTACTACCCGAATCAATCGACACTATTACCTTTTTCTTCCTGATATGTCCTTCTATCTTGAGAGTTTTAGGAGTGGTAATTCCTGCCAATGCATTAGAGGACATGGTTGGACTCATTTCCTCTTTCTCTAAGGTTGGTTCCTGGTGTATATCCTCTTATTTTGAAGTTTCTTGTTCATTTTCTTCCTACTCTTCACAATCTATGTAAAATAATTTATTCTTAGCACACTTATGACCTTTAGTGTTTTTGCTATCACAACTGTAGCAAAGCCATTTGTCTCCTTTTTCTTCCAATTGTTGTGGTGTCAACCTTGTAGGTTGTGGAAGTCTAGGAGTAGCACCACTTCCATCTTTATAGATGTGAGTGGTACGCTTCTTTGTCACCATAATTTTACATTCATTTTTTCCTGCCAACCTGAATGCCTTCTCCAATGAATCAGGTTCCCAAAGGTGAACCTCATGTTGGATGTTATCCTTTAAAGTCCATATGAATACATCAATCATGTGTTCCTCTGGGATATCATTTACCCTTCTATTTAATTTTTGGAAATCCTCGATGTGCTCCACCACTGAACCCTTTTGTTTGAGATTTATCAATTGGCTAAAGAAGGTGTTGCTCTTTGTATCCTCATAATGTGCTATCATTTCCTCCGTAAAAATTAACCAAGTGACTTTTTTTTTATGGGAGCAAAGCCATCGATACCATACAAATGTATCTTGTTCTAAATATAAAGTTGCAATGCGTACCTTTTGTGTGTTTTGCACATTATTGAGATCAAAATATTGCTCCATCTATAGTATCCATGTTACGAGATCCTTTCCATCAAACTTCCTCATATTGATATTTGGAATATGGTGGGTCTTCAATCTAACAATAGAGTTTATGAAATCACGATTAACATTTATTTTTTTCTCATCATGAGTTTCCTCTACTATCTTTTCATCATTAGGAATCATTTCGTGTATCAACTTTGTCAAACCTTCCTTCAATTCTTCCATGTATGCATTTCGATCATTCTTCATGTCTTCCATGTTGTCTCTCATTTTTTCTTTCATGTCATCCATATTAGCTTCCACGCCTTTATTCAAACCATCCATATTATCTTCCATGCCTTTCTTCAAAACTTCCATTTCATTTTTTTTTTCTCTTTGCGAGAGCGAAAGTTGTTGCACTTGCCCTTGTAATTTTGATATATCATGTTGCACTTCTTCCTCTTCATGAGTCATAGTAGAGCCTTTTGAGGGCTTAATGGGTGTTGAATTCTTTTTAGGGGTCATTTTAGAACCCAATACTGATATTTTTGCTTCAATATGCCCTTGGAATCACTTCAAGCTCATTTTTCAAACAATACTTATGCAATTTGAAAAAAAATACACACCTTTTTCTTGCTTTTGAGGAGCTCGATATTGAAATTGATGTATGTCTGTAATTTCAGATCCCCGAGATCTTATCTTCAGTCCTTTAGTATCCCTCTAATTCTTCTTTCCAATTCCATAGGTCTGACCTAATTTGGATTCTTCAAGGCAAAGTTGTTCCAAATCTCCCACAGTGACCTAGTTATGGACTGGTTCAGTAGAGAAAACTTGTACGACGTGCCACATGTCACTGTTTCCTCATTCGACTTCGAAATTGATACAAAGGAAACTACAATCTGTGTAATTTCAACCACTTTTACAGAATTCCAATCTGATAATCAGAGAAAGAGTTATGGCGATTTTCCCAAGGTCACCTCTTTGAGATGAAATTCGGGAGCCTGCCAAAACCCTAACTTCCACAGATCATATCTCCAAAAATATTGTGAACCAAGATCTGAATTTTTTACACGAAGTGCCTTAGGGTGACTTCAAAAATGGGTTTTTTAGCTTCTGAAGCTTCGTAGAAAAAAGTTATCGCGAAAATGCCTCAATGACCTGTTTGAAGCAGCGAAATCCTATAATCCAAAGCTCTGATACCAAATGTTATGAAACTAACTCCCAAATAGAAGAAAAGAGAGATCAACGCCTTAGAAATCAGCCACTTCAAGGGGGAAACCACCTTTACATTACATAAATGAAAAATTATTAAATGATACAAATGACAAAACCTCCTTTCTATATATAGGAGTCCATGGGGTCACAATATAATACTAGTCGACCTAACAATAATAATGCAAGGGCACAATAATAACAATAGTGGCTTTTATGGGGTACAACAATAACAATAAGGGGGCTACACTAACAACAATAAGGGGCTACACTAGTAATATAGGGACCTAAATGAAGCTCTAAATATGTTTCCTCCTTGAATATTTTGTAGATTTCACCCCATTGATAGCGAGTTCTTGAGTCAATTTTTCATTATGTGTGTCTAAGAATGGCCTTAAGGCATTCTCCTTTTATAGATCTTATGAAAATTCCTTCTTTGGTTGACTTCATGAACTACTTCCTATTGGTGTTGCATTTTAGAAGCCATATTTTATTCTATGTTTCATCTCTCTCAATAGAAACAATTGTTAATTATATTATAAAACACATAATGACAATGTCCACATCCATTTTTTCATTAGTTCCTTTGTAAAACTTTATGTAGGTGTCTCCAACAAAATTATTACTGTGGATTTGAAAAGGTATGAGATTCCTCAAGGTTTTTAATTCTCAAATTTCCTATTTTTAACAACTATGAAAATGTGTTGTGTGAGTGGGGAATTCATTATCTTTCCTTGGGAAAGCAATTTGGTGAAATGGTAACAAAATTTTGAGTGTGACATGGGTATTTGGGAGATCGGGTACACAAATTTTGAATATGCACAAGCCTTCACCTATGCATGTTCACAGCTTTGAGAGCATTTGCAGTAAGGGAAGTTGGTAGTTGGTGTTGCATTTGTAAGGAGGGGCTTGTCAGTACGCTTGTTAGAGTGGTGTGGGATCGTGGATAGTTGTTTTGGGAACACCCTCAGTGGGAGGTTAATGTGGTAAGAGTGATAGAGTTATGCCTTAGATGTGGCTTCCTCGCCGATGGATAAATTTCGGTAAGCGAATAATTACCCTCCTATTAAAATTGTTGTTGGTTTTATGCATTTCGTCAATATTTGGTTGCTCTAACTAGTTTCCTTTCTCTGGAGAGTACTGCTTTGAGCCTCAACTCCGCTTTGGGGACCTGGGGTGGCAGAATTGGGAGGTACTCCTCTTCTGTTGGTTGTCTCAGCAAGGGATGTTGCGTTAATTTGAAGTACAGCGGTGTGAGAAGGAAACGATCGCGCCACTCAAGTGTGTTATGAGTGTGTTGGGTAGCATTATTATGTGTGTTGGTTGGAACAACATGAGAGTGGGTGTGGGTGGGGAGCTCCTTTCTCTCTGTCCACCGATTGTTGAAAAAACAGAATTATGCACACACCACCATAGAGGCGAGCCGGCGTGGTAGGCGGTCCTTGGGGGCCAACCTAGGGAGTGGGGTCAACTAGAGAGTGAGGAAAAATAAAGTGGGAGGGTAAGATTGCTGTATGTTTGTCCAAAATTCATAAAGCGAGAGGCGGGATATGTTCCTGCTATATCATTGTAGACCTCTTGCGTGATATTCGGGATAGTCTCAACGTCATTTTCCAACATAAATATGATGATAAAAATGAAGCACCAGCACATATTATTGGTCCAATTCAATCAAGGGAAATTATTGAGCATAGCATGTACGCTGGGCCGGTGTCGAATCGGTGAGTGCTTGATGAGCTCGAGGAGCCAGAGCTTGCTCACATAGACTTCCATATCCATGAAGATCATGGCCATCCTGCAGCCTAAGGTTTCATGCACAAATTCTCCGTGAATGTTGTCTCGTTGTTTTTCTATTTTGCTCGTGTTTTGGGAAATATGGCTTTCCTTTGGAGTTCATGTAAAAAATGGCAATATCTTCTCAACTTGACACTACTATCCTACCTAACAAATTCGATATTAATGAAGTCAGAGATAGCAAATAGCTTTTGCACTATTAGATGTACATTTTTATGAATTAAGAAATCCCTTTGATATATATATATATATATATATATATATATATATATATATATATATATATGTATATATATATATATATATATATATATATATATATATATATGAATTAGTGTATTGCTTCAAAATTTCATCATAAACCAATAAAACTATTACTGTTCATGCAACGTTTGGCCTCAATCTGTCTCTAGGGAAATCATATCTATTAACTTATGACTAGAGTTCAGGTAATGCAAAATAAAAATATCTGATATTGATAAATACTAAAAACTACCATAAATTAGACTATATAATGAAAGGAAACAAATAATAAGAGGTAGAGCATAACATCAAGAGTCAGAAGAAGTAACTGGGGTTGGATCCTGAACACTTGTTCCTACTAGAGCAAGAGGTTTTACGTCACATTGAAGTTTACTTTCAAGTTGAGCTAGACAAACATCTGAACTAGCAAGACATGAGCATTGATAACATTAGACCCACATGATTTCATTCAACGAAGAGATTATGTCATTGCAGTTTCCATGCTTCTCCTTCAAGAGCATACTCAGGAGTGTTTCATCTATCAATGGAGAATTATGGAGTTTGGGTGCTAGTTCTGTCTTCCATTGATATGACCAAGGTCAAGAACCCAATTGGTTACCTCTGCTTAGATTTTTGAATCAGAACAAGTTTGTTAGTTGTTGGTGGTTAGGGCTTCAAGTTGGTCAATTTACTCGTGAATTTCAAGGGGATGGCAGAATGGACGATGGTTACAACATCCTGAGCTTGATCTTGGGCATGTAGATTGCCTTGAGGGCCTCTGCCCCCAGTCCTCCAGTGGTTGCACATTTATTGCTTGGGCATATTGCACCAAAATAAAAATAAATATCAAAAGTTAACATAAATAAATATCAAAAGAAAACTTCGTCATATCAAAATTTAACATAAATAAATATCGATTGGAAATTTTCTTTAAACTTTACACTCAACTTTAACTTCTAACAAAAAATAAAAAAACATTAATTTGACAACATTTTGATAAGAAACCACATTAATATATTTGATAAGTGATAAAATAGCCATTATATAGCACCGTTAGTTATATTAATTCATATAGCTTTGCTAGTAATAGAATTATTATGAAAACCTTATCATATCAAAAATCAATATCCAACTTACAGGTCGAGTGCTCCAACCATAGCTGAAAAGAGCCGACCTCCACCACCTGACGTGACCAAGCTATGACGACGACCACCATCTCCACACACCAGAGGGAAAGAGCTGTGGGTGTCTTGTAGTCTTTTTCTAGTAAATTAGGTCTAAAGAGTCATTTGTCTCAGTTGTTGTGCGTTAATTGCCCCTTGAAGTTTGGTAAATTTAGTGAGTCATTTGGGGTTGTGTGAGGTAGAGGTATGTGTTAATTTTCCTCTGTTGGTAGTGGTTTTAGCTGGTTAATGTGGAAAGGATTGGTTTGGGTAGGTTTATTTGTTTTTCAAGGCTGGTGCGGTGGGTGGGTTTGGAATTTCGTCTCTGTTCACTTGGTCACTGTTATTTTGCAGTCCTGGGGTGGTGTTTGCTTTGTCCAATGGTTGAGGGAGTTAATGATATGGATGAAGTAGGGTTGTTCTCTACCTTGTGGAATCTCATCAAAGCTTTAGTCCTACATTTGGTGTTATTGTGACGAGATTTTATGCTCGCTGGTCTGTGTGCCCTTTTGCAAGTGGGGGAAATCCCCATAGGGAAACTGTGTGGTATCCCCTCGAATTTACAATGCTACCAAGGTAGAGACAAAGTAGCACGAGGGGAGGCGGTGGTAGAGCTCAGCCTGGATGAAGAGGGACAAGACTCTTTGTGCACGACTTTGTGGCGACATAGTTCAATGCAATTTTGCTTGAAACATGCCAGGGGATAAGGGATCTTGAGATTAAAGCTGGGGAGGAGAGACAGTCTATGTCCGACTTTGAATTGCTTGAGGACTCGAGAAATTGGGTTCCGGACCCTAGGCACACCACGGGGTAGAAAGAAAAAATACCTAAACTCAATTGCGCTTCATTGGTAAATGAACACATTGTTGGGCTTGGTTCCGAGGGATAAACAAGTAGAGAAGTACAACATTTTTGCCTCTTTAGAGGACATAAAAAGAATGTTGAGAAATATGACATTTTGCGTGGATAAAATTGATGTTGAACTCATGCATGTGGAAAGCCACGTTCCTTGTGAATCGAATGGTGGGGATGCCAAAGATCCCCCTGGTTCAAGTGCAAGAATTCCGACAACTATGTTGTATTCAAACAATGAACAATGATCTAGGATGGTGGGTGATAGTTTATGGTTTTGTCCCGACGATTTTGGTTTTTGGCTTGAGTAGGCCTATGGATGACCTTCAAATATTTGGATTACAACGACATATCAAAGTCATAGCCATGTGTTTCTCCGGTGGGTGCATATCTTTCTTCAAAATCGATGTATTTTGTCTTGTTTGGGGCTTGTAACGACATCATTTATATGGAAAAGGTGTTTTATGGTGGGAGTCTGCTTGTTCATGGGCCGATGGTGGTATTTCCTTCACAATGGGACGACTCTTTTAGTGATGCCCTTAGGGGCTTTCTTTCATGGCTCTTGGGTTGGCTCTCATTGCTGACGAAGGACCTGGTATGGCATGGTTTGTCTCGACTACTCTAGCATGGCTTTTCCTTAGATTGTATTGCTTTTTTGTTTGGAGGTGGTCGAGGCCTCGTAAAGACCAAATACAATAGTTTTTATTATTATTATCTATGTGTAGCAACATGTATAGGCGATAAGGGTTAAAGACTAAGTTTCGGTACTCTCTTTGTTTGCATGATATTATCTATATAATCTAGTTTTCTCGATTATTACAAAACTTTTAAATTAAACAAAAAAATATAATTTAAAGACGCTAAATAAATATTAATTGATAATTTCCTTTAAACTTCACACTCATTTTTCACTTCTAACATACAAAAAAAAAAAAAAAAAAAAAAAAAACATCAATTTAGGAACCGACTAAAAGCATCTATATATATAAAAAAATAAAATAAAAAAAAATAAAAAAAAATCTAGCAACAAATAAAAGCATTAAAAAAAAAAAATTCAATTTAGCAACATTTTGAGAAAAAACCACATTAATATGTTTTGAAAGTGATTAACAAACCACATTAATATGTTTTAAAAGTGATTAACAAACCACGTTATTATAATTTAAGAATTTTGATCCCTATTATTTATTTCTTTCCGGGACCTATTATTTATTTCTTTCCGGGACTTGCGAGCGAGGTACTGCAAAGACGCGAATAGTGCGTTCATTGAAGTATTTATTGAGCTTATTGTGATGTCAAACCTTTCTGCACTGCCCTGCTCTGCCAGATCCCAAAAGTCTAGCTCAAAACTCTGCAGATCGTATTAACCCACCACCGAAATCTCCCACATTACAAACCGTGCTTCGACTGCATAACATCCCCGAAAGACTGATACCAAATTTATCAACTTTGGCCTCGCAAGCAGCAAATCAGCGTAGAGTAGCATGGAGGAATACCCGGAGGAGCTTCGAACCCCTCCCGTGGCGCTGGTCTCGCTCGTGGGAATTCCCGAGCTGCATCCCACCATCTCCAACTTTTTGCACTCGGAGCAGCCCCCGATTAACACCCTCGCCCTTCCGGATTTTTCCAAGCTCTCCATAATAGCCAGAAAGGAAAGGGAAGCCCCCGGTCCCATGGCGCCCGCGAAGACCTCTGGGATCCTGAAAAGTGACTGGCTGATGAAGCACCGTACGCGGGTGCCCGCCGTAGTTGCAGCGCTCTTCAGCAGAGAGCACGTCTACGGAGATCCTGCCCAGTGGCTGCAGGTCTGCACCAACCTTGATAATCTCAAGTATGCTTTTCTTGCCCTTCTCCTCTTTTCCGGCTCCAAATTTCCAGATTTTGTCTATTTGCATTGCAATTTAATTCCACTTAACCTCTCTGCCCTCATCTGACTCTGAAGATAGGAGCTTAGTAAGGTGGAACTAAATCCTACTCATATAAATGCCATATCAGTAGTAAGATTTACAATTGTTATGGACATCACATATATAATAAGAAGCAATAGGGGGTTTGCAATACATTACATCTACTGCCGGCGATTCTAAACTCTTCTATTATAAATAATCGTATCCCTGTATTCACAGACATTGTGTAATATTACTATTTGAAGACTTCAAGACGAATTCAACTGATAAAACAGAGTGATTAACAACAACCTAATGTCATATTTTCCAATTTAGTATTACAAAAATGACAGATCCCACAGTGCAACTCCTTGTCTAGCAATGAATTCAAAATCAATAAATATTTCACGGGTGCAACGTCCATTTTAGTATAAAGTATGAGAATATCAACACTATCCACATGCAACGCCGATATGAATTTGGAGAGCTTGTTTAATATTCAGTGTTCACAACTTGTCCGAACTGCAAAACCCCACTTGAACTAGCAAAACAACCCAACAGGTGCAAACCACTGATCATAAACACTTTCTTTCTGGAGTTGCTTTTCTGTCAAATCATCCAGGACTTACCTAGCCGCAACTGCTTATTCATACCTCCAGGGAAATTGATCCTTGGCGTGTGGTCTAACATTCAACCATCCTCATCATTTAACCATGATCTCATTGGCAGATCAAGATTCTTCAATTTGAATTTCCACTCTTAAGCATATCTATATAGAATAACACGAGATGGGCGACTGATCTAGGAACTACTGTTAATGTTTGTCAGATGAACAGTTGAAAAACTACGAAATAATCTGGGAAAAGGTGTTGAGCGGGTTCTGAATCAGTATTTAACCCTTGTGAATCAACTCCAAATGCATTGGAACTTCAAACCTTGGTTGTAGTATTTGTTATTGGTGAGAGTTGTGACATTGTGTGATGCAATCAATGAGGAATTTGTTGAATGGTGTTGTCGTTGATGCCAAGATCAGTCCTTGAACGCTCTTAATATTCATCTAGTTTGCATTGATTGGAAGCTCCAAATGACAAGAAGCCCTGGAAGGATAAGATACCCCGCATTTGATGATGATTTTGGATAGGAAGATCGGTATATTTGCACTAAAGACCATCATAGGAAGATTCTCCTCGTCATGCCGATTCCAACGGTATGTGGCATGCCTTGTGGTTCATCTCGGTTGATGAGATATGTTCATTTAAAGTTGAAACAAGTTGGTCAAGGAACCCCAAATTGAATGCTCTTCTTGGCATTTTAATTTTCAAAGAGCACTAAATCGATTTATCTTGGGCCTCCTTATCAAATTCGCTTATAGCAAAGAAAGAAGATCACGTCGGCTTCAAAGTGGAGGGATTTTTGAAATTCAAATTTTGAAATTTAAATGTAAATTGGCCCTCCAAAAGGTGCTGCCTTTTATCCTCTCCATTAAGTATAAAAACGGGAGACGTCCACCCCTATTGAGGTTAGTAATCAAGTGTTTTCATCTTCGAGATCTCTGAGGCCAGCTTTGCCATGAAAATTAGGAGGCCGAGTTTCAGCAGAGGGTTTTTCTGGGTTTATATGGTTCTTTGTGGGTCTTCTGAGGCAACTCTGTGGCATTCTCGGGCTTGTGGTAGGGCATTTCTGTGCAAATTCGCACCAACATCTGAGGTTTTTTGTGGAGTTTTCTGTGCATAAAAGATTGTTTTTGTCTCTGGTTATTCGTGGGCTATTGAGGCAGATCCATCTAATATTTTTCGGCCCTAGAAAAGGGATGACCGAGGTTAGTTGTTGAGATAAAATTCAAATTTGTGGAAGCTCTAAATTCACAGAGTTTGCGACCTATGCAATGGAAATCCGTGGTACCATTTCACTAACTTCTAAAGCCCCTTTTGTTGATGTATCTAGGGCTAGTCCTGGCATAATCTTTGAATCAAATCTTCATTGTTCCTTGTGGTTTGTTGAAGCTGCTATTCACATGAAATCTGAAGCTTTGCTGCAGCCCTGATTAGGGTTTATTCAAGACACTAGCCCAGATCTTGTCTGAAGCCAATTTGGTCTAGAACAGAAGCATCTATTCAGCCTTCTCGAGGCTCTACTCAGTGTCACAAATTCGTCTCAGTTAGTAGGTCTCAAAGCATTTTTCAGAACCTGCATTGAAGACTATACGAACCCACCCTTGGCAAATCACTATGACATTATGTGAAATATCCTTGGATTGTTTGGCACATGTTTCCGACCTCCCTTGACAGACCTGAGACAGAGTGTCACTGCATTATTCACTTAAGGAGATCTCTCAGGATCAAGGACTGAATTTACTTCTTAAGGTTTGTCTTGGGTTTTCAGAGGATTTTGTGTAAAATCTGAGTCCAAATATGAACTGACCATGCCTTGTAAAGAACTTGTGAAGGGATGAAGTTTATATATATAAAACATTAATTCTAGTGCTTTTGTGGAGGTCTGCTATCCTAAACAAATTGTACTATACTTTAAGTCATCGTTGAAGTCAAGTCGTGGAGCAGCAGTAGAAGTGATCCTTGGCAGTGTAAACAGAAGTATGGTTTAAAGTACTATGTTCAGATTTTATAGTTATATAAAAGTCATTTCTGTTTCGGTCAAGTTTTGGGCTACAGTAGATCAGTTACAGGCCTCATTGAAAGGGTAAAGACCTTAACTGATCACTCATTAAGAGGCTTCACTTACAATAGTGGAAGCTCTGGTGTGCTAACTAAGATAAGGGCAGTGAATGTAAATCATCAGAGGTCAGAAAGACATGCACAGGCATATCCTTGAGAGCCAGCAGATTTGAAGGTATCTTCAGGTACAACAGTGACAAAAAACTTAAGTGATTTGAGATTAGAAGACAGGATTGCTAACTTGGTTGAAGTGGTCAGTCTGCATGTCACTGTTACAGTTTATATCATTGCTGTTTTTGCTAGGGTCAATAATGCTAAGTATATTGAGATTAAACTAATGTATTGTCACATGGATCTATATGGATGTTTGATGTAGTGTGTGTGCTGCTAGGGTAAAGATATTGATTGACATTTTGTTGAGATGTGTAGAGCAAGCAGAGTGATGTTGCTGATGTCTGAGAATGCTACTAGAAGTGTTGTTGTCTATGGACAGAGTTTATGTTAATGTATTGTTGACAGCTCAATGTCATTGAAGAGCAGAGGGGCTTCACTTACAATAGTGGAAGCTCTGTGTACTAACTAAGACAAGGGCAGTGAATGTAAATCATCAGAGGTCAGAAAGACATCCACAGGCATATCCTTGAGAGCCAACGGATTCGAAGGTATCTTCAGGTACAATAGTGGCAGAAAACTTAAAGGGATTTGAGATTAGAAGACAAGATTTGCTAGCTTGGTTGAAGTGGCCAGTCTGCATGTCATTGTTACAATAGATATTTTTGCTGTTTTTGCAATGGTTATAATGCTAAGTATATTGAGATTAAACTGATGTACTGTCACATGGATCTATATGGATGGTTGATGTATTGTCATTGTGTGTGATGCTAGGGTAAAGATATTGATTGGCATTCTGTTGAGATGTGTTGAACAAGCAGAGTGATTGTTGCTGATGTCTGAGAATGCTACTAGAAGTGTTGTTTTCTGTGGACAGAGTTTATGTTAATGTATTATTGACAGCTCAATGTCATTGAAGAGCAGAGAGAAGACAAAGTTGTTGAGGCCTACTGAGCAGCGAGCATTGGGTGCTACTGCATTGTCTAAGGTTTGGTATTGATGTTGAGCAGAAGCAGATTTCATTGTGATAGTGGACTTGACAGATTTTGTGCTACTAGGGTTTGATCTTTTGAGCAGAGGAAGCTGTTATTGCTGTTGACGATGTTGTGCCAGCATTGCAGTTCAACAAAGTCAACAAATTATTTTGATATTATATTTTGATATTGAGCACAGGTGGATCCAGTCTAAAAATTGTGAAATGTGGTCCACTTGCCGAATAGGTGGTAGTGTGGTGCAAGGCGGAGAGTGGAGTCTCCTTCAAGTTGGAGCTTGAGAACACTTTAGGGCGATAGGGTGTTGGAGCATCATTTCAGTCGGATCTGATAAAACTAGGGCGTTGGAGCATCCTTCCAGTTGGAGCTGGTAAATTAGAGAGTTGGAGCTTCTTTCAAGTTGGAGCCTGTAAATCAGGGCATTGGAGCATCCTTCTAGTTGGAGCTGGTAAACCAGGGCGTTGGACTGTTCTTTTAGTTGATGTTGAAAATCTTAGAAGTTGGAGCCTGCAATTGATGTTGCAAATCTTAGAAGTTGGAGCTTCCTATTGATGTAAACTTTAAAGACCTATATTAAGAAACGTCCGGTGGATTTTCTCCCTGAAGGGTTTCCACCTAAACATCTCGTGTCTACTTTCTTTGATATTGTGCATTGTTGAGTGATGTTGTTGATTTATGTTTTGATTTGATGCTAATGTTAATTAATATTTTGAATATTAAAAATTAACTAATTGAAGTGAAATATTGATTCACCCCCATCAGTATTTTCAACAATTGGTGTCAGAGAAGGTTCCTTCAATTGCAACTTAACAGTTGGAAGGCAGATCTCAAAAGTGCAGAGATGGGAAAGTCAAAGAAGCATGCATCCAAACGATCAAAGGAAGTCTCCGTCATTGCAGTAGTCTCCAAATTTGAAGAGAATCATGTTGGTCTATTAGCTCCTGAGTTTGATGAAGCCAAATATGAAATATGGGGATCCAAAATGAAAGTTAGTTACAAGCTCGAGGATATGATATATGCACTATTGTTTTTGGAGACACATCTACCGATGAATCTAGAAGGTACAATACAAAAGCTATGAATGTCATTCTAGGAGCTCTGCTTGACTCTGTAAAAGCCAAGGTTGATCAGTGCTCATCAGCCAAAAGTCTTTGGAAGAAGCTCCATGATCTCTACTCAACAAAGCATGCAGTTCAGATTGAAGATGAATGATGATTGTGATGATTCAGATGAAGAAGAAGAAGCAGTATTCGACATGAAGGCATAATTGATTAGCGCCCTATGTGATTTTAACAAAGCAAGGAAGCGAAATCAGATACTCGAAGAAGAAGTTTCCCTTCTAAGAATTCAAGTGCAAGAAGCTAAAAAGAAAGAAAAACTTTACAAGCTAGTTAGACGAATTTGTGCAGAAGTACGTAGCAGAAGTTGGTAAAAAGCAAAAGGAACTTGATGCATCTCTAGCAGAAATAAACATTCTCAGAAAGGAAAGCGAAAGGCAGAAGGAAAAAATGCAAAGTTTTAACAAAGCTACATAAAAAGTCCCCCTTTTAAAATTGCAAGTAGAGGAGGCAAAAGAAAGAAGAAATGTTTTGAAAAGTTGCTTTTAGGAAGATATTGCTAAAAAACAAAGAGAACTTGACACTGCCCTAATTAAAATAGACAAGATTGGGAAATGGAAGAAGGAGAAATTGCTGGATGATAAAAGGAAGAATAATGTCATTGCTCGATTGAAGATGAAGGCAGAAGAAGTAGATGGAGCCCTATGCAATGGAGGCACAAGCTCTAAGCCCCTGCAAAGCAAGATTGTTGAGAAGCCTGACAACATGATCCTTCAAAGGTCAAATCAAGGTCAAAAGAAGATTAAAGGTACTGGTGCTCCAAGAAGCAATACTGAAGCAATAAAGGATATTGCTCAACAAAGGGCTTTACCTCCTCTTAGAAAGAATGTCTTCAGAAGATCTCCAGGACAAATTAACTCAGCCATGTACTTTGGGCATATGGCTAGGGATTGCAAACATTATCAAAACCTTAGAAGCAAGTTTGCAGGATCGCAAGATAGGTTTCAAAACGATTTTGTCAGCATAAAGTATATGTCAGCTGCTTCGTCATTTGGGTACCATATAGAATGTTTCAAATGCCATAACTATGGACACATAGCTTGTGATTGCAGATATATGAAGGGAAACTCTAATACCAGGTACAAGAAGGTTTGGAGAAGAAAACAAAAGCAAGAGGATCAAGTGAATGAAGAAATCTCAACAGTCATGCTCTCAGGATTTGTGAAGTTGCAAGGTCATGATGAATCTACATTGGAAGGTGTCAAGGATTAGGATGATTTGGCTATAGAGATGGTTCACACATTATTCTGAAGAATCCAACTTTATGGCTTCCTGTACTGTGAATATTGAAGAGGGGGAACCTAAGTAGCAGTGGTTGAAGATCTATCCTTCGACTGTTCGACATATGACAAATGTGAAGAAGCTGCTAGAGTAGTAGTCAACATCATTGGTAGATTAGTTAGCGTGTGAAGGTGCAGAAGTCAACAAAAGGATTCGTTGTCGTTGATGCGTATTGACAGGTAGAGTCAGCTGTGGAAAGCCATGAGAGACATAGCATGTCAGGGGGAGAAAAACATTCAAAGGAAGAAAGATATATTGCAGGAAGGTAAAGAAAGATATTATGTCAGAGGGAGTAACCATTTGCCATTGATATGTGGATTCTTATTAGTTGCTTCCCTTCCCATACATTGATATGTGGATTCTTATTGGTTGTCACCCTCTATTGACACCTATTCTTACTAACACCTATGGATTAAAGGGTTGACTTTAGAAATGCTTCCTCCCCTCAGGGGCTGGAAGCACCTAATAGGGTTGGATTAGATCCAGGTTATTTGTATTATGTATTTTCTCAGTGGGGCCCTTATTCCACGATGAGAGCTCACGTAAGTTAGGAATTTTAATGAAAAATTTGTTGGGAAGAATCCATTTCGTTCTATGAGATCGACTATTTTAAATTTGCTTCTGCTAGATTATTGTTACGAACATAGTTGTGTATTTAATCAATAGATCAATTTTCTGCTAGGAATTAAGTGTTAGGTGCCAGGTTATAGGAAGCCAGGGCTTGTATCATATCTGTTGGCTTAAGGGGTCCTGACCCAGGTTCAGAGTTAAAGCGTAACCAACAAAACCCTCTTAATACTGGCCCTTTCGGCAGTGACCTACTTGCGCAGGCCAAAGTCTCACCTGAAGCAGTATGCGGGGATGCTGGAACTAGGTTTCCACGCCCTGAGAAAGAATTAAATGATGTGGGTGTCCACAGATCTATAATAATAATAGATTGTCTTACGCCCCAACATCCCTAACCAAAAACCCTAACCAGGAAAATCTAGGTCAACTTACGTAGGCTACCTTGTGCGTGCACAGATAGTGGCTTTGCAATCCCTTCAACAGTCTTAATAAAGTGATATTCAGGTCTTACAGTAATAGGTCTATGCAACTAACATTCATATTAAGCAGTAAAACAGGGACGCAACGGATCCAATCACAGATAACATAAATCGTAAGCAAAATAGATCACAGAAACATATCACAGATGCATTTAGTACTTAGAATTATCTACCTGCACACATAGGCAGATCTACCTGCGCACACAACCAGCGGGGTCCGCACATAGTCAGACTAAGTTCTCCGCACACACAGCCAGCAGGAGCCTTTCAGACACAGACGTAAAACACAGACTTACTTCAGATCACCATACGTTCAGACTTACGTCAAAACTGACTTATCTGACTCGATCTAGACTTATATTTATAACTTAGCTTGCGCTCATACTAAGGTCCGCAAACCGTGGTTTGAGACTCCTAGATTTACCCTTTAACCCATTACAACTCATGAAGGGACTTTGACTTGTCCCAAAGCCCCTTGATTGTGCATTGCTTAGCGCAGACGACTCAAAATTACAAAAAATACTATTACTTTCTCCAAAAATGCGGTCCTAAGGGACCCTGCTCCAATAGTCCCCCAACACAATCTTGTGACTCGTCTCGAGTCACAGAGGCACTAGGGTCTTCATCTTGGTCCTCAACTCTTCGATGGTGGTAGTGAAGGGCGTAAGGACACCCGCGCTCTGATCAGCAGCAGTCTGAGTTGTATCCATCAACTTTTGAGAGGTAATCTCCTCTGCTGCGGACTGATACTCTGGTAAGTTTGGTTCAGGTTCTTGACCGCAACATCTAAATCCTGCTATAGCTTCATGGCTTTGTCTGCTCACTACTTCATGTGGGTGGTCAAGATATGTTTCTTCCTTCGCAGATCTTCGACCTCATCGTGCAGCACTAGGCTCGTCTGTAATCGTGCCATTCTTTGAGTAGGTACAAAAGTGGGCAACGCCTCCTGAAGCTCATCAAACACCTTCTCTTTGGCGCGTAGTTCTTGTGAAATTTTCTTCACAAGTGGATCGGTATGTACCGAAGTCCATAAGCCCATCGTTGCGTCCAAGAGTTCAGTACCCTTGGTGAGTGTTGCTGCAATACTTGCTGAAGCTTCCTTAACTAAGGCAGAGCGTTGTGCTCGCACTTCTGGTAGAGTTTCGGGTTGAAGCTTTTCTTGCAACTCCGCGATCTGTTGCTCGAAGTCTGCCTTTATTGCCTGAACTTTGGATCTATTACTAGACTGCTACTAGACCTTTGACTTTTGCTTGCGGTGCAGCCGAAGCAGTGATAACAACCTCAGGAAGGTCACCACAAAGTCGATCAATCAGATTCTCCAATTCTGCGCTCTGTGCCACCGCTGCTTGCTGTGCCGTCTGAGCCTGGAGAGACTCCTGCATGCTGGCTGTGACCTTTTGCTCTGCCTCGGTGAGTTGTTAGTGCATGTGCGCCTCCCTACACTGCAGCTCATCTGTGATGATTGTCTGTATGACATACAACTTACCACTGGGCAGCATTGATAAATCAATTCCAACTTCTGAGCAAGTTTGCACTTATGCGCGCTGTTGTCGCATAGAATGTCTAGGCACCGTGACAATGGTTCAGATCGGGGGTTGTCACCTTGATCACCAATATCTCTATTTAAGTTGTCTCCTTATAGCAGACTAAGGGGGGTAGACCCTATGGAAATGGAATGAAGGAAAACTAGTTGGGAACCAACTAGTTCGGGAGACATAGTTAAACGACCAAATACTTGTGAAAGATTTAGCAAGATTAAAGGATTGGAATGAATTTGAAAGATTGATACCAGTGCCTTATGGAGTCAACTATCATTAAGGAAATTACAACCAAATACTTGATGAGAAACTGCTACTATGCAATGATTTGAAGGAGCGAGATGAAACAAGCTTCGAAGACGATAGGTGATGTTAAAAATCCTTAAGCACTTAGGTTATAAATAATCTGATCTAACCTATAAGTACTTAAGTGAGAGTGCCAATTATGAAGATGCTAAAAGATTACTCAATTTAAAAGATATACAATTCGTCGCAAATCCACAATAATTGGATATCAATGACACTTACTTGAAAGAATTTTCCAAACATTAATATTGAATAAATATCCAAATTCAAGTAAATGAAAAAGACTTAATTACACATTTTAATCGATAGAAAACGTTCCCAAAACTTAGATGCCAATAACCATCAAACCCAAATGAAGCATAAGAAGACAACTAGCATTTAAATCTTAATAATTAATCATTAAGAAATACCATTAAATTTAGATGTTAAATAAACACTTCACCAAGTAATTTATGGATTAAATGATATTCTAAACTAGTGCAAATCCAATAATTTTTATTTTTATTTTTTTCCTATAGTCAAACTTAGGATAAATTCTTCAGCGAGATTTCAGATCTGAAATATTAATTGCAACAATAATTTAAACCATAGATCAACAAACAAACGATACCGACACCAATGCCTAAAATGACTAAAAATAATAAAAATTATTGAACTTAAAGAAAAATCAATTTTTAGGGCTTGATTAAAAGAAATTTCAGATCTGATATTTTTATTTCAATAGTGAAACTTGATAGATCAACAAGATAAAACTACCAAAAATAGTTGCCAAATACTTCCAGAAATAGCAAAAATGTAAATTTTCTTATGCTTGATGCAACTTTACTTTATAACCGATATCAAATAGCAATCACATAAACATGAAAGTAAAATGTTGATAGAACATACTAATAGATCGACGGAAGACAAGCCAAAAATACACTTAACTTGATTAGCAAAATATGTGTTATGGTGCGTTACGACGATCAATAGGATGCTTCAACCAGCAAAGTCTCCTCACGGTTAGCCAACTAGAACTGTCACACAACCCTCTTGGACAGCTCTACAACGGTCAACGCAAAGTCAACTAAAGTCAACACTGTCTAGTCAACGGTCAACGCAAAACAACATCAGAAAGTCAATGCAGCCAAGTCAAAGTCGACGTCTAGCCTCGGTTTTTTGTGCCAAAAAAATACGGACTGTAGAGTTCGAAGTTTTGGGAGAGCATCGAGTCAAGGTGACCAAGCGTTGACCAAAGTCAACGTTGGTCAAATGTGTGCTGAAAACCCTAAAACAGATCTGAAACCCTAGTTGTTGTTTTCCCACGAATGAGTGAAGAGAAGCCTCCAAGTGTGAGATCAAACCAATCAGATGAAGAGAGAAAAAGTGTGATGAGAGATGATGAAAATGACCTCCAACGTTGACCAATATATATCCATCTGTGAGGGTGTGTGACACATCTGTTGGGGCTCCAAGCCTACATTACAATTCCGGCTGACCTTGCACATAAGTGGAATTAATTCAAAATAAATGTTCCACTCATCCAATCAAGATGATCTTTAGATCGATCTTGCTCCTCTCCGAAAGAGGAATCCAATAAAGATATTGGCATCGTCATCTGAGCATCACAACATGGAGTTTGGACCTAGTTGTCCAAAATTAATACTCCCTCTCAACTAGGGAGAATTCCATCCACCTGTGCCATCCAAATATCATGCGTCATCCCATCGTAACTTGCTCCGCTGGCTTCTTTATTTCAGAACAAAAGGTAAGTCACAAAGACATCACTCCCGGCTGATAAAATCAGCTCAGAGGTCTGAAACCTCTATAGGACTCAAAGGAGTCTCATACTAACGCGAAGTTAGTAACTGACCCGAGGTCAGTTGGAGGTTCGAAACCTCACTAGACTTGATCCCAGATCAAGTGGTTGGACACATGCCATCTTATACATAGAGAGTACTACAATCTCCGATGTGTCCATCGGTCTTGCTACTGGTCTCTAGCTTTTCCCACCTCATTGGTGAAGATGAGAGTTATTTCCCATGACTCTGGGACTTCATGGGTAGGATGCATACGGGGCATAGATCAGAGAAAGGTGAACCAACTCAATATCATGACGGTGGGGCAGAAGCGCACCAATAAGGTTTGGCAAGCCTAGCCCTGTAGTTGCTTATAGCTCCAAGAAGCTATCCCGAAAGCCCCTTGGAGCTCCCAAAGCTCATCGTCCAACAGGACCCTCAGAATAGGGTCATTCCACGATTCCAAGATTCTCACGAAAGGTTAGGAACTTGACCTTCCCCAAGGGCTTTGTGAGAATATTCGTGACCTACTCATCGGTTCCTATATGATCGAGCCTTACTGCGCCTCACTGTACCATATCTCAGATAAAGTTGTACCTGATATCAATATGCTTGCATCGATCGTGGAACACAGGATTCTCTGACAAACGAATCCCACTCTGGTTATCACAAAGGACAACGGTGGTATCTAGCACATGCCCGAACAACTCACTAAAGAGCTTTCACAACCAAACAACTTCACAACATGCCATACTTGCTGCAATGTATTCGGCCTCCGCGGTGCTCAAACCCACCGACTTCTGCTTCTTGCTCATCCAAGATATCAAAGCAGACCCAAGTGTGAAGCAACATCCAGATGTGCTCTTGTGATCCACCACACTGCTGGCCCAATCGGCATCAGTATATCCATGGAGTCTCAAACTCCTGGCAGTGTATCTCAGCCCATGGTTTATCGTAACCCGAAGATATCTCAACAGATTCTTGGCACCAACCTAGTGAATGTGACGAGGATTAATCATGTGTTGACTCAAAGTGTTCACTGCAAAACATACATTCGGATGGGTGTTCACTAAGAACATCAGGGCCCCTACGAGTTGACGATACTCAGTTGTTTTGCTAGCACAGGCCCAACAACGTTTCCACTCAGCTTCTTAAAGTTGAGTTCCATCGATGTTGACATGGACTTATAGTCCATTCCAAATCTTTCCAGCAGCTTCACAATGTATTTTCCTTGAGAGAGGAAAATCTTGCCAGGTCTCTACCATACCTCCAAGCCTAGGAAGTAATGCATCAGTCCTAGGTCTTTCAGGAAGAGATCATCCACATAGAGAACCCGAATGAGAGGCTTTTCTATATTAACCTTGAAGTAAAGGTTCGGATCAACATTAGTTCGAGTGAAGCCCAGCTTCATCAAGTAGCTATCTATCCTCTCGTACCAAGGCTTAGGGGCTTGTTTTAACCCATAGAGGGCTTTCTTCAACTTGCATACATGAGAGTCTTTATCCTGGACTTCGAACCCCAAAGGTTGCTCCACATACACCTCTTCCTTTATCGATTCATGCAGAAAAGCGGTCTTCACATCCATCTGATGTAGACTCCATCCTTGCGTATCGGCAAGGGCAATAATAGATCGGATGGTGGTATATCGGGCCACAGGTGCAAATATATCATCATAGTCTACGCCTTCCTTTTGAGAGAAGCCTCAAGCAACGAATCTTGCCTTGAAATTTTCAACACTACCATCAGATCCATGATTCATCTTATAGAGCCATTTCAAGGTGACAACAGCTTTGTCCTTCGGCTTCGGAACCACATCCCAGACATCATTCTTCATAATGGACTTGTACTCTTCGTGCATAGCATCCTTCCAGACTTGATGCTTTACGGCTTCTTCAGATGATCCAGGCTCAGATTGTACGATTATACTCATGGCTGCTAGATACCCTTGGTATCTATTCGACTTCTTGCTTTCACAAAATGTCCCCCTTGGGGCCATATGTCTCTCGGCATCTTTGAGAGTATCCCGTAGCCATGAGGGTCTTCTCTTCATTGAAGGAGGTGGATCAATGGGGTCCATCGGTCCTTCAACATCGGGCACCATCTCATCCTTCGGTTCTTCCTGATTCCCAGATCTTACATCATGATCTTCCTTAGAGTTCAAAAGGTTTATCACTTTCCTGAGGGAAGCATCTTCATCAAAGGTAACATTGTGGCAAATTTCCACTTCTCTTTGACCAGGCACATAGATTCTATAAGCCTTCGAAGTTTCACTGTAGCCCACAAATATTCCCTTCTTCGTAGAAGCATCCAGATTGCTTCTCTTCTCTTTTGGCACATGAAAATAAACAGGACATCCAAAAACTCTAAAATGTGAAACATCAGGTTTCTTACCAGAGAAGAGTTCTTCGGGAGTTTTGGAGTCCAGAGCGGAATGCGGGTATCGATTTTGTATGTACACAGCAGTGTTCGCAGCTTCTCCCCATAGAAACTTCGGAAGACCTTGGTCACATAGCATGGCACAGGCAGCTTCCACAATCGTCCTGTTCTTTCATTCAGCAATGCCATTTTGCTTAGGAGTATACACGGTTGTGGTCTCCCTCTTGATGCCAGCTTCTCTGCAAAAGTTATTGAATTCGTTCATCTCATATTCAGTGCCATTATCAGTCCTCAAAATCTTGATATCCTTTCCTGTTTGATTTTCCACCAAGGCCTTGAAGGTACGAAACCACATGAATGCTTCGTCCTTCTTCTTCAAGAAGTATATCCAGGTCTTGCGAGACAAGTCATCTATGAATGTCATGTAATAAGAACATCCTCCCAAAGATCTCACGGGCAGCATACCGGCTAGATCACAATGTATCAATTGCAAGACATCAGATGTCTTTGTGACACTTGAGGGGAAAGGTCCCCTTGTATGCTTTCCTTCGGCATAACCCTGACATACACCTTCATGATCATTTTTGAATTCGGGCATTCCTATCACCACCTTCCTTGCTTCGGGAAGGGCTTTATAATGAAGGTGTCCAAACCTCCGGTGCCATAATTCAGTTTGACGATATCCCAGTGGACTTCCTCGAACTTGATAGAGTGTATCAACTCTAAACCCAATCGTAAGAGCTTCCTCAAAACTCTTCTTCCAAATTCGTACCTTTCCATCGATGAATGCCACATTGAAACCTTTGTCTTCCATGGCTGAAATAGACACAAGGTTCTTCTTCAAATCAGGTACATACAAAACATCTTGCAAACGGAGGACTTGACATTGAGATAAATTTAGGGTCACAGTCCCTGTCACTTTCACGGGATAGGTGGCATTATCTCCAAGGATAATTTTCAGATTAGTATCCTTCTCTGTCAAATTAGAGAAAGTTTCTTTAAACCTAGTGAGGTGCCTTGAAGCACCACTATCAATCAACCAGACATTCAAGGTGTTGGGTGGAGATGCAACAGAGAGGGCAGATACCATCTTATCATCAACAATATTTGATTCCTCATACCTGGAATTTCTTGACCTTTTGAAAGGTTGCCCATTTCCATTACGACCAGATGGATTCTTCCTCTTCTCTTTGAACCTGCTGTTCCTTTGATTTCCATTCCTCTTCTTGTTGTTGTCATCATCATCCCCGGGAGAATCCCTTCTATTAGGGCATTGTCTAGCATAGTGGCCAGTATTGTTACATGTGTAACATCTTCCTTTCTTTCCTTTGACCCCAGCTCTTCCATGGTTCCTCGGACCACCATTGTTCTTCTTCTTAGCACGAGCGGTGAAGGCAACATTACCTTCATTTTCATATTCTATCATTCTTGTATCCTCTTGAGTGCATCTCGACAGTACTTCATCAAAATCAGTAATCAAATTGTTATTGAGAATGGTAGTAATGAATACATGCCATTCAGAGGGGAGACCTCCAAGTGCAGTGAGAACCAATTCTCGATCAACTATTGTTTCCCCAATGGAAAGAAGGTTATTCCTGATCTCAGTCAACTTCAGACAATAAGATTGAATGGATTCATCCCTGCCTTTCTTAAGATTCTTCAATTGGTTCTTAAAGAAAAGGACTTGATTTGCATTTTTGGCCCTGAACATGTTGATTAACTTATCATACATCTCTTTAGATGTGCCCAGCTTAGAAATGTAAGCAACCAGACTTTTGTGGATGGAATCCCGGATGATCAGCTTAGCTTTGATTTCCCCCTTTCTATACTTCGTCTTTGTGGCAGTAGGTGCAGATGATGGAGGATCTTGAATTTTACCCTGCACATAATCCATGATCTCTTGGTTTTCCAATATCAAATCCAAAGACATTTTCCAAGCATGAAAGTCAGACTTGCCAGTCAAATTGTCATCAACTTTGAAGTCATTATAATTTGAGGCACCCGTGGGTCCTTGACAAATGCTACTTCTTCAGTGATTGCTCCCAATACAAACTTGGGCTTTGTCTTCACCTTAGCTCTGATACCATGTAAATTTTCGTAGATGTTCTATGCTTGATGCAACTTTGCTTTATACCTGATATCAAATCGCAATCACATAAACATGAAAGTAAAATGTTGATAGAACATACCAATAGATCGAAAGTCGAGCCAAAAATACACTTAACTCGATCAGCAAAATATGTGTTGTGGTGCGTTACGGTGGTCAACAGGATGCTTCAACCAACAAAGTCTCCTCACGGTCAGCCAACCAGAAGTGTCACACAACCCTCTTGGACATCTCTACAACAATCAACCCAAAGTCAATAAAAGCCAACGCTGTCCAGACAACGGTCAATGCAAAACAACAATAGCAGAAAGTCAACACAACCAAGTCAAAGTCAACATCTAGCCTCGGTTTTTGTGCCAAAAAATGCAGACTGCGTAGGTTGAAGTTTTGGGAGAGTTTCGAGTCAAGTTGACCAAGCATTGACCAAAGTCAACGTTGGTCAAATATGTGCTGAAAACCTTAGAACAAATCTGAAACCCTAGTTGCTGTTTTCCCACGTGTGAGTGAAGAGAAGCCTACAAGTGTGAGATCGAACCAATTAGATGCAGAGAGCAAAAGTGTGATGAGAGATGATGAAAATGACCTCCAACGTTGACCAATATATAGCCAGATCTAACTTTAAATTCAATAAAAGTTAAGATAAATTTTTAATTTAGGCACAAACCCTAGAAAAACCCTGCAAAAAATAGAATTTAAGATAAGCCCGGGGAATTAGATCTGGAGGGCTCTTTAGATCTTATTTCTTTGGGAGCCAGTTGGTCCAGTCGAGGACTTCCCCAAACACTTAATTCTAAATCCATAAGATTTCTACACACTTAAAGTTAAACTGTTAAATTACTAGAGAAATAAGATAAAGATAGAACTTTCAAGAGTTAGAGATAACTGCTAACTCAATCCAATTAATATTCCTATCCTAAATCCAGTAACCTAAGCAAGATACTTGTCCAATAGATTACTCTATAAGAGCCATTAATCAACAATTCATTGAAATAATCACCAGCTGAATATAAAGAACAAATTTACCATAAAATGTTGAAAAGTAACACAACCATCAAAATAAAACTCCAAAGAGTTCGTTTGTATTTTCTATAAAATATTACAGGAGAGCTTCAAGAGCAAGTACACGATCAAGAGATTGGATGCAAATGATGGACAAAGGCCTCTAATTTATAGATTAAAATCTCCAATGGCTAGTTTGCTTGATCCCCGTCAGAGTAATCTCGACCGTCAAAAATGATTTATCTTTTAATCTCGTCCGTCAAAATTATAATATTTTGAGGAATTTCGAAATTTTTAATTATCTCAAAAATAATATTTTTGAGTTAATTCCCTCAAAAAATTGACTTTGACTTAACTACCAAGGCCCAAGGGTCCAAAATTTCTAAAAATTTTCAATATTCCCTTGGCCTGGGACCTTTAAATTTTTTTTTTTTAGGGACCCACAAATTTTGCCTTTGAAGAAAAAAAATTTGACCTAGGACATAAAATTAATAAAATTTCTGGCTTAGGATTTTTAATTTAATTTGGCAAAAAAAATTAATTAATTGACTAATGAGGGGATTAATTATTTTTTCCAATTCTCTAATACTTTAGCCATGGTGTCTAACTGTGAGGGCCATGTACTAAAATATTTTACAACAAGATATTACAATTTGACACATGAAAAGGGGAAAACCCTTTTGGAATAGACCCTCAAATAGCTACCCAATTCTGCGACTCAAAACATGATCTAGTAGACCAAGTAATTTTTAATAAAAGTATCTAGCCAATTAGCTAGGATTATTTCCAAATTACTTTTAACAAAGACTCGATAGAAAACACTAGGACTCACTTAGTATCTTGACAACAAAATCCACCCTAGCTTTCGGGTGAGGCTGGAGGGGAAAACTCTGCCGATCACTTGTGTCGAGAAACACAAATGAATCAGTGAGACATAAAACCTTCTAGGATAGAAATCGTCACCAAAATACTAGGCTTACCTAGGTTGTTACACACATGATGGTCTTACTAAGATCATTTACATTATAAACATGCAGAATGGGTTCACATCATTTATAAAACTGTTGACTGATGATGAAATCTGAATGGTGTGAACACCTCGAACATGATAATTCACATTTGCAAAAATGAGGGTGTACTGCTGTGGAGTCGTTGACACAGAGTGGTCAACATCTGGCTTTACTTGGAGACACGTTGCTTCATTGAAGGAATGTGAGAATCCAGAATTTGCATCTAAGAAACACACAAATTACGTAAGTAGCGTCTATCCAAATGTCATCATATAACATTAACCACATGAAAAATAGAAACTCTTCTATCATTTATTATTCTACTTAACATGAAAAGTAAATCTACTCTAACTACAAAATGAAATGCTGAAAGGACAAGGTGTAAGCTTAGAGATACAATACAAAGGATGCCTTGTGGCATCAAATGTGTTCAATATAGTGCATACTGAGCATCTGCCTGCTTTCAGGCAAGTCTGTGGGCTGTTTTTCGGATGTGCCATGTGCAATCTTGCATACGGTAGGACCTTTTCTAATCCGAAAATCGAGCTTCTCATGGCCATCAGATGTATCAAAACATTTTCTTATTCTTTTTCTTTTTCGCTTGAGGCTCTTCTTTGTGGCAGACTGTGTTGTTGATGATGTGGAACATTCTGCTTGTGAACTTTCAGCCGAAGTAAACAAGATATGTGTGACATGCTTCTCTTCATTCTGCATCTGCTCTGTTAAAAGTGATGTATTAACCTGATTCCCTTCGGTTTTCTTTTATTCGGGTCGCCTTCAATCAACCACTTTTCAATGGAAGAAATGGTCTCCTCATAATAGGATGGAGCTTGCTTCAGCAAACTGGGAGGCCTATGATCTGTTGACAATAATGACTTGGGTTGGACATTTTGTATATGTGATCTTTCCATTTTTTCCAACTTATTCTGAATAACAGTCATTTGATTAGAATGCTTAACCTTAATAGTATTGATTTCCTTCGCATGACTCTTTTCAATAGTCAATAACTTGTGCTGAAGAGACATTTGATCGGTTTCCATGCCCTTTATCATTTTATCATTATTCGCTTTCATGGCCATGAAGCGATTATGCATATAGTTCATTTCTTTCTCATGATTTGCTTCCATGGTGATCAAATGATTCTACATGGTGGCCATTTGATTAGAGTGATTAAATTTGATGATCATCGTTTCTTCAATATGCTTTTCTTCCATGGCAATCATTTGATTGAAGTGATTGAATTCCATGATCGCCATCTTTTCCTCTAAGGCTAACAACTTGTTCTGTATAGCATCAATTTCCTTGGTATGATCAGCTGTTAATCTTGCTTGGTTAAGTTTTATATCCTTAATAAGCTGAGCCTGATTAAGTTCTGTATTCTTGATTCTTTGAGCTTGATTCAATTGTATATCTTTAACCATATTAATCAATTCCTTAACAAGATGCTTATCATTGTCAACACTGATTTGACAACTTGTTTCTGCTTCACCACCATCATGAATTTGTGTTGTCATGGTACAAGTGGATTCATCCTGAGAATTGTCTTAGACCCTTCTGTTGATAGTTGAGTTCTCTACAAGATCACTTTCATTCCTTTGCATAATACTCGGGGCAAAAGGCAAGCCACCTTGTTTTATATATTCATCTTTAAAAGCATTGACGATACTTTGCAAAGAATCAATATAATCCTTGGGCCAATTACTCAACCAATTCATAGCATCACCATCTAAGGAACAGGCAAAGAGATGTATCTTGATATCTTCACGATTATATTGTGAAGGAAGACAATATCTATTTATTATATGAGTAACCATTAAGAGATGATTTCGAGCAGTGGATGAATCACCACCCGAGAGCACAGTGATTTTTTGAATGGCCTCTTTTGGCATGTCATGAAAATGATCACCCATGATGACTTAAAAACCAGATGGATGTTAGAGAAAGAGATCCTTGTTCAAGAAAAGTCAAGAGATCCACAAGAAGCGAGCTTCTTAGTAGAAGTTCTTGTAAGAAATGAAAGAATTGGAGTTGCCACATGAACATGAATCTAATTCTAAAATCGAAAAATCAGTCGAGAGAAGCAGATGGATATCAGGGAGGGATTCTTGTTTGGGAGTAAATAGGTGAATAAGTGGAGTCGCCACCCAAACTAGAAGCCAACCGAAATGTCCAGGTGCTAAAGGTGCAAATGATGAAAGGATTAGTGATATGACGAAAGATACGATGATGAAATGACGCCAGAAAATGCTATGCCGTGTGACGGGTTAATGAATGGCGAAGAAAGATTAGAAGATTAGAAAACGTCGTTGAGACCAAGGACACAAAAACTCTATCCTCGGCAACGACACCAAAAAATGTTGTTGCATAGAATGTCTAGGCACTGTGACAACGGTTTAGATCGGGAGTTGTCACCCTAATCCCCAATCTCTCTATTCAACTAGTTATCCTTCATTCCATTTCCATAGTGTCGACCTCCCTTAGTCTGTTATAAGGAGACAACTTAAATAGAGAGATTGGGGATCATGGTGACAGCCCCCGATCTGAACCGTTGTCGCAGTGCCTAGACATTCTATGCGACAGTACGTGCAATGCAGGTTGTTCTACTGTAACTGCTGCTCTAGGGAAGGGGTAGATCCTGCGATTTGCCGTGCTGATGATCATGCTTGAGCTCTCGCTCGCTTGAGCCACACTCGCTTGAATGTTATCGGTCTTGAGCTGCAACACCTATAGTCTAGTTAGCATAGCTTCAACTGCGGCCTTGTACTGCTTCTCAAGCGCCGCCCACCTATCCTCGGAGGCAGATGCGATCACATCTGCTATCTTATCAAGGTCTTCCACAATGAGTGTGATGTCCTCTGTGCCTCTGGCCTTCGAACCTTTTCGCTTCTTGTGTGCACCCTTGGGGGTTTCAGCATCGCGCTTGGTACCTCTGGGAGACTCAGCTCTGCTATCATCTAGGCCATCCGTTCCTCCGATATATACCTCCGGCTCCCCCTCCGGCTCTTTTTCTGCCTCCTTGTCTGTTTCCTTCTCAACTTCCTTTTTTGTGTCTTTCTCTGTGCCCTTCTCGGCTTCTTTGTCCTTTTCGGCTGTTGTTGTCTCCTTGCTGGATGTTGAGGCTGTGACAGGCTGGGTGGAGTTGAGCCCAACCTTCCATGCTTTCGGCCAGGTCGCAATGACCTGGTCAATTTCCTCCTCTGTCACCATATAAGGAAGGTTGTACCATACCACATCCTTGTGCGCCCGGATCTGCACATGGTGCATTGTCACTTGGAAGGCGACAATAGCTCTGTACTTTTCATAGGTGGCTGGGGACAACCAGGGCCGCGAGTGGATAACCGCAGCTAATGCTCCTTCAAATAAGACCCAGAAGATCTTATTCTCTTTTACTCTCTTCGGGTCTGGTGAGTCCCATAAATTGGCGTAACGCGCCCCTTCACAAACACCAGGTTCGACCTCTGGGAGGACTGCGCCCTATGGCGTCTCCCACACAACCAAAGCAATTAACAGAGGCAGTCACAAATAACAGAATTTTTTCCCTTCTTCCTGTGCCTCGCGCACGTTCTCCAAGATCTCTGTGCACAGGTACTGGGACCAATTATAACTCGTACCCTTCTCGCACTGTCCTGCTAGTGCGATGACATGCGTAGGGACCACCTTCGTTCGGCACTTGCACATCAACTTACATCCCAAGACTAAGGTTCCAAGGCGTACTGTTGAGTCATTGAGCTGCTGCACTAGGAACCCCCTGGAGTCACGTTCTACCTTGTAATCCTCGTTGACCTTGTCAGCTACTTTCAGCTCCTGGCTCTTTCCATAATTGGCCATGGGATTGAGCCCCTTCTCGGGCAGGCCGGTGATTCGGTGGATCAACGCGACATCAATTGGGATTCTATTTTGGATCCATAGGCACCCATCATGCATTAGCGCCAGCAACTGGCGCACGTAGAAATTTGTGATGGGGTACTTGCTGAAGTGAGGAATCCTCAACAAATTGAGAATTCTAGTGTTACTCAACCAGCACACCCATGACATGGGCTCTACCTTAACAACTCCATCATACAATACTCACTCCAGGTAATACTTAGGCGCTAACTTGGGGAATGTCTCCTCGTTTGCTAGATCATAGTCATCGAACTTCACTAGAGGGATTTTTCCGAACATATCCCCTTCAAATGGGACTACCTGCGGGATTAACGACATTTGCAGGTTGTCGTGCACCGTATCTACGTCCTTCGGAGCTTGAACAGAGGGTCTGCGCGACTTCTCATATTTGGGGAGCCATGAGACATGCTCGACAAAAAGTGCAACCTCCTTTGTTGCTGACATAGGTCTTTTTGACGGGTCACCCATAGGGGATCTATTTTTCGTTGCCTGGCGCGGGGAAGTGAGCTGTCTAGGGGATGTCCGCGACTTGGATGATGATCCCTTGGTCACCTTGCCCTTTCCTTTAGTAGGTGTTGACACCGCTTCTTGAACTTCTGGGATAACTTCATGGACATCGTCGCAGCTGGGCTTAGTAAATACCGTAAGCGACATAGATTGCTCTTCAGACGACGTGCTTTCAGGGTTAGTGGCCGTCATTCTGGGCTTGAAGATAAATTTGGGGTTGCTAACTTCAGATGCGGGGGTCTCACGGCCAGACATACAATTCTCATAAATAATTACAATGCGCAATTCACTCAAACAACAAAGGAACAAAATATGACCTGTGCCCTCACTTTTATAGGCGATCCAAGGTAAAAACGGTGGAAACTTCATTAATGGCACCTTGTCCCTGTAAAAACGGTAAAAAACACTGTAAGATTTCCTCATTAAATGCATAAAACCTGCTCCATCCAACGGTAAAATCGTTTTTTCACCGTACCGTTCCAACGACTAGTTTTTCCCACTGCGCACAACCTCTGCGCTCATGGTGCACCTGCCTGCGTATGCCCTCTGCGCAGCGCGCAAGCAAGTGAATTCCTTTTCTCCGGCCATACAGTCATTTGGTAGGCACATGGTTATCCCTATATGGCTTCAGGCGGCTTCCGTTGATGTACTTGGGAATACTCTCACCGCGCAACGTGGCCAAGCGCACCGCACCTCCCTCAGTGATCTCCTTCACGATGTATGGCCCTAACTAATGCTTTCTGAACTTCCCTGGGTGGCGCGCAAACTGGCTGTCGTATAATAAAACCAGATCCTCTTCCTTGAATGCCTTCTTTCAGATGTGCCTATCATGCCAGGCCTTTTCGCGCGCCTTCTGAACTTGCTGATGAAAGTTGGCTATAAATCGATCCTCCTCTAATGCAACCAATTGTGACAAACATTCCTCCATAATGTCTAGTTCAACCATGTTAGTTATTGCTGCGATGCGCAGGCTAGGAATAATATATTCCATCGGCATGATAGCTTCCTGGCCATAAACCAACCTAAAAGGCGTTTTACCAGTCAATTACTTACATGTGGTTCGGTAAGCCCATAAGACAACGGGTATGCGCACGTCCCAATCATTCCAGTTTGTATTGCAGATCTTTGTAAGTGCATTTTCCAAGATTTTGTTGAAGGCTTCTACCGCGCCGTTTGCCTGAGGGTGATAGGAAATACTCTTCTGGTGATGTATTTGGAATTCCTCTGTCAAAGCTTCAATAGTTTCATTAACAAAGTGCGTACCCCAATCACTCATCAATATCTCCGGGCACCCAAATTGAGTCACAATGTTTTCAAAAATAAAGTGTGCAGTAGTGTCTGCAGTACAATCTTTCACAAGCTTAGCTTTTGCCCATCTTGTTACGTAGTCTGTTGCAGTGATGATGTAGCGCGCGCCAGTGTTTTTCCCAAGAGGATTAATAAGGCCAACAAAGTCTATGGCCCATTTATCAAAAGCTTGCAAGGCCATCTGTGGCTGCAGTGGCATCTCATCTCTACGCGATGGCTTCCTTGTTCTTTGACATTCATCACAAGCTCGACAATAGGCATGTGCATCATTGTGCAGCGTGGGCCACCATAATCCAGCATGCAACACCTTCTGCGTAGTATCTTTTCCTGCATAGTGGCCTCCTGCCACTACTCCATGAGCTTCAACCAAGATATCTTGTCTTTCATGCTCTAAGACATACCTTCTTAACACTTCATCCGGATCCAATTTGTACAATTGACCAACAATCAATGTAAAGTCAGCTGCGGCAAAACTAACTCCTTTTGTTGCACCGAATATTCAACAGGCGCACTCCCCGTAGTTAGAAAGTGGATGATATTTGCAAAGTGTTCATCGACTACTTTAATGGCAAAGAATTGCGCATTCGGTAATCCATCCTCCAAATTGGTCAGTTCCTCATTCTCAATGCTTGATAAGTGATCAGGTCCAGCATTCAATCTACCAGACTTGACAATGATTTCAAAATCATACTCTTGGAATAGTAACAACCATCTACAAATCTTCCCCCCCAACACAAGCTTGTTGACCAGGTACTTCAAAGCAGAGTGGTCAGTGAACATCTTGAAGTGCCCTCCTAACAGATAATGGCTATATTTGTGCAGAGCGCAGACCATAGCCAAGCCTTTCCTTTTTGTGGTTGAATAGTTGTGCTCTGCATTGCAGAGTTTTCTACTGGCAAAGGCAACGAGGTGATCAATATCTCTTTCTCGTGGCTGCGCTAAGACAACTCGAAATGCAATGTTGAATGCATCAACGTGCACATGGAAGACCTTGGACCAGTAAGGGAAGATCATAATAGGTGCAGTAACTATATTTTCTTTCAGTAACTCAAAGCCCTTCTGGCATTCCTCATCCCAACAAAAGGACACATCTTTCTTTAGTAGTTTTTCCATGGGTGCAATGATCAGAGCATAGCCCTGAATGAACTTTCTATAGTATCCTGTGTGTCCCAAGATAGAGCACAACTGTTTTATGTTGGCAGGGACCTCTAAATTGATAATAATGGCAATCTTGGCTGGATCTACCATCAACACTTGTTGACAAACAATATGCCCCAACAAGATCCCAAAAGGAACACAAAATATGCACTTCTTCAAGTTAAGAAATTCTGATACTTCCTGCAAGTATCGAGCATCAAGCGCAGGTTGGAAACATGCTTCTTCAGCAGTCCAAACATAGTCTAATCATCAAAGTACACCTCCAGAAACTTGTGTATGAACTCCTTGAATACAACTACTACTACGCGCGAGAATATGGCAAGTGCATTCTTCAATCCAAAGGGCATGACTATGTATTGGAAGGTTCCCCATTATGTTGCAAAAGTGGTCTTACTCCGGTCTTTTGGTGTAATCCTGATCTGATGGTACCCTGAGAATCCATCAGTGAATGAGTAAGCCTCTTGTCCTCCAACATTGTCCAATATCTCATTTGAAAAGGGGGTAGGCAGGGATCATGTACGCACACATCATTTAATTTGCGCAGGTCTACACAAATTCTTATCTCTCCCTTAGTCTTCTTTTCTTAAACAACCATCAGGCTTACCAATTTAGACTCTTCTACGGGTTCAATAATTCCTGCAGCAACCATTTTCTCCAATTCTTCCTTCACTTTTTGCTTGTATTTTGGATTTAACCGGTACGGTCGTTGCTTGACAGGCCGCACATCTGGTTTCAGAGTGATTTTCATGACTCCCAAGTTTCCTACAATTCCCTTCAGCTCAGAGAACTTGGTGGGGAATAGATCCTGGTATTGTCAACAGCTCCGCAATCTTCCTCACTGTGTCATCATCCCAATAATCTCCTATTTTGGCCAACTTGGGCTGCTCTTCCATCCCAATGTTGACTTCCTTTAGCTTTAAGGGCTTAGTTACATCCACTGTTCCTAATAAGGGACCAACGACTGCACGCTCTCCCTTAGACTCAGGGATGTTGACATTTCGTGGATCTTCCTCGTTAACCTCTACTGACAGATTTCTACAGTTGACAGTATCCTGCATCTGCGCTTCCCATGCGGGCGCAACACATTTTATCCGAGGCTCGGAATCATAAAAACAATTGCCTCTATATCCTGCAGAGCTTCGTCCAAACCGTCTGATCCACTGGCGATGTCGAAGGTTAACAAAAATATTTCCCTCATTGTAACCCAATTGAGAGTCCCTCGTCATAGCTCTGTCTCTAAATACCATGCAGTAGGGATTGGTCTCAACGTATGGATAAACATGTGAACCCATTCAGCCCTTGGATTCTTATCCCAAGCCTCCATCCGTGTATTCAAGTGTTTGTGCGGATCACCTCGGCCTTCAAAAACCTCAATTAGCTGGGCAGTAGGCTGCTCAAGCGCAACCTCATCATTCTGCTGCATTCTTTCCAATCCTCAAAGGTACCTTTGTGCGCATCCCACCAACGGGCTGGAGTTGTGCGCATGGCAAGATCTGATTCGGATGAAGAAATGGAAAATTGGCAGAACCACTTGCATGATGTCTCTGCTTTGCGCTGTCTCCGAGTCACTAAGAATCTGCGATGCATATCCTCAGAGGTAAGTGAATTGCCCTACTTTGATGGTTCTGGTAATGTTGGTTAATTTCTGGAAAAAATGGAGAAAGCTGTCCCCGAAGAACGAAGGTTTTGGGCTCTTGATCTTGCCATGCACAGCTGAATGTTGGACCATTCTAATTTTGCTTCGCCCATCTTTTGCCAGGTTTGCTTAGCTAGAACATTCACATTAGATCCCAAGTCCATAATGACTGATCCATTTCATATTCCCCAATCTGCACAGTGATTCGCATCTCTCGACCGATTCTCTTCTTTTTCTTGTAAATCTTGTTTATAGCCTTGGTCTCAGCTCGAGGCAATTCTTTCTTAGCGCAGTTATCTATCAGGGCCTGAAGGTTGTCTACTGCCTTCTGGTTGCGCAACAACTTGATGCATGCTTGCAAGAAGGGTTTGACCTCATCATCCATATTTGCTTCAGTAACTGATCTAGATGTGGAAGCACCTGTAGCAGCAAAATCCCTTTTAGCTTCTATAAAATCTCCTTTTCCTTCTATAGGTTGAATCCTTCTTTCTTGTCAGAAGCCTTCCTGATCTAGGGTTCAGTTTCAACCTTCTTACCCTCGTCTTCTCTAGTGGTAGCACCATTTCGTGTAACTACGTTTACACTCGGATCTTCTTCTCTCAACTCATCTCTAACCATTTGTATATTCTGCGTAGGTGTCTATGGGTTCATTTCCTGCATTTTAACAATCAAAACAGGACACTCTTCAATAACATGGTCAAACTGTCTACAATACATACAAGACTGTCGCGCAGGGTTCGAACAGTCGCGCGCATAGTGTCCAGCATCTCCACAATTGTAGTAGATTAGTTGTCCTCTTCCACGACCTGCAGATTGTGGAATATGAAATGGATCAAGTCATTCTGGACTTGGGATCGGATGCGAATGTTCTACCTAAGCAAACCTGGCAGAAGATGGGCAAACCAAAGTTAGAATGGTCCAACATTCAGCTGCGCTCATGACATGAAAGTTTGGCATCATGTGTCTGTGCTCATGGCAGCACTGACATTGAAATGAAATCTGTTCATGATCTAAGGTTTTCACCTACTCATTGTGCTCACTGCTCATGAGTCATAATATGATGGAGATAGCTAAGGGCTTCAACAAATATTACATGTAGAGATGGGGCAAGTGGGGAAACCTTTCCCAATTGACCTGATCAACCACAATTTTCGAAACTTGGCTTGATCAATAGATAAGCAGTCCAAGGCTTCTGAAAACAGTGTTTCCATAGATGATATGAAATATTGAGCAATACCCTGGTCTTTCTTTGTAGCTAAAATGAAAAGCCTCTCCATTTTGTAATAGGCATTTTTATATATAGCTTGATGAACATGGCATCCAAACGAAGGTATCTTATCCATTCCATTCCTTTTCAAACAACAATAATGTTGTCCAGGATTGATCAACCATGAGTAAATCTTGTTTGTATAGGCTAAGTAATGATCGGGAGAATGTGCTTAATTCTCAACGCCATGGCCTTGGCCAATGTCTTGGGTGATGCGTTGAGTAGAGTTACAGGCCTCCAGCTTGTTATTAGTTCATGATCTTCAGATTCAGGAATGATTATTAATATGTTGTCCCAATGATTGCTTCAAAAGCCTTACTTGTAAATTGTAAACTTGATGTAGATCAGGGCCAATAAAATCCCATTTGGGTTTGTAGAACTCACATGGGAATCCATCAAGGCTTGGGGACTTATTGTTCACCATCTCCATTAATGCAATAGTCAGCTGATCAGGAGTCATTTCTTGATCACATAGCCTTTCATGTTCTGGCAATGGTTGATGGTGCACCATGTCCAAACATGTTTCCATCGCTATATTCCTTTCTTCAGTGATGCCCTGGCACTGAAAGACAGTCCAATAATGAGACAAAAGCTGATTGTCAGAGATCGGAGCCTCTCTGTTAACCTGGAACAGCGAACCCTCCTGACAGTCAAAAATAATGCACTTCAATCTATCTGCATGTCGATATCCAGATTCTCAAATCTCTACCAGTGTCTCTGCTGAAATTGGATCAGGTATACCAAAGTCCAGCGGTATTGTTCTTGAACTTATCAGGATACCATAAGCCTAGCCTGACCTTTAGGTCAATCCAGATTCCAGACCAATTTCTCCCCTTATGGAATTTGGATGTGCTGAATTCCTTCTTTTTCCTTTCGGTTTTCAACCATGTTATTATCCCCACAGGTCAGCTAGTGGTTGTCTACCATCCACCTCCAAAAGGCCACACCTTCAATAGCATCATTTGACATGTACATGTTGGCCACCCCGAAAATTTGGTTAAAATTTGGTTGCCTAAATTCATCAGGGTCCAGGTTAATCGCTGGGTTGGGTTTATGCTTGAATTGCTAACAACTGCCACTAGGATTAGCGAGATAAGGATTCCCACTCCATCCCTCCCTTCCGCATGTTTAGAAACATAAACAAAAACATATGGCCAAATATGGTTTATGGCTGTTAAAAGCATGAAATCTGTAATATCAACTTCTTTTAAACAGAATATCAAGACTAGCTATCAAATTATGCATCTTCTGCACCGTGGATTTTCTATAGAAGTCTGTTCAGCCCCTGACATTTTGACATCACGTTCATCATTAATTGGAGGTATGTAAGTCCATATTCTCATGGCCATCTGTGTCATTCAGTGCCCCAAAAGCATTTTGCAACTTAAAGTTCTGATTATAATCACCAAGTTTTGGTGTTGAGGTTGAACCGTCGAACAGAAACTGGGCTTTGTATTTATTTCTCAAAGCAATTATGCCAGGGAAATTTTGTTTTGTGATTTTAGATGCAGGCCTGCAAACCATCCCCCAGTCCTTTTTTTTTCCTTGGGAAAAAAATCATATTTTTCATTCAGATTTAAGGAAAGATACATTTTGCATATGCTCAAAGCATTTAGAATGAGCTATTCAGGACCTCGTCTTGAACATAAAAGAAAATATCGCCATCTTTGGATTTTTATGTATCTGTTGTAATAAATCTTGTATAGTATCTCCAGCCACAAAGATGTCTGAGACATGTAAAACACACTGAAAATGTGTATTTAAAGCATGAATGTACTGGAAAACACCTCTTTCTTCAAATGCAGTGGGAGAGGCAAACATTGGATTGTATGTGTGCTGAGTGAGAGATTGTCACAGATTGATCAAAAAGATTCTTTGTTGCTATCCAGATCCTCATTGGAGGGCTGGCTGAAAGAGGAGGAATTAGCTAAGGATGTTAAACGGGTGTTCCTGAAGAGTAACACCTTCCTTAGTATCTCCAGCCACAAAGATGTCTGAGACATGTAAAACACACTGAAACTGTGTATTTAAAGCATGAATGTACTGGAAAACACCTCCTTCTTCAAATGCAGTGGGAGAGACAAACATTGGATTGTACATGTGCTGAATGAGAGATTGTCACAGATTGATCAAAAAGATTCTTTGTTGCTGTCCTGATCCTCACTGGAGGGCTGGCTGAAAGAGGAGGAATTAGTTAAGGATGTTAAACTGGTATTCCTGAAGAGTAACACCTTCCTTAATTTTGAACTATGCCCATATACCTTCAACCATTTGTAGCCTTTCCTTGGACAGGAGGTCTGTGCCCTTGTTAAGCTCTCTGTAGATATGATCAAGAAGTTACATACAGATTTGACTTCATCGAAGATTGGACATAATAACAAGCTTGCCAATCTGCTTATCCCTGTCATTCAATTGATAAGTATCTGAGAGTCTTCAAACATCTGTATCTTGGAATTCCCTGTTGAGATGCCAGTTTTAGAGTATTTTTAAGGGAAGAAGTTCAGCAAAATTTTCGGATGGTTACCTTAAGCAAGCCTTGAGTCTGACAGTGTCACTAAGATGAATAATTCCTCCAATTCCACTATTTTTTGGGGTTCCTTGATTCGCACCATTGAAGTATCCTCGTGTTGCAGTTTTATATATTGGGGGGTGTGTCAGCTGCATCGGCACTGAAGCTTTGGAACCTGTTATGATGCTGGCAAATACATGTTTTGCGTGAGAAGCACATTGCAAAGGGGGAATATACCTGTCCTTGAATTTCCCAGCATTTCAAGCTAACCAAATACCCCAGGAAGTGATTAGAGTAAGACATTTAAATTCTTTGAATTCTGGTTTTTGAAACAATTGTTAAAGACAATCTTCCACTAAATTTCCTTGCCAACTGTCCTTCTCCGTCAAAGAGTCTCTCTCTCCATTATTCTTTGGTGTAAGGGCAGCAAATGAGAAGATGGATGTTTTCTTCTTAATTTTGGCAGAGTATACTTCTGTTTAGCGCTGTCCTGTTCCTCTTCCAAAAGATTTCCCAAGTTTAAGGACTTGTTTTTGATAGCCAACCAAATAAAAGCTCAGGTTTTAAGACGGGATCTGATTTTCCATATCTCCTTCCACCACCATTGGATATCTAAGATCTTCTGGCATATCATAGAACAAACATAGCTTTATGGTCAACTTTTGGAGTATAAGTCCCTAAGACTGGGTTCTTTGACCAGATCAGCTCAACTTCTAAGTCCTTCATTCTAACATGGCTCACCTTAAGCTGATCTGAATATACTTCCTGTTATCACCCAAACTTGTATCCCCTAGTGTGAAGCCTTCACAAGGTAATACACTCGAATGTAACTTGGAAGAGTTGCCACTGTCACCTAGACAACTACTTCTGTCTTTTTATGTTCGAACAAATCCAACAGAAGGGAGGCTTCCCTAGCTGCAATTGAGTTTTTCAAGCAAGACAATCCAAGTCTATGGTTACCAAAGTTACTACGCAATTAAAACCAACTTTGAAAGATAAGAGATTTAGGGATCATGTTGACTAATTGAGATTAATTCCAGATTTGAGTTAAGAGTTTGATTAAGCAAGTTTGAGGGTTTATAAAGTGTTTCTGTGTAACGAAGAAGTGAGGGTTTCCCACTCAACCTTTTCTTGACCTTCCAATCCAAACTTCTGTGTCTTGCTCCAATGTTGATGCCATATGGAAGAGGTTTCAGGAGAGGCTGTTTGCACGAAGACATTTATCACTGCCTCAGAAAGCTTAAATTCATTGCCACTGTCCACCAATGGATCTTTACCAATTCTTACCTCACTTTCCATGCTAGCCAGTTCCCTATCAAGGGAAAAGACTGCACCATCACTTTCTATATAATGGAAAAAATATTTATTGTTTTGGATGCACTTTTGATCCAGTCTTCAATGGAGTTTTGTCTCAATATATTTCTGAACTAGATTTGGTTCCATCATGTAATGTAATAGGCTAGGGCAATTTTGCCCTAGTATTTCTTAGGGTTTCTGATTAGAGCAATAATCACCTTGATCTTGATGACAAATAGTTACAATTTCTTATGTAATCAGACAGGACAATGTAATATAATCTTCAGTCAACAGCAACAGACCTTACAAAATGATGCAATATCTCCATATAATATCTCTTCTCTGATTCACTAACTATATATATATATATATATTTTCAATAAAAATCTCATTTGCAAATCTCAGAAAATAATCAATCTAATCAACAGCACAATATTCACTAGTAAACCACTGCTAATACCATCGACAAGATTACTGTTCCTAATTCAAACACCACAGTAACTCAATGATTCCCACATCTCATTCCAGATTCAACAATATTCAGTGACAGATGTCTGAGTATTAAGGGTTAATCTTCTTAGCTACCCTAATATAAAATGCTTCCAGTAATTCAAGAAAACTGCTTACAAGAGTATCATTATTCGGTTCCGATTTTATGCGTTCCAAAGTTTTGTACTTCAAAGATCCTCTTGTGTACGCTTTAAGGAATTTTAAGCTTCAATTGTATTGCTTGCGGAAGCCCATGAAACCTTCCTACGAGTCATGTTCACTTCAGAATATTTATGGAGTTGCTGTGGAAAACTCGCTATGTTTCGTTGATTGTATTACCACAGAAATCCATGGAACATTCCTTTCCAAACTACCAATCAAACTCTGATGCCTCAGTTGCAATGTGTGATCTATGGAACAAACGTCGAGTTAGAGGAGGAAATTTCTGCTGGTCTGTATTATTAGTTTTACGCATTCCACATAGGTCAAAACCAAGAAACTTTGACTCCCTTACAGTCACGAACCCACATTCACGCTGCAGAGTTCGATATGTTTCCATGAGTTATACCACATGTCCGAGTTTCCCAGGGCCACCGATTATTTTTTTTGGTTCCACTCCCTCTAGTTCAAATTTTCGTGATCCACCCACGAAGCCGTTCCTTTTATCATCCTCAAATTTGACTTCAGAAATTAGGATTCGAACCGCTCAGATTAGAGCTGTTTCACGTTTCCGCTATCATTCTACTTTCAACGGATTCCTTCGTTATTAGTGCAATCTCTAGAATTTCTCTTCAACGCAAAGACCAGAAGCAACACAAAATTTAGCTTCCTTGGATTGATGTTGTTCCTGCCTTCAGTCTTCAACTATGTAATTCGATTTCCTTCAGAACATAGTTTCCTGTCCAAACCCAGAACATGTAAAAATAAAAGAGAAAATATTTTACCAACTAGGGTGGAATCTTTCACCACCGAAATTGATAGGAGAAAAAGGTGTCTTAAAACCCTGAGAGCCTCAAGCTCAATAAAAATAGAGACCTCAAGCTCAAGAAAAATAGAGATAAACACATCCACAACGATGCTCCAAAATGAATCCAAGTCTCCTTTATTTATAGGCTTCCTTGAGGGGTTTCGTTTTCTTAAGTGGTTGAGTATGTCTTACTCAAAACCCCAGATTTGGGTTTTTCGCCCAAATTACCCAGAACTTGCCCACAATGGGGGTTTTGGGGTTTTATCCCAATTTTTGAATGACTATAGCCTATGGGGACAGGTAGGCTTCTAAGTCCATTGGTCCTCAATTCATTGAGGACATCACAGTCCCCCTTGTGAAATTGCTTGCCCTCAAGCAATTGCAAATTTGGGCGTTGCAGAATCCATTCTCCTTCCCATGTCGTGTGTTCCTCCGATAAAATTTTTCCATCTGATGAAGTACTGCAGAATTACTCTTCACCTTAAATTCTTTTCTCGAATGGCCATGACCGTTTCTGGAATCAATTCCAATTTCCCTTCCTCATCTAATGGTGGCAGGTCAACAAAAGTGGTGACTTGTTGGCCTATAGCCTTCTTGAGGCACGATACATGAAATACACTGTGGATTCTGGTATCACTAGGTAGCTCCAACTCATATGCCACTTCACCCACTCTTTAGAGAATTTTGTAAGGCCCATAAAACTTTGGCTTCAGCTTCTCTACCCTGCTCTTCTTGGGTTTAGATTGTCGATAAGGCTGCAATCGCAGGAAATCAAGATCCCCTACCTCAAAAGTGCGCTATGTTTGGTGCTGGTTTGTGTACATCTTCTGGCAATTAATAGCAACCTGAATATTCTCCTTGAGTACCGTAAGAATGTCCTGACTCTCCTGTATCCATTCCTTGGCAAGACATGCCTTGATGTCTCTGAAGATTCTATCGATGAAGGAGGGTGCATCATACCCATACAGAGCCTTGAAGGGTGTCATTCTAATGGATAATTGATAGGTGGTGTTCTAGCAATGCTCCCCAAGGTACACCCACTTGATCCGTGCCTTCTGTTGACTTGTCACATAGTTGCGCAAATACCCTTCAATCCATTTATTTACAATTTCCATTTGGTCGTCAGTTTGCGGGTGATAGCTGGTGCTCGGGGTTAATTCAATTCCAAGTAGTCTGAAAAGTTCCTGCTAGAATGTGCCCATGAATCTGCTATCACAGTCGCTGACTATGTTATTTGGCAACCCATGTAATATGAAGACTTCTTTGACGAAGAGTTTTGCCACTTGTTTGGCCAAGTAATCTACTGAGATAGCAAAGAAGTGTGCAAATTTAGTCAATCTGTCCACCACGGTGTATATGCAATCCTTTCCCTGAGCTTTGGGTAACCCTGTGATAAAATCCATCGATATGCTTTCCCATTTCTGTTCTGGAATGGGTAGAGGTTGGAGAAGACCTGCGGGAGGTGTATGCCCAACTTTATTTCGCTGACATGTCATGCATTCCCTGACGTCTTTCATCACATCTTCCTCGAGTCCCTTCCACGAGAATCACTCTCGGATCTGTCAGTATGTCTTGAAGAACCCCTAGTGTCCAGTCGAAGGAATATTATGTGTAACCTTCATAATTTTCTCCTTAAGTGTAGATTCAGGGACCTAATATACCCTGTCTTTATAGTAAATGACGTCATCGACTATCTTGTGCCTGTCATCCTAGATAATCTTGTCAAGAAGAGTGCAAGCAAACTGGTTCTTTCATATTCGACGGAGAGGTGCCCCTTCCAATCTTCCGTGAGCTCGATGAGGGTGCAAGCCACTGGTTTCATGTAGAGTGCTTCAACCACCACATTTTCTTCCCTTTCACATATTGGGTGCAGGGACGTTTTTTGGAAGCAGATATGTGGAAGCGTCATTTCCAAAAAATCTAGGAAGCGAAGCATCTCGGAACCGTCTACTATATATATATTTATATTTTTTGCATTTATTTAAAAAAAAAAACATCCAAAATACCAAACTAGTTGTAAAAGATATGAAAACATGCATATTTGTATACAAATCAAGATAGATATGGCATCCATTGTACATCAATGGTTAATTATTCGAGCATCAACCATCTAGAATCTAGATTCTTCTCCTCTTGTCTCGCCTTTGCCTCTACCTCGATTGTCTAGGGATATTAGTCAACATTTCCCAATTTTAATCAAACTACCTAATCCAAGCCTTAAAATATGGTGGAAAAAGCTTAACATGCTTGATCAATGATTTTGACTTGATTGAAAGGTAATTTTTCGCTAAGGCCATGACAAAGGAGTTCAACATTTAACACCACCAACACTAGGGTACAAGAGCACATAGAGGGCTTGGTGCTCTTGATTAAATGCCAATCGCATACTCTCATACATAATGAAAAGCCACAATCTCATTGATCCTGAATTCCTTAAAACTGTTAAGTCTGTTGAATTTTGAATAGGATATGAAATTAAATTTTCTCCATATGAAGCTCGATGGGGATCGAACCACTCTCAAACATCTTGAGTCATTTCATGGTAATGTTAAAAATTTAAGTAAAAGGATGAAAATGGAAGATAAAGGAGAATGTCTCTTTTACTTCCTTTTCTCGATTTGCGGATCAGGAATCCGGAACCGCAGATCGGCTTGTGTGGTTCTCGATTTCCAAGAATCGCCTCAAAACGACGGAACCGCGGATCTGATTTTCGGATCTGCAGTTTCGTTGGAGGATCGCCCAAGGATCGGTACAGGACGTGGTTCCAACCTTGGATCCTTTTGGGGGGGGGGAAGGATCGTGCAACACTGGTCAAAATAGTAAGCTTGAATTTTTCTTATGCATTTTTGTTGTCGTTCATTAAGGTCCCTTTGTCCTAAGAAATGTCGCAGGCTGTTGTTGTCTATCTTGACTACGAACCTATTACCCACCAGATACTGTCTGAACTTTGTCAATGCGTGCATAATGGCCAACATTTCTTTGTCATATATGAAGTAAAGCCTTTATGTATCTTCTAGTATCTGACTTTCGAATGTGATCGGATGACCTTTCTACATTAGGACAACTCCTATTCCTTCTCCGGACGCATCACACTCTAATATAAATGGTTGGCCAAAGTCAGGAAGGGCTTGTAATGGACACGAGCTCATTATTTCTTTGAGCTTGTTGAATGCATTTTCAACTGCTGCCGTCCACCTGAATGGCCCCTTTTTTGTCAAATCTTTCAGGGGCGCACTTAGCCCTAAGAACCCCTTAACGAATCGTCGATAATAGCTGCAGAGTCCAAGAAACTCTCGTAACTCTGTTAGTGTCTTAGGTGTAGGCTAATCCACTATTGCCTGGATCTTCTCTTGGTTGACCTGTACCCCTTGTGCGCTGATCATATGTCCTAAATAAAGAACCTGTATCAACCCAAACTCGCATTTTGATGCTTTGGCATAAAGGGACTGTTCTTGTATGATGCTCAAAATCTGATCCAGGTGTCTCAAATGATCATCCTACGTCTTACTGTAGATGAGAAGGTCATCAAAGAATACCAACAAAAACTTTCTTAGTTGCCTATTGAAAATGCTATTCATGCATGATTGGAAGGTGGCAGGGGCGTTGGTTAGCCCAAATGGCATGACCATAAATTCAAAGTATCCATAGTGGCAACATAATGCTGTTTTGGGCATGTCTTCTTCCTGAACTCGATCTTTGAGAAATATGCTACTCCATGTAGTTCATCTAGTAATTCCTCAATTCGAGGAATGGGGTACCTGTTTTTGATGGTCTTCTTATTAAGTGCCCTATAGTCAATGCATATTCTCCATGTGCCATCCTTCTTCTTTACCAAAACCACAGATGATGCAAATGGGCTTGAGCTAGGTTGGAGATGTCCCATAGCTGACAATTGTTGGATAGTTTTTTCTATCTCGTCTTTGAACTTCTTCGGATGCTGGTACGGTGTGGTGATTACAGGCTTAGCTCCTTATTCCAGCTCAATAGTATGCTCAAATAATCTTTGAGGAGGCAATCTTGGAGGAATGTTATCCAACACTGGAGTGTGCTTGTTTAGTACTTGCTGAATATCAACCCTGTATTGCGGTTTATCATTGCTGATAGTCTTTTCGGTCATAACCTTACATTCTATTGCGTATGCTATATCCTCATGCCTAAAAAGGGCTTCCATCCTTCTGGCTGAAACAACTTGCTGCCCACCATTTGACATGCCTCTTAATACGTCCTTACTGTCATTTGGTGCTCTAAATTCCATTTCCAACGCTTGGTAATCCATTGTGTGTTTGCCCAATGAATATAACCATTGAACTCCCAGTACCATGTTGAGGTCTGCAAGATCTATTACATAGAAATCACTGGTAAAAGTATAGTTAGAAAGAGTTAGACTCAAACCTGGGATCATTCGTGTGCAATCCAAGTTGTACCCGTCTGCAACTATCAAATCCAAGCCCTTGAACACTTTGGTGGGAAGTCCTTTTTTTGCTAGTAGTGTTGCATCAATGAAGTTGTGTGTGGCTCCTCCATCAATTAGTGTTGTGATGCGTTGTCCCTTGACGACTCCCCTAATCCTGAAGGTGTAATACTTGGGCGTGCCTGAAAGAATTGCAATCTTGACTTGTGGTTGTCTTCTTTTCTCTGTTGAGGCTGCTCTCTTGTGGCGGTCCTTCTTTGGAGTTGTCGGGCTTTTCTTTATCCTTTGCTAACTTTTGCGATGGCTCTTCATTGGTACTTGTAGTGACCTCTTCTTCTTCTTCGTCGTCAGAGAATACTTCGATGTAGTGAATCTTCCCCTTTCCTAAACAACGATGACCAGGTTCCCATGGTTCCCTGCAAGTAAAACATAGCTTTTTCCTCAGTTCGCTTCGAGTTTCCTCATCTAGTCTGTCTCATTTGGGCCCATCACATTGGAAAGGCTTCTTCTCCTTATCTTTTGAAGGGATGAAAGGCTTGGACAAAGCCTTAGCTTTAACGGTTGCATTACCCAAGTCTTGAGTCTTCTTGATGGCTTTTTGAAGAGTGGTGGGATTAAAGGCTTTGACCCATTCATGTAGGGACTCAAATAACACTTTAGTGAAAAGCATAACTAGTCGCTCTTCAGATACATTTGTCACCATAACTGTAGTGCGTTCAAATTTTGCAATAAACTCTTCATGTGATCCTGTTTTCTTAAGTAGTGCCAATTCTCTGAAGTGGATTTCTGGGTTCCTTCGGTTGAATTTTTCTATCAGTATTTAAGTAATATCTTCATAAGAAGTGATGTTAGCATGTCCTAAAGTTACTAGGCCATGTGTTAAATTTTGGACATGTTCTATGCCATTTCAGATTAGGGCGCAATACTGAAGAAGATAGAACATATTAATAGATCGATAGAAGACAAGCCAAAACAGAGATAAGAAATGGTGGCGTTACGGCGATCAATAGGATCCTTCAACCAGCAAAGTCTCCAATAGGTCATTCAGCCAAGTGTGTCACACATAACCCAGAATAACCGAAACAAAGAACAGTCTATATATATCACAGCTCCAACGCTATCCAGAGAGAGAAAATTCCTCCACAATGTGTGTCAAATGAATTCTAAGTCTCTCCAATATATAGGAATCTTTGGGGGTGTGTGACATGTCCTTTAAGACATTTAAGTCTATATTTTATTCCAGACCGACCTAGCACATACGTGGAATAAATTCAAAGTACATGTTCTGCTCATCCGATCAAGATGATCTTTAGATCAACCTTACACCTCTCCGAAAGAGGAATCAATAAAAATATTGGGATCGTCATCTGAGTAGCACAACCCGGAGTTTGGACCTAGTTGTCCAATTTTAACACTCCCTCTCAACTAGGGAGAACTTCGTCCACAAGTGCAATCCAAACATCGTGCGTCATCCCACCGTAGCTTGCTTTGTTGGCCTCTTTATTTCAGAACAGAAGTGGGTCAGTCACAAAGACATCATTCCCGGCTGAAAGATTCAGCCCAAAGGTCAAAACCTCTATCGGACTCACAAAGAGTCTCCAACCAACCCGAAGTTGGTTCATCTGACCCGAAGTCAGGCGGAGGTCCAAGACCTCACAAGACTTGATCCCAGATCAAGTGGTTGGACCGTGCCATCCTAGATAGAGAGTACGGCAATCTCTGATGCGTCCATCAGTATTTGCTACTAGTCTCTAGCTTTTCCCACCTCATTGGCCAAATGAGAGGTACTTCCCATGAGCCCTGAACTCAATGGGTAGGATGCATACGGGGCATAGATAATGAGAGGTGAACCAACTCAATAATCAAAACGGTGGGGTCCAAGCACACCAACAAGGTTCGGCAATCCTAGCCTTGTGGTTGCTCATAGCTCTGAAAAGCTGTCCCCAAAGCCCCCCAGAGCTCCCAGAGCTCATCGTCCAACGGGACCCACATCATAGGGTCGTTCCACGATACCAAGACTCTCACGAAAGGTTAGGAACTTGACCTTCCCCAAGGGTTTAGTGAGAATATTCGCGACCTGCTCATCAGTTCCTATGATTGAGCCTTACGGTGCCTCGCTGTACCATATCCCGGATAAAGTGGTACCAGCCATCAACATGCTTGGATCGATCGTGGAACACGGGATTCTATGACAAACGAATCCCCCTCTAGTTATCACAAAGGATAACGGTGGCATCTAGCACATGCTCGAACAACTCACTAAAGAGCTTTCGCAACCAAGTGACTTCACAACAGGCCATACATGTTACAATGTATTCGGCCTCAGCGGTGCTCAAGGCTACCGACTTTAGATTCCTGCCCGAAGCAGATCTACATGTGAAGTAGCATCCAAATGTGCTCTTGCGATCCACCACACTGCCAGCCCAATCGGTATCAGTATATCCATGGAGTGTCATACTCCCGGCAGTGTATCTCAGCCCATGGTCTATCGTGCCTCAGAGATATCTCAAGAGTTTCTTGGCACCAACCCAGTGAATGTTATGATCAACCAAGTGTTGACTCAAAGTTTTCACTGCACAACATACGTCCGGATGGATGTTCCCTAAGAACATCAAGGTCCCTATGAGTTGACGATACTCAGTAGGACGGGCCCAGCAACGCTGCCACTCAACTTCTTAAAGTTGAGTTCCATCGGTGTCGACACGGACTTACAGTCCATCATACCAGAAGCTTCATAATGTATTTTCCTTGAGAAAGAAAAATCTCGCCAGGTCTCTGCTAGACCTCCAGGCCTAGGCATCAGTCCTAGGTCCTTCATCTCGAACTCAACAGCGAGCTCCCTCTTGCACTGATGAATGAGAGGGTCAGCACCTGTCAGGAAGAGGTCATCCACATGCAGCACCAGAATGAGAGGTTTTCCCTTGACAACCTTGAAGTAAAGGTTCGGATCAGCATTACTTCGAGTGAAGCCCAGCTTCATCAAGTAGCTATCTATCCTCTCGTACCAATCTTTGGGTGCTTGCTTCAACCCATAGAGGGCTTTCTTCAACTTGCAGACATGGGTGTCCCGATCCTGGACTTCCAACCCCAGAGGTTGCTCCACATATATCTCTTCCTTTATCGTACCATGCAGAAATGTGGTCTTCACATCCATCTGATGAAGACTCCATCCTCGCGGATTTAGATACCTTTCAACTTCTTCTAGGCTCATATTGTACTCATGGTAGCTAGATACCCCTGGTATTTATATGGCTTCTTGGTTTTCCTTCGAAATTTCCCCCTCTGAAGCCATATGTCTCTGAGCCATGAGGATCTTCTTTTGTCCAGCAATGGTATCTGCACAGGAACATATACATTTGTATTCTCCCTCTTAATGCTAGCTTCTCTTTTGAGAGAAGACTTCTAATGTAAATGAGGGCATCCAAGACACTAGCTTGGCAAGGAGTTTTATTCTCCCATAGTCAAAGCCATTAAAGACTCATAGCCATATACAGTCATATTGCTTTCATGCATCTTGACACGTATCATATGCTTGTCAAATAATGGAAATCATTCATTCATAACTTGATAGGCTTTGCTAAGCATGGTTTAAGACTCCAACGACGTGACTGAAGGCTGCAAAGACTTCTCAGTTCACACTTTATCATTACGTTGTAATGCTGTCACAAGCTTACAACTATTATGAATTTCATAAACATGGGTGTCTGTCTATGTCACTGTCACAGTGACAGAATCACAGATTTAGAACTATTACATTCATCACTGCTTGCTGAATATGCACTTCACTTACATCTCTTGGACTCTTGTCCTTGATGTACCGGGCAGGGTTCTCTCCCTCCTATACCTGCAAAGAGTACTGCTGCTTCAATACTTCTGCCTCAGCTGCTCATAAGGTCCTTTGCTGCTTCACATATCAGCTGATCAATCTGCCTTAATGCTCCTCCAATGTTATGGGCCTATATCTGAGTGCCCTCTAACAGTGATTTGTCATATCATAAATACTGTTCACAGGGCCTTCCAGCGTCCTAACAATCCCCTTTTTGCTTTAAGATGAATAGCTTGCTTACTAGACTTGCCAATACAAGGATATCTTCAACATATGGTTTACAAGAACCCATCATTGTTTTACATCGCACTGAAAAATACAACAAGTCACACTCGAGCATGCAGATACATTCATCAACACTCAAACGCACTACTGTAAGAGGGTATGCGCCGAAATATTCTGATCACAGAACACACGAACTGCGTGATTTACACGTTCAAATTTTTACAGCAATTTAGATGCATACTCATAGTCTCGGCCTTTTACTAGCAACAAATCTTGCCTTGGACTTTGTATCACCTCCATCAAATGACTGTCCATGGGACTTCAACAGGCTGCTTGTTTCTTAAGATTGTCTCCAAAAGCCTTCAGACAATCTCAGCTCCAAATATGATGCCCAAACCACTATCCAATGTCTTCACTTGTCCAAAACAATGTTCCAAGCTACAACAATGCTTCTACTAGACTTGCTAAAAGGATGTCCAAGTGTGTCTCACCAAGCTACTGTCAATGAGGTCCTCAAGTCAGCTACAAGCCTTCTTTAAATCTGCTCCTCTAATCCTTCAAGAGGGCTCCAAAGGTTTTGAAAGCTATGGCAAAAATTTTCCTCAAAACTGTTGCATACACTGCTTCAAGGCATAGGGTGAGGTCTAAACTGATTCCGAGACTGTGCTATAAAAAGAGATTCCAAAATCCTGTAGCTACCACAGGTCTAAACTGCTTGCTACAGGTGTCTGCGATCAAAGGGAGGTTCGAGCCTCTTTCTGCACTTTTCAGTGGTTTGGTTCTGTTTCAAGTGATCCGAGCCTCAAATACAAGTCAAACAGCCCAAAACTGTCGGTCAAGGCACAAGAAACTCAGCCTCTTCAATAAGTCAACGTCAACCCAAAACAGAGAGAACAGTCAAATTTTGGTCAACTGTCTGTGGTCAAAATTTGTGCTCTAGCCTGCGGGCCATGCTGATCGACCTGCCCAGAATTCCTTGTTTTGTATGCCAATGAATGCGGTCTGCCCAAACAGAATTTCTCCAAGTCAGATTGTAGTCAAACTGTTCCAGAAAGTCCTCGCTTATGCCACCTATATATAACAGATAAGTACTGTATATCCGCAGGTTCATGACAGGCATACAATGATATATGTTCGCAGGATCGTTATAAAGTCGATTATTTTATATGTTCGCAGGATTGTTTGACGGCATGACGGGATACAGTGATATATCCGTAGGTTCATGACAGCATACCAAATTCGACGTCACACGTCCACCTGCAACTATATCAGCTTGCCGTTGCCGCGTCCAATGCCATGCAGCGTCCAATGCGTCCGCTGACTTGTCGTCGCTGCTCATCAAATTCGCCATGGCAGCCAGTTAAATTTTGCAGAGCCCTCTAACTCTGGTGTTAAATGCGTTTCAAAACGGCGATGAAGAGGTTCGAATAAGACGGCGTGAGGGCCAAATTAGGAAATAGGCGTTCTAACAGAGAGAGCAACGACAATAGTATGATGATCCAACACTATGCAGTCGCTGAATATCCCACAGATCTGGATTTGAAGAACAAAACGCTGTTTTCTTCTCTTCGGAAACAAATCATTTTGCTATCGAAACCCCGAGCAAGAAGATACGACTGTAGAATTCCCATGACAGGCTCCTGCGGGTAGTTGGCTACGGAATTCTCTTTGGTGATTGCAACAAATTAGGGTAAGAATCTGTTCGTGTAAACGACTGTGGGAATTCTAAGGAATTGCCATCATTCACTGCGCTCGACGACCACCCGCAACCTGATCTGCAAAACAATTCCATAAATGATGCGACTGTCATTCTCCTCGATAGCCACACGGAAAATTCTGATGATCACGCAAGGGACGAAGGACGACTGATTTCATATTGACTCTATTGTCGGCAATGGATCACCCTGTATGATAAATCGCTACCCGAAATAATAAAAAAAATCGCACTGCCGGCTGTGCGTTGTCGTCAACCACCAGAGAGGTAACCACCAGAGATATGACGCATCATTCACAGCTGTGGAGGGAATTCCTCCACACGCAAGGGAATTATAGTGGCCCAAAACTTAAAAAAATACGACGCAGAAAAAAATAGTAACTCGTTCAGCAACTAGGAAGGTGAAACTCGTTTTCCCTCTTCGCTGGTACTCCTTTTATATCTGCAGTTGAACAGAGATATTTCTAATCTCTACGCTGTCACCTACAGTGCTTAGAAATACATAGGCTATCACTTGCTGTGGTGGTATGGCCTGCAGCCTACCACACAGCCTTGCTGTGGCTTACGACACCTTTATTGACCCTGTAACCAATCCTAATCTTGCTGCTCTAGATTCTCAACACAAAGGGCTTTGTCTTCAACCTCGCTGTGATACCATGTTAAATTTTGGACATGTTCTATGCCATTTCAGATTAGGGCACAATACTGAAGAAGATAGAACATATTAATAGATCGATAGAAGACAAGCCAAAACAGAGATAAGAAATGGTGGCGTTACGGCAATCAGCAAGATGCTTCAACCAGCAAAGTCTCCAATAGGTCATTCAGCCAAGTGTGTCACACATAACCCAGAATAACCCAAACAAAGAACAGTCTATATATATCACAGCTCCAACGCTATCCAGAGAGAGAAAATTCCTCCACAATGTGTGTCAAATGAATTCTAAGTCTCTCCAATAGATAGGAATCTTTGGGGGTGTGTGACACGTCCTTTAAGACATTTAAGTCTATATTTTATTCCAGGCCGACCTAGCACATAAGTGGAATAAATTCAAAGTACATGTTCTGCTCATCCGATCGAGATGATCTTTAGATCAATCTTACACCTCTCCGAAAGAGGAATCTAATAAAAATATTGGGATCGTCATCTGAGCAACACAACTCGGAGTTTGGACCTAGTTGTCCAATTTTAACACCATGATACCACCACTCATGTGCTTCCCTTTCTAAGTGTAATGTGGAAATTTGAATTGAGTCTGTTTTAACCATAGGATTGAACCTGAAGTAGGTGTCCAATTTTTGCACCCAAGCCCTTGCTATACATTTAGATGATCAATCAAATGAGTGTAAAGGAAGTTTACTTACCTTACATGCTAATTCTCCATTAGGTTGTTCTCGGGGACTATTCCGGTACTGAAAGTTACTGTACTCATTGAAAGACATAACTGCTCGAGCATTCTCTTCTAATCGTGCATAGTCCTGAACATAAGTGTTTAGGAGTTGATTTGGCTCAACTGCTTCTTGGACTGCTGGCACCTGATTGTCTCTAAATTGAGGTAGAAGTAGTCGGCTGTGTGTCTTGTTGTTGGCTTGGTTGATGGGATTATGATTCCCACTTCTTTAGTTGTAGCACAGTATTCAAAATTGGTCGGTTCAAACCGGTAAACAGTCAAACTGATCGGTCATATGCCCAACTAGGTCAAACTGACCTAAAAACCTGGTTAAGGGGGAGGGCCTTCACCAGTTTTCCCTATCTGACCGGTGCTAATCAATCGGTTTAGGACGGAGCCGACTGGTTAGTTACCATGACCGCAAAAGGGACCCACACACGCTGTTTTGGCCGGTTTAGGGTGGTTTTGGAGGGAAAAGGAGGGTTGTTTGCCTTCAAAAACACCCTCTCCAATCCTTTATAAGCAAGGGTAGCCTCTCATTTCTCTCACACATCTCATTTGGAGCTTTTGTGAGTTTGATTGAGAGTTGGAGAGTGTTGAGTTTTTGCTGGAGTAGTGGAACAACATAGAGTTTGAGCTTAAGTAGTAGCCATCATGCCTCCAAAAGCCAAGGATACAGCATGGACTCAATGTGATATGATTGATGGCAAAATGATCTACAAGTATTGCCAAAAATCTATTGCAAGAGGCGGTATTTACAGGTTCAAGCAACACTTCGCTGGGATAGGAGCCCATGTAAAGCCATGTGGAGCACCAAATGAAGTAATAGGGCATATTAGGGCAGAATACCTTTAGAAGTTTGAGACTCGAGTCAAAAACACCCTCTCCAATCCTCTATAAGCAAGGGTAGCCTCTCATTTCTCTCACACATCTCATTTGGAGCTTTTGTGAGTTTGATTGAGAGTTGGAGAGTGTTGAGTTTTTGCTGGAGTAGTGGAACAACATAGAGTTTGAGCTTAAGTAGTAGCCATCATGCCTCCAAAAGCCAAGGATACAGCATGGACTCATTGTGATATGATTGATGGCAAAATGATCTACAAATATTGCCAAAAATCTATTGCAAGAGGCGGTATTTACAGGTTCAAGCAACACTTCGCTGGGATAGGAGCCCATGTAAAGCCATGTGGAGCACCAAATGAAGTAATAGGGCATATTAGGGCAGAATACCTTTAGAAGTTTGAGACTCGAGTCACTGAACCAATATAGAAGTTTGTGACTTGAGCAGTTGCAAAGTTTGGGAGTCGAGACTCAACCAACTGAGTTTGATCACGGTGAGAAGTTTCAAGTGATAATGTTGATCACTAATATCATATATGTAGATTTGTAGTAAGCTAGTGACCCCATAGTTTTTAGGCTTTGTTTTTCAACTCTAGAGGCTATTTGAAGCCTCATTGCTTATGTATTTTGTTGATGTATTGCACTCGGTGCCATTTTGATATATTCACCTTTACATGGTATATAAATGATCAAACTTTGCATATTTTGTCTCTATTGGCTTGGAATCATGGTTGCAAATCTTAAAAATAGTTTTTTTTTTAATTAAAATTATTTAATGTATTTTTTTTTAAAGACCGGTTCATTGAAATCTGACCAGTCCCGGTTTGACTGGTTCCGGTTCGAAACCCGATTCATTAAGTCCACTGGTCCGGTCATCAGTTCCAGTTTTTATTACTATGAGTTGTAGTCCTATTGGTGGCAATGACTTTCAGCTGGCCAATGTGGTGAGCGATTAGGACTGCAATTTGTTGCTGCCCTTGGGTCAAGGCCTGAGCTATCTGCTGCTGCCCTTGAATCATTTGCTGCCCTTGCTGGTGCAACTGCTGATTCATCTGTTGCTTCCCCAGTAACAATTCTTGTTGTAAGACACCAAGGTCACGTTCTACTCTGTCCCCCATGGCGGAATGATGGTTATTCCTCCTCCTTACAGTGACATTGTTGGCGTCTTCAGGAAGCATAAACTTCCATTCATCACAAGCTGGCAGAATGCTTGTTCTCTGATATCACTGTAGTAGGCTAGGGCAATTTTGCCCTAGTTTTTCTTAGAGTTTATGATTAGAGCAATAATCACCTTGATCTTGATGACAAATAGTTACAGTTTCTTACGTAATCAGATATGACAATGTAATATAATATTCACTCAACAACAACAGAGTTTACAAAATGATGCCATATTTCCATACAAGATATCTGCTCTGATTCACTATATATATATATATATATTTTTTTTTTTTCAATAAAAATTCTCTTTTGCAAATTTCAGAAAATAAACAACCCAATCAACAACACAATATGCACTAGTAAACCACTGCTCATACCATCGACAAGTTTACTGTTCTTAATTCAACCACCACAGTAACTCAGTGATTCCCATATCTCATTACAGATTCAACAATATTCAGTGACAAATGTCTGAGCATTAAGGGTTAATCTTCTTAGCTACCCTAATCTAAAACCCTACCAATAATTCCAGAAAACTCCTTAGAAGAGTTATCATTATTCAGTCCCAATTTTATGCATTCCAAATTTTCGTACTTCAAAGATCCTCTTGTGTACGCCTTAAGGAATTTTAAGCTTCAATTGTCTTGCTTGCGGAAGCCCAGGGAACTTTCCAATGAGTCACGTTCGCTTCAGAATACTTATGGAATTGCTTTGGAAAACTCGCTATGTTTTGTTGATTGTATTGCCACAGAAACCTTCCTTTCCAAACTGCCAATCAAACTCCGATGCCTCTGTTGCAATGTCCAATCTATGGAACAAGCGTCGAGTTAGAGGAGGAAATTTCCACTGGTCTACGCATTCCGCACAGGTCAAAACCAAGAAACTTCGACTCCCTTACTCTCACCAACCCACGCTCACACTGTAGAGTTCGATATGTTTCCACAAATTATACCACCTGTACCGAGTTCAATATGTTTCCACGAGTTATAGCACCTGTTCGAATTTCCCAGGGCCACTGATTATTTTTCTTCAGGCCCACTCCCTCTAGTTCAAAATTTCGTGATCCACCCAGGTAGCTGTTCCTTTTATCGTCCTCGAATTTGACTTCAGAAATTAGGATTCGAACTGCTCAGATTAGAGCCATCTCATGTTTCTCCTATCATTGTACTTTCAACAGATTCCTTCGTTATTAGCACAATCTCTCGAATTTCTGTTCAGCGCAAAGACCAGGAACAACAAAAAATTTGCTTCCTTAGATTGATGTCGTTCCCATCTTCAGTCTTCAACTATGTAATTCGATTTCCTTCAGAAGATGGTTTCCTGTCCAGACTCGGAACATGTAAAAATAAAAGAGAAAAGATTTTACCAACTAGGGTGGAATCTTTCACCACCGAAATTGATAGGAGAAAAATGGGTCTTAAAACCTTCAGAGCCTCAAGCTCAAGAAAAATAGAGAGAAATGTTGATTATTGTAGTATCGGAAAGTGCTCCAAGCCCCAAATTTGGTGGAGAGGCTTAAACATGGGTATTCCAAAGAACTCATAAATCGTTTGTGAAAATTCCACTCGGTTAATGTTTTATTAAAATTATTAATTATTTTAACAGAGACCCTAAGTCTAAATTAAATAATTAAAGGGCATTAATAAAACAGAGTGAGATTAATCTAGAAAAGGCGGAGATCAAGTCATGTTATAATCTTAGCCGTTGATTAGAGACATAATTTTGACCGTTGATTTGTCAGTCATGACACTCAGTTAGTGTTCTAGGGTTTGGTTTGGAAAAGACACACACAGGTGAACTTGAGATCGACTTCCGATAGGCAGCAGCTTGACGAAGATCAGATTTAAGTGATTCAGTTGTGGAGTGAGGGGCAGAGCAGCTTCCTTGACCCTGCTCTAGACTGGACAACCATCACAGAGATAGGCGATATCGCCCAGTGCAGCTACACAGAGGTTCAGAGGGTTTGGTCCAACTGGCCACTGTAATCCCGGCTTTCAAGGTTGCAGGCAGGTCACATAAGTTGCTATCCCGTGATCTCGGAGGCCGGACTGACTGCTGCCTGGGACAGCACAGCCTGAGAGGTGACGTAGTGCTCACACAAAGGACTCTGTGAGTGTCCCTTCCAAAGGTCCATCACCTGATTTTCCAAAGGATTGTGCCTTGTAAAACCTGCCACTTTCCGCTAGTATTCTTCTCCAGAATCGAATAACCCTTGAGGTATTCATAGATGTATTCAGGATTTGCTATTGCATCATAATACAAACTCTCAGATATGCTACATCGGTTTTCCTGCATTGGGTTTTTCCAGGGACTTGTGTCCAAAAATAATTGTGTCATATGTGTGATTGATTTCTTGCTCAATTTCCTTGTTTCATAATCATATTTATTCAGTGTAGGTTGCTTCAGTAGTTACTTCAATAATTCAAATCTGAATCAATTATGTAAAGGCAATTTACTTAATAGAAGTACACTCAGTTGATGGAGTAGGATTCCTTAGATTGTCAGATCTAGGAATTTTCAGATGATATCAGAGCGTTTGATGTGAAACAGGAAGAGCAAATTTGAATCTTAAGTGAAGGCCGACTTGCTGCAACAACAGCAGATCGATTCCCCAGAGGGATTGCGCAGATCTAGCTAGGAGGGTTGAAGTCTTGAGGTTGTCTCTCTCTGAGTGAGTCGACAGAGAGGTAGGACTTCCTGTTCGAGATTTTGCCGAGGCAGAGGGAATTGCGCAGAGCCTTCAGAGTCAGAGGGACACACTTTTTCTGCAGGTGGTTGCCGGGCAGAGAAGCGTCAAAAGAAAGAAAAAGCACATAGCAGGGACTTCTTCCTCAGTGAGTTCCTAGCCGATGAATTCAACATTTTTCCAGGATCTGAGCAACAGATCTAGGCAACAAATCTATGAGCATCCACTGAACACTTGTTCAGTTTTGGGTGAGTTCAGCTGATTCTCTTAGCAGCTTAGTTAGTAGTGTAGATGCAGTGTTAGCAGTGGCAGTACTAGCAGCATAGCAGATGCAACAATTGAGAGGGAGCTATAGTACAGATGTAGGAGTGGCAGTGGCAGTGTTATGGGCAGCAGTACAGTTGCAGCAGCAACGAGTGGTTGATGGACTTCAGCAGCACGGAGGATGCTTCAGGAACAAAGCAGTATGCAGCAGACATATTGTTAGAGCACCTTCCTCGCTAAGAGGGAGTGTTGATTTCTGTAGCATCAGAAAGTGCTCTAAGCCCCAAATTTGGTGGAGAGGCTTAGACACGGGTATTCCAAAGAACCTAGAAACCGTTTGTGAAAATTCCACTCGGTTAATGTTTTATTAAAATAATTAAGTATTTTAATGGAGACCCTAAGTCTAAACTTAGGGAAATTAAATAATTAAAGGACATTAATAAAACAAAGTGAGAATAATCTAGAAAAGGCGGAGATGAAGTTATGTTATAATCTTAGCCGTTGATTAGAGATCTAATTTCGACCGTTGATTTCTCAACGAGAAGACTATAAAGGAAGGCTTGAGGGTCATTTGGAAAGACACACACGGAGTGAATCTTGAGATCGAATTCTTCTGACGGAGCAATGTTCGGACGAAGATCAGATCTAAGTGATTCAGTGTAGTGAGGGGCAGAGTAGCTTTCAGAGAGAGATTTTATCAACCGGAGAATCATCAGCAGAGAGAGGCAGGAAGACATCTAACAGAGCCAGTCAGGGTGACACAGAGCCGGTCAGGGCCTGCGCAGAGGCTCAGCGAGTTTCCGAGATTCAGCTGCCGGATCAGATCAAGAAGCCAGAAGGCGGGGTGTGAGATTGGGAGGCTCAGATCTGTGATTCTGGGAGTCAGATCATTCTGTTGCAGGGGTGACACAGTCCTTAGAGGAGGTGATGCAGTGCCTACGCAGTGACTGCACAGAGGAAGCGCAAAGACCTCTAGAGGCAGTCTTTCCAGTGTCCAGATGAATCGGATTTTCTAGTGATTGTGTGAGGTAAAACTCACAATTTCTTTTTGCCAGTATTTCACTCTTTAACTGAATAACCCTTGAGGTATTCAAAGATGTATTCAAGATTTGCTCCCGGGGATAGATAGGCTACTAAGTCCATTGGTCCTCAATTTGTTGAGGATATCACACATCATCCATCCTTTGATATCAATCGCCACAGGCTCTTGGTTGCAAGAGCTTGTCCAAACTGGAAGATGTTTTTTAAACCCCCCTCTCCCATATCCTTTGCCTTTGCATTTGACAAGGGCGATACTACCTTTTTCCTAACTTCCTGACCATAAGAATCTGAAGCCAGCCCTTCTAATTTTAATTTTTTTCTAGGATGCCTTTTGGGATATATGCTATGGAATGCCAGTAAACAGGACTGCTTCTAACACTCATTTAACAAGGACAAGCCTTCTGCCCCTGGAGAACCATTTGTTACACCAATGCTTTATTCTTTTCTCCACCTTTTATTTGCAGCCTTTTCCAGCCATGTTTCCCATAATTGTTGCTTTATAAAAAACTATAAATATTTAAAGCCATCCTGGAACTCAGTACAGTTTTAGGGAAGAAGCTGTTGAGTGTCTCTGATCTGCGCCTCTTTCAATCCAAAAAAACACATAGAAAATTTTTGCAAGTTGACTGACATGCCTGTAGCAGTGCAGTAAGGATTTAGAACTTGCTTTAGAGCTTTGGTGTCTATTCTTGATCCATCTCCGAAGAGCAGAACATCATCAACGAAGTGGAGATGGTTCAAATGTAAATTCTGCCCATTGAATGCCTTTTAGGTTCCATGTTCTTTTTGCTTCGAGCATCCCCCAGTACTATGGATGCAGGAGTTGGGGTATCAGTTTATAATGATGAAGATCTGTTGATCTTACCTTATACAGGTAGTTGATAGGTAGTTTCATTTACCTGACAAGTGACAACAATCCACCCAAATATTTTCTTTGCTGTTGTTACACTGGATAGTGCCATGAGGATTCTGAGGTTCCTAAAGGGGACTGTTGACTGTGAATTGGTGTTCTCGTAGAAATCAGATTTCAGGTTGACTGGACATTCTGATTCTGATTGGGTAGGCTGTGTTAACTCTTGGAGGCCAACTGGTGGCTATTGTTTTAAACTTGGTTCAGCAAGAAGCATCCCATTGTTGCATTGACTTCCACAGAGGTGGAGAAAGGCGCTGTAGTCAAAGTTACTTGTGAGGGTATATGGCTGGGGAGGATGTAAGTGGCTGCAGTGTAAGCTGTGTTTTCCTCTATCATTTGTTTGTAGTATAGCTTCTCCACGGTTTCATCTGTTTCGTTCACCATTTATATGTGCCTATAGTTTTAGTCATAATAATAAAAAGACTCGTGTCGATTTGTATTAGGCTATTAGCAGAGTCACTAGCTTATAACTTTGTGGATTGTAGAACATTTGTTTTTATGTATCATTTTACATTCTTGTTTGCTGTTTCTACTTGTTTTGCTTGGTATCATTTCCAGTCTTTGTGAAGGTGCTAATTTTCTAACAATTTGTTTGCCAAGTGTTAAAATACTGTGCTATATGCTTTGTTACATGGTTTACCAGGGTACATGGTTATGTGAGCAGGATTTGATTTGGGTTCACCATTTTGAAGTGTTTTCAGATTAAAGTGTGGGCTCAGCTTTAGGTTCAAATTTTAAATATTCGTGTTTGGTTTTTTGTGGTAAAGGAATTTATTTTTGTTGTAGGATTGGAGGCATCACATTGCTAAGCTCACAATACTTATTTCAATTTTGACTCCAAATGTCTTGAATTTGCCTCGAGGCTCAGACAAAGTGAAAGTTATTCGTAATCCTTCGAAATTTATCTTTTTTCAGAATTATAATTTTCAAGTCTCAAAGCAAATTTATAACACATTTTGTATCCTGGATAGTGTTAAAAATACTGTAGGAAAAAAATGAAAACTAGAGTGGGTCTGCAAGAATGAAGAGGTATTTTGTATGGGTAAAGCACACTTGGTTTTACAGATTCATTTCTTTAGTATTTACTACTTATGATTATCTTTAGGCTTTATTGGTGTGCTTTCTAATCTAATCTCCAAAGAAACTGTAAATTTGTTCTTAAGGGTGTGGTTCTTTGGATCCCCAAACACAGACCTTTCTCAAGTAATGTTCTGGGCCTGGCTTGGGAATCCTGTTCTCTGATTGATTAAAATTGTACTTGATCATTATGTCATTTTGTTTTGCTTTTCTGCACTTAATTTGATTTGATTTCTTATTTACAGTGCTAAGTGGACTGTAAAGTTTGCATTTCTAGAACATAGGCACTCTGATTCTTTGTTTGTTGTTGGCAGGACTGTGATTCGTGGAAGAAACATCAAGCTAGTTGTGGTCGTAGTGCAATCAACACAAACTGGTAAGTTCATAGTATATAAAGAAGGGACAAACATAATATACATTTGACTTTTCATAGCAGTGAACAAACCAGTGTTACAAACACCTGATTTTATTGCAAAAAATTCGCAAAATCACAATTTCTTGGCCTAGCTGATGTTTGCTGATTTTTATCAATATTTTGGTCGTATCTTAATTTTGCCGATGATTGCCGATTTTTACTGATATTTTTTTGATTTTTATGACTATTTGGTTTTCTGAACCCTTGCCAATTTTATTTTGATGCCGATGTTTGCAACATTGGAACAAACCAAAATTACCTAGCACAGAGGAAAGCTAGCTTCCATTCGGCATAATGCTATTATTCCTTCCAGGAGCCATTAATAACCTAAATGAGTAATATTGATGATGAAGGATTGCAACCGATAATGTTTTTTGTAGAGTTTTGTGGACACGACATGTTGTTAATCCTAAGCAAAGCATTATTCCTATTACGGATTTTTGCTAGATTTTTAAAAATCCAGGATCCGGATACGTCAAGTACAAAAAATATAATAATATATATATTTTTAAATTTTGAAAACACTTTTAGAGTTCAAAAATCAAATCCATTTATAAACCACAACATTTAAAACTGAAACCATTGGATATATTATAGATATAAAGAATGAAACATGAAATGATGCATCCTGATTCCTCCATCATACAAAAAGGATAATAGTAAGTACAAAAATGAGTGTCTCATCCATGATCACTCTGGTCCAAATGTTTCTAAATCACAATACAAAATATTATCAGGTCAAGAAGAATATAACAACAGTAACGTGAAACAATGCCCCTAACATGCTTCTCTGTTCCATGATGCAAATCTGGAACTACCATTAAAAACTCTTTAACAATAGAGAATGATTACAGGCCAATTTTTCTGGTCTTTGGTATCGTTGACATATTTGATTTGATAATATTCATATTGTTAAAACAAGTTATCTGAAACAGGTCAAATTTTCTGGTGTTTGGTATCGTTGCCCCTTTGTTCATTAGATATCCCCTTTTATTAGAGTACTGGACATGATATGACATGAAATAATTCATTTTTGTTACATAGTTTAGAGAGGAGGCAAAAAGACTGGGACTGTCATTCAGAACACAGAGTCACAAATGCATGCTTTTGTTCAGTGAATTCAACAAAAATTATCAGGTCAAGAAGAATATAACAACAGTAACGTGAAACAATGCCCCTAACATGCTTCTCTGTTCCATGATGCAAATCGGGAACTACCATTAAAAACTCTTTAACAATAGAGAATGATTACAGGCCAATTTTTCTGGTCTTTGGTATCGTTGACATATTTGATTTGATAATATTCATATTGTTAAAACAAGTTATCTGAAACAGGTCAAATTTTCTGGTGTTTGGTATCGTTGCCCCTTTGTTCATTAGATATTCCCTTTTATTAGAGTACTGGACATGATATGACATGAAATAATTCATTTTTGTGACATAGTTTAGAGAGGAGGCAAAAAGACTGGGACTGTCATTCAGAACACAGAGTCACAAATGCATGCTTTTGTTTAGTGAATTCAACAAATGCCACCTTTTGCAGTCTGGCTTTTATTATTATGTGAGTGACTAAGCAAACAAATCCAGAATGGTTTCTCAGAAGTTAGAACACAGAGCTTCAGCAAACGCAGTCTCCTGAATGGAGAAAATTGAAATATGTGTTACCCGCTGGCGGCTGTATTGTAATTTATAACTACTTCTAAACACTAACAAAAATCAACAATTCCAAAGTTCCAAACCTGAGTGGGTTGTTTGCTTCTCAATTGCGCTGTCACTGTCTCTTGCTATCCTTTGTTGGCTGACAAACTCGTGGAAGAAGACAAAGAGGGACCACAAATTGAATTAAGAAAAAAACCTAAAAACAATAAACCACATTGCAATTAACATTCAAATCTGAACGTACTTTAAACAGTATCCGTTTACAAAACACGGGATCCGTTTCCAACCTAAGGGATCCATTTCCAACCTGCAGGGATCCGCCACGTCGCCGTTTCCTGGACAGATCAAGGCAGATCCGGATCTGGATCTGAGTTGTGGATCCGCGGATCCTTGACACCAAGGTGCCGGATCCGGTAACTTAGCATTATTCCTTTTAGATGGGACAAGGTGCAAAGTGATAGGGAATCAGTAAGATTCCAAACCTTGTAAAGAAGTGTTATGTCTGCTTTCCCATTAGGTTGGTATTGTCTGGAATGTCATGCATTGAGATAAATCAGGAGCCCATCCGCATGGAAATGGGTTCAAGTTTCAGAAATACAATTTTGAATTTTTAAGAAATGGGTAAACAGGTCACAGCACAGACATTTTTTAATGCATATGGAGAAATGGGAAAAAACGATAATAATTACATAGAAAAGCATATAACATCACGACATTTGTGAATCAAAATTCTCAAGTGCCTTTGGACAAACAAAACTGGCCTTCATAATTTTTTTTGATTGTAAGTAAAATAGAACTTAAACATACCTTAATAGAATAGGTATTACATTTGACCTACAAGAAGAAAAAGCCACACAAAGTGTTGGATGTCAAGATCATCAAGCTGGACATCACAATACATTTAACATCTAGTAGTTTCATGTGTTTGGAAGTGAGTTGCACGTCATGTTGAATATGAAGAAGACTGTCCAGCTGAATCCAAATTTTCATTCGGATTTAGATGGGCTGAAGCAGAAATACTGGATTTGCCCCTGACAGGCTCTGCCCTTGTACCAGTGGCATTTCAGGTGCATGGGTGCAAGAATTTGCAGTCAGAATCCTCCATCAGGGGCCTTAGTTGATTGGAGGTGTTTCCAATTCCTATAAGCCATAGTTACTGTTTCTGCCTACCCCATGGAGGATTTAGATCTGGATCTAGATCCACTCAAGATATGTTTCTGCTTTGGAAGTGCCATAGGATTTGCTTGAGATATGTAGTGTATTACTATTTATGCTTAATAACTATTATATAGTCATGTGGCTCCTCATATAACACAATGGCGTAAGAGGATATTCTAGGTGTTTTTGTCCTTCCATATCTCTAGTAAGCCACCTAGTACACGAGATTTATGCATGGTGAGCCAACCCTATCATTCCCAGGCCATCCCAACCTTTCAGACTGCAACAAAGCTCCGAATTCACCCTATGATTGCTTCCTTGTAGGCTGGCCCAGAGAAATTCAAGAAGGGGCTTCTTGTACTGTTTATAGGTCACTTGATAAGGCATCCAACTCAACAAATAATACACGAGTGGTAGCTAGAATGTTGGAACAAATTCAAAATATTTTAATCTCAGCACTCAGGACAAAGGCTGAGAAATCGATTTTCCCACTTTCTTAGCTATATGCTAGAGAACTACTTCCCAACGGGTCTTTCGTGATGCTTGGAAGGTGTAGGAATCCTCAAAAATATGGAGACCTGACTAGGTTGGATCTATGACCATTCCTGGCTATCAAGCCAATGAGAAATGACCTCCTGGTCATCCAATAGGACTAAATCTTGGCCTGTTGAAGTTTAGAACTTGAAGTTCCATTAAAAATATGATTACAACACAAGGTTTTGTTTACTGCCTCCTTGCCTTCTAGAATGAAGGGAGTCGTCAACAAAATGCCCATTTGTTTTGCCAACATTCAACCTGGAAAGGCGAATACCCTTCATCATGTTAATTTTTCAAGTGTGATTTTCATATTTAATGTCCCATGCAGTTATTTTACCCAATAAATGAATTATTCTGCAGTAAATAAAATTCTGAAAACTACAAAAAGGAAATTCTCTCTTTAATGCTGCAAATAGTAGTGGAAAATATTTCAGAAAAATAATCTAGAAAAATCAGACAAGAACATCAATAGTTTTAACCCTCCAATCTCTCTTCATTACATTTTCTTAGAGAAATTACGGGCTCCTTTACCAGGGAAAATGGCTCTCTGAAAATACACAGAAAATACAGCTGATGGAATCTGGCAAAATTGACCCCCAGAAATTTGTCCTGCACTTTGTTGGCTGTCTTTCACAATTTTGGCCCTCCTAAAGCTGCTCGACACCTCCACTAGTGTGGCCTCAACCTTCTCGGCCTCCCCACACTTATGAGACCTCTCCACAAACTTGACGTTGATGCTCTCAACCTGCCCAAGCTCACGACACACCTTGGCCTCACCTAAGCGAATTTTGGCCTTCCTCTTGTGTGCTCCACCTGCAAAATTGTGCTTCCTCTTGTCACCAAATCTGCACTATGACTCATGTAAATTCTTCAGAAAATATCTCTATGAATCTCTTATGTTGTATCCTCATCCTCTCCCTTAGGCTGCTTTTATAATTCTGCGTAGTCTACATCCCAAATCTCCAAAGTGATTGAGGGATAAGATTAAATCCTAGCTATCTTTGATCAACGGTGGAGATTAGATCTAAGTCACTTAAATAATTAATTATTTATCCTTAGAAAAACATTAGCCCAGAGTCTACATTAATCAAATAATTAATCAACATACTTTTCGTAAGTTAAAACTTAGGAGACAATATTAATTGCTCCTTTCAAACAACCACCTAAAGAGGACTTCTCCTGCATTCATGACATCAACATATGCAGAAGACCTTTTGAAGCTACAAAAATCAACACTCCCTTCTAGCAAGGAAGCGATTTTCCACCAACCCCAGCTTGTCGTTGTAGAAAACAAACCTTCCCTTCACTAGGGGCTAGGTGAGAATATCTGCCACTTGCTCTTCTGTGGATATGTATTGCAATCTCACAACACCTCTTTGGACCTTGTCTCTGATGAAGTGGTATCTGATCTCTATATGCTCGGACCTGTCATGAAACACTGGATTTTTGAAAGCTTGATACAACTTTGGTTGTCATAGTGAATAACTGTAGGCCCCCTCTCAAGACCAAACAATTTTGTGAGCGTCTTGCGAAGTCATATGGCCTCACAACTTGCCTGTCCCTACCATGTACTCGGCCTCTATTGAGCTAAGTGCCATTAAGTGATGCTTCATGCTAAACCATGAGATCATTGCAGACCCCAAGCTGAAACAACATCTTGAAGTACTCTTCTTGTCCATTGCACTCCCAACCCAATTTGAATTTGTGTAGCCCTGCAACTGCACTCCACCAACTCTGACATACCTCGGTCCAAACTCCACTGTACCATGAAGATACTTGAGCACATGCTCTGCTGCCACCTAGTGAACCCTCCTCAGCTCCACCACAAACTCGCTGATTTTTTTCACCGCAAAACATATATCTGGTCTAGTTGTTGACCAGATACGTGATTGACATGATCAACTGCCTGTAGGCCCCTTCTCAAGACCAAACAATTTTGTGAGCGTCTTGCGAAGTCATATGGCCTCACAACTTGCCAGTCCCTACCAGCGAAACCATGAGATCATTGCAGACCCCAAGCTGAAACGACATCTTGAAGTACTCTTCTTGTCCATTGCACTCCAAGCCCAATCTGAATCTGTGTAGCCCTGCAATCGCACTCCACCAACTCTGACATACCTCAGTCCAAACCCCACTGTACCATGAAGATACTCGAGCACATGCTCTGTTGCCACCTAATGAACCCTCCTCAGCTCCACCACAAACACGCTGATTGTTTTCACCGCAAAACATATATTTGGTCTAGTTGTTGACTAGATACATCATTGACTTGATCAACTGCCCGTGCAAAGTGGGATCCACCAACTCACTCTTGTAAGGATCAATCTTCCTCAAGTTAGTTACCATAGGTGCATACATAGGCCTACAATCTTCCTTCTTGAATCTCTTCAGGATCTTAATTGCATGCTTGCCTTGCTCAAGGAAAATCTCTCCTGGTTGCTGCCACACCAATAGTCTTAAAAAATAGTGCATCAATCCAATATCCTTCATGTTGAACTACGATTCAAGGTTCTCCTTAGACATCCTTATGAGCTTCTGGAAGTCCGGAAATTATTCTCCTAATTGGAAGTCTGGAAATTATTCTCCTCAAGTTAGTTACCATAGGTGCATACATAGGCCTACAATCTTCCATCTTGAATCTCTTCAGGATCTTAATTGCATGCTTGCCTTGCTCAAGGAAAATCTCTCCTGGTTGCTGCCACACCAATAGTCTTAAAAAATAGTGCATCAATCCAATATCCTTCATGTTGAACTACAAATCAAGGTTCTCCTTACACATCGTTATGAGCTTCTGGAAGTTCGGAAATTATTCTCCTAACTGGAAGTCTGGAAATTATTCTCCTAATTGCAAATTTAATTATGCAGTTTATTTTCTATTGAAAACAATGAATATATCACTACTGCAATTTTCACCATAAAAATACTGGAAATTGAGCAATTCTAGCACACACACAAAAATTTTGACACAATTATTTTTGGACAATTATCCTCTAAAAATCCAATGTGGGAAACTGATGCAGCAAATGAGGGTTTTATTATTAATCTTCAACAACAATTTTGAGTACGATAATTTAGATGCTCTACTAGCAATCTAATCTGAGGAAAATACTAGCAAAATTATTGTGAGAATTTTCTCTCACACCATAGCTAATTTCTGCCCCCGAAATTGCATCTCTAGGCGCACGATGAGCCTCCTGCGTCACCCTCTGCGCATTTCTTGCTCAGAACCTCTGGGGATTTCGGCCTTCCTCTCACTGCCTCTACCCAGGATTGGAATACTTCCTCCTGGAATGCTTCTACCCTCCTTTACCACCTGCTACTCACCCTCTGTCTCTATCTTCTCTGCTTAATCACTGCCACAGAAAATCAAATTACCTGGGCAGCTGAGTATCTGCACTAGTGTATTCTCCATCTATCCATCGACTTCTTCTTATAATCCTCTGTTGGAGCACAAACGACCAAGATTAAAACATAATCGATGGCCCATATTAATTCCCTGTCGATCCGTGTGAGTTTCTAGATGATTCTCATCTTATCTCAATTAATACTGATTAATTAACCATATTCCCTAAGTGTAGACTTAGTAATATTAAAAAATGGTTAATAATCTAATTGAGACACTTCTATGTGGAATTTCTAGAAACCATTTATGGGTTTTGGAGATCTCATGTATTCTAGCCTCTCCACCAAATTTCGTGGCTAGAACACATCCGATGCTACAAAAACTAACACTCCCTCTTAGCGAGGAATGTGTTCTATTGCGACACACCCTGTCACAACACCTTGTCTCTGCATCATCTCCTGTCACGTTGCTGATGTCTGGCTGTTGCTTTCGACCAACTACTGCGCAACTCTGATATATGTTGCATCTGTGCTGTTGCTGACCCTAATGTACTGATGCTGACTATGATGTACAATTGCCAAAATTACAACTCTGTTGCTGCTGCTGCTGCAACATTTGCAACTGAGAATCATCCAAAGTAATTTGATCCTACTATTGAAAGGGGTTCTCTACCATACCCATCTGTTCTTTGAAATAGACGAACTTAGCTCTTCCTAGAGCTTTTGTGAGTATATTACAACCTGGTCTTCTGTGGGAACACACTGTAGTTGGACTGCTCCACGTAACATAATCTCTGATGAAATGCCATCGAATATCTATGTGTTTCAACCTGTCATGAAACATTGGATTCTCAGAGAGCTTTATGCAACTCTGATTATCGTAGTAGACATTGGTCGCCTCCATCCTTTGCTTGAACAAGCGTACTAGTAGCTTCCAAATCCATATAGCTTCGCACATAGATGTGCTTGATGCCATATACCCTGCTTCTGCAGAGCTTAGTGCTACTGACTTCTGCTTCCTGCTACACCAAGAAACCAACCCTGATCCAACACCGAAGCAATACCTGGAGGTACTTTTCCTGTCTACTGATCTGCCTGCCCAATCTGTATCTGTGAATCCACATAGTCTAAAATCATCCCCTCGAGTATGTCTCAACCGGTACTCGACTGTCCCACACACATGCCACAAAATATGCCTCGCTACTGCCCAATGTATCCTCTTCGGTTCTACCATAAACTAATTGAGGGTATTGACTGCGAATCAAATATCTAGCCGAGTGTTGACCAGATACATGAGAGACCCGATAAGTTGTCTATACAAGTTGGGGTTGACATCCTTGTCATCTGATGCATCTATCTTCTTCCAATTGGTGATCATGGGCGTAGACATGGGTCTACAATCTTGCGTTCTGAACCACATCAGAATATTTGTAGCATATCTTCCCTGCCCAAGGAAGATCTCCCCATGCTTCTGACACACTTCCAATCCTAGGAAATAATGCATCAACCCCAAATCCTTCATATCAAATTCTGCTGCAAGGTTCCTCTTGCAATCTCCTATGAGCCCCGATGATCTTGTCAAGAAGAGATCATCCACATACAATACTAGGATGAGTGGCTCATCGTCTACCATTAAATAGTAAAGGTTGGGATCTACGCCACTCTTGACGAATCCCATCTGCTGCAAGTAGCTGTCAATCCGACCATACCATGTCATGGGAGCCTATTTGAGCCCGTATAGAGCTTTTTTTACTCTGCACACATGAGTGCGCCTCTCATGAGTCTCGAAGCCCTCTGGCTGTTCTATGTGCTCCTCTTCCTCAATCACCCAGTTCAAGAATGCTGTCTCAACGTCCATCTGGTGAATGTGCCATCCCATCTGAGCTGCTAGGGATATAACTGACTGGATAGAAGCGTATTTGACAACTGGGGCAAAGGTATCCTCATAATCGATCCCTTCTTTCTGTGCATACCCCTTTGTCAGGAACCCAACCTTGTACTTTTGCACACTACCATCTGGAGCATACTTGATCTTGTAGATCCATCTGGAACATACAACTGACCTGCCTTCTGGCCTTGGCACTACCTCCCAAACATCATTTGTCATGATAGAGCTATACTCTTCTAACGTACTCACACTTGATGATGTGTGGCCTCCTGAAAATTGGAAGGTTTTGCAACTTGAGCCACCAATGCTTAGTACCTGTTAGGCTGTCTGTGCTGTCTTTTGTTCGTCCTAGGAGTTCCAACAAACTCCTCTGCACCTCTCAATGTTTGACGAACCACTCTGCTGGCTCTACCACTAGTGGTGGGATGTTCAACCAATGCCTCCTCATCCTGCCTCTGCTGCTTTGTTTGCTGAGAACTCCCTGTATCTCCTGCACCTAAGGAAACGCTGGTATTGGTCACTATACTCCATCCTTTTGACTATCCTCTTGCCGATGCCACTGGCTGCCCCTGCTGTTGGACCAAAGGAGCTTCTGCTGACTGATTCTGATCACCTGCAAGCATCTCACGAGATCTCCTGAAAGCTCGACCCTCCATTGTTAATTGTGGTATGTTCTATGCTTAGCACAATTTACTTCAATGTTCCTTGAGCAATCTAATGACAATTTCCAATTATTTATAGTAGCAATCACATTAACCATTAATCACATTGATAGTAAATGCAGATAGAACATCAAATAAAATGCAGAAGACAAGCCAAGACAAGAGAACATTGGATTTGGCGGATGCCAGGGAAAAACCCCAATGTGGCGAAAACCCTTTCATCCATTCTTCTTATTATTATATCAAAAGTTCAGCAGAGAGAGTACAAAAGTCAAATTCAATTGGCCAATTCAAAGTCAAAACAACCCTGTCAATTTCTGTAGTCAACTGTAGTCAAACTTCAGCCCTAACCAGAAAGTCAACGTTGGTCAAATCAACAATAAATCATCCTCAAAACAACTCGGTCTTCCCTAGTCAAGCTCGGTTTGATCAGGAGGTCGAAGTCAGCCCAAAACAACTTGGTCAAACTCGGTCAAAGGGGAGAGAAAACTGCTGTAATTTCCTGCAATCAAATTGCAGTCAACCCTAAAGTCAGGGCTGGTCAAACTGCCCAGATTCCCTCGATTTTTGTGCCCAGAAATGCGACCTAAAGAGATAGAAAATTTCCTCCAAAAATTGCAGTCAAAGTTGGTCAACAAACCCTTGGTCAACGCTACTCAAACTTGGTCTATTCCCTGTAATTTTCGGTCTTGCAACTCAACCCAAAAAACTCGTCCTTCTTGCCACATGTGTGAGAGAGAGGAGCTGCCCAATAGTTGTACGAACCAATGAGAAAAGGAGAGAGAAGAATGTGTGAGTGATGATCATGCCAAATGAGGTGTGAGGTCACTTGTATTTATATAACTTGCTGTGGGTGAAGAGACACGTCCATTGGGCTTCTTGAGCCTACATTTAGCTAAGGTCGACCCGAAAAATTTGCACATGTGTGGGCATAAATTCAAAATCACACTTCTGCTTGTTCGAATGAGATGATATTTAGATCAATTTTGGTCCTCTCGAAAAGAGGAATTTAATACGATCATCATCTTCATCAAATGAGTTGTCCCAAGGTGGAATTTGGCCCTAGTTGCCAATTTTAACACTCCCTCTCAACTAGGGAGAATTCCACTTGCCAATCCATCTGTCGACATTGATCATCGTGCCATCCTGTCGTCATGTACCATCTCTGTCATCTCGTCTTTGCGTTGCTGAACCATGATGTAATAATGAAGAAGAATTGATCGAGAGTGCGTCACAAGACCTTACCACTCCCCACTAACAAAAGTCAGTGCAAAGGTAAAACCTTAGTTGATCCTAGATCAAGTTGTTGGACACCATGCATCCTAGACATAGGGATTACGACAATACACAATGTGTCCATCGATAGTGCTATGGTCCCTATCCACTTTTCCCAACTCATTGGCTAGATGAGAGGTACTTCCCATGAGTCCCAGACTACATGGGTAGGATGTATGCTAAGGTATCACAGGGGAAGGTGAACCACTCACCCAATGGTCGCTCATAGCTCCAAAAAGTACCCCAAGCCCCCAGGAGCTCCCAAAGCTCAGTGTCCAACTCATGTAGGACCCTCATAGAAGGGTCTTTCCATGACTCCAAGTCTCTCATGGAAGGCTAAAAATTTGACCTTCCCTAAGGGCTTCGTGAGAATGTTTGCGATCTGCTCATCAATCCTGATGTTTTGAAGCCTTATTGCTCCCTGCTGTACTATATCCTGGATAAAGTGGTACTTGATATCAATATGCTTGGAGTGGTTGTGGAACACGAGATTCTCTGAAAGGCGAATCCCACTTTGTTTGTCACAGTAGATCACAGTGGTATCCAACACATGCTCAAATAACTCACTAAAGAGCTTCCTCAACCAAAAAACTTCACAATAGGCCATACTAGCAGCAAGATATTGAAGCAAGATATTGAAGCAGACCCCAATGAGAAGCGACATCTAGACGTGCTTTTATGATCCACCACATTGCCAGCCCAGTTAGCATCAATATATCCATGAAGCTTCAAATTTTCGGCAGTGTATCTCTGTCCATAGTTGATTGTACCATGGAGATATCTCAAGAGATTCTTAGCAGCAATCCAATGTATGTGATGAGGCTCAACCATAAATTGACTCAACGTATTCACAACAAAGCATATGTCCAGACGGGAGTTTACTAAGAACATCAGGGCCCCCACAAGTTGTCAATACTCGGAAGGATTTGCCAGTTCGGGCCCAACAACCCTTCCACATCGCTTCTTGAAGTTGAGTTCCATCGGAGTAGTCACAGACTTGCAATCCACCATCCCACATCTCTCAAGCAACTTCACAATGTGATTGCCTTTCTCTCTCTTGCTTAGGTATTATCTTTACCTGGGCTTGGTACCATGTTAATTTTAGTAAACAATGGTATGTTCTATGCTTAGCACAATTTACTTCAATGTTCCTTTAGCAACCCAAGGACAATTTCCAATTATTTCCAGTAGCAATCACATTAACCATTAATCATATTGATAGTAAATGCAGATAGAACATAAAACAAAATGCAAAAGACAAGCCAAGACAAGAGAACACCTGATTTGGCGGATGCTAGGGAAAAACCCCAATGTGGGGAAAACTCTTTGATCAATTCTTCTTATTATTATATCAAAAGTTCAACACACAGAGAGAGAGAGAGAGAGAGAGAGAGAGAGAGAGAGTCCAAAAGTCAAATTGAATTTCCCAATTCAAAGTCAAAACATCCCTATCAATTTCTGCTATCAACTACAGTCCAACTTTAGCCCTAACCAGAAAGTCAACACAGGTCAAATCAACAATAAATCATCCTCAACAGAACTCTGTCTTTCCCAGTGAAATTCAGCCTGATCAGAAGGTCGAAGTTAGCCCAAAATGAGTCGGTTAAACTCGGTCAAAGGAAAGATAAAGCTATTGTAATTTCCTGCAGTCCACCTTGAAGTCAGCACTGGTCAAACTGCCCAGATTCCCTCGATTTCTGTGCCCATAAATGCTGCCTAAAGGGACAGAAAAATCCTCCAAAAATTGCAGTCAAAGCTGGTAAACAAACCCTTGGTCAATGCTAGTCAAACTTGGTCTGTTGCCTGTAATTTTCAGTCCTACAACTCGGCCCATGAAACTTGTCCTTATTGCCACGTCTGTGAGAGAGGAGCTGCCAATAGCTATACGAACCAATGAGAGAAGGAGAGAGAAGAATGTGTGAGTGATGATCATGCTAAATGAGGTGTGAGGTCACTTGTATTTATGCAATTAGCTATGGGTGAAGAGACATTTCCATTGGGCTTCTTGAGCCTACATTTAGCTGAGGGCGACCTGAACAATTTACACATGTGTGGGCATAAATTCAAAATCACACTTCTGCTTGTTTGAATGAAATGATCTTTAGATCAATTTTGGTCCTCTCGAAAAGAGGAATTTAATGCAATCATCATCTTCATCAAAAGAACCGTCCCAAGGTGGAATTTGACCCTAGTTGCCAATTTTAACATCAATGAAATTCACGCCTCGTCTCACCACAATTTTCCTATTGATAGGAATGTAGATCCTATATGCCTTTGGGGTCTTGTTATACTCAACGAGAAACCCCTTCTTTGTAGTCTAATCCAATTTGGTACGCTTTTCATTTGGCATGTGGCAATAAGCAACGCTACCAAAAATCTTGAAGTGACTAACTTCTGGCTTCTTCTATGTGAAGACTCCTCCTGGTGTTTTCTTCCCCAGTGCTCTATGAGGAGTCGTGTTCTAAATATACACTGTCATGTTACATGCCTCTGCCTATAAAATCTAGGCAAATCCTGGTCATATAACATAGCTTTTGCAGCCCCTTCTTTCAAGAAATGATCTAATTGGAAAGCTTATTCATTACCCTATGAAGACTTTCCATATCTGTGGCTTCCTTGTCCTTTTTGATTCCGTGTTAGCCTTAGGTTGAGGAACGGGCTTCTTACTTAGCCGGCGGGGCTGGTTTCTTCTCTTCAGTTCCGGGGTTGACATCGAGACTGATCATGTCTTTCTCCATGGAGACAGCTTTATCGAACATCTCTGCCTATAAAATCTAGGCAAATCCTGGTCATATAACATAGCTTTTGCAGCCCCAACTATGGTTCTATTTTTTCGATCCGCTACCCCATTCTGCTATGGATTATATGGAGATGTCCATTCATTTCTGATGCCTTTCGTCGCGCAAAAATATGTGAAGTCATTATCAATAAATTCTCCACCATTATCTGAGCGAAGCACCTTGATCTTCTTCCCTGTCACATTCTCTACGAGAGCCTTAAACTCTCTAAAACGATCGAAGAACTCATCTTTGGTCTTCAAGAAGCAGATCTAGGTTTTCCTGGAAAGGTCATTAATAAAGGTAACGAAGTATTCGACACCAGTGAGAGCTCTAGTGGACATCGGGCCACAAATATCTGAATGTATAAGTCCTAACACGAAGTCTGCTCTAGTGTCACTTCTTAAGAATGCTGCCTTAGCATACTTTCCAAGTATGCATCCTCTACACACATCATCATGTTCCGTGACAAGTTTTGGAACCCCTGTTACTGTTTCTCTCTGAGCCTTTTCAGTACTCAATGGTGTAGATGTCCCATTCTCCTATGCATAACTCATTCGGTTCCTTCCCACTGCTACTGTCACTGCCTATTAGTGCAATTGGAGAGTTAAGCTGCAACCTGTACAATCTGTTGCTTCGAACTCAATCTGTCTCACCTTCTTCCAGCTTGAGTGTTTAAAATACTCTTTCTTCCCTATGAAGTGGATATCATACCCCTTATCTTGTTATTGGTATACTGAAATCAGGTTCATACCCAATCCTGGCACATGCAATACATTTGTAGCACTGGTGCTTGCTCCAGACTCCCTCTAAAAATCTATGGTACCTCTCCCTGCTGGAGTACATTTCGTTTTGTTTCCCATTGTAATCTAGAAGTCCATTTGCTCCTCCTTGTAGCTAGAGAAATATTCTCTAACCGCTGTCATATGAGCTGATGCTCCACTGTCTATATACCAGACACCCTGTGAAGCTGATCCTGATAAGCAAACAAATTCATCCTCCAACCTGGAAGACAAATCTTAAGCCCCCTGAATGTCAATTCTGCCCATGGTCATACTAAAGAATTTATAGTGTGCTATTCCTCTTTCCACTAGACGCTCATTCTGCAATTCCAAACTGCTACAAAACCCTTTGCGTCCAACCAAGGCGTGTGCTTAGCGAAAATCCGAGCTGCAACTGCTCCCTCTGACTGTTGGAATCACTTTCCTGGGCAATTTGATTTTTCTGCAACCTTGCAACTGATAATCGAATTCCTACCCCAGTAAATCAACCTCCCTATCAAGGAACTCCATTGCTCTAGAAAATTTTGGCCTACTGCTCCCTCTGGGTAGCGAAATTCTTTCCTCTACGACTAAACTTCCCGGCTGATCACTTAAGCTCTGATACCATGTGAAAATTTCATCTATTGCAATAATTGTAAATTATTCTCCTAACTGTAAATTTAATTACGCAGTTTATTTGCTATGACAAACAATGAATAACTCACTACTGCAATTTTCACCATAAAAATACCGTGGAAAATAAAATACTGGAAACTGAGCAATTCTAGCACATAGTGGACAATTGTTCTCGAAAAAAAACAATGTGGGAAAACCAGTGTAGCAGATGAGGTTTTTTTTATTATTAATCTTCAACAACAATTTTGAGTACAATAATTTAGATGCTCTACTGGAAATCTAATTTTTGCTCCTGAAATTGCCTCCCTAGCCACATGCTGAGCCTTCTGTGTCACCCTTTGCACAATGCTTGTTCAGACCCTCTTGGGATTTCGACCTTCCTCTCACTGTCTTTACCTAGGATTGGAATAATTCCTCCTGGAGTGCTGCTACCCTCCTCTACCACCTGCTACTCACTCTCTGGCTCTATATTTTCTGCTAAATCACTGCCACTGAGAAAATCGAACTGCCTGGTCAACTGAGTATCTGCACTAGTGTATTCTCCATCTACCCATAGACTTCTTCTTATAATCCTCTGTTGGAGCACCAACGACTAAGATTAAAACATAATCGATGGCTCAGATTAATTCCCTGTCGAATCGTGTGAGTTTCTAGATGATTATGGCCTTATCTCAATTAATACTGATTAATTAACCATATTCTCTAAGTTTAGACTTAGGGAATATTTAAAAAACAATTAATAATCTAATTGAGACACTTCTAAGTGCAATTTCCTGAAATGATTTCTGGGTTTTGGAGATCTCATGGATTCTAGCCTCTCCACCAAATTTCGTGGCTAGTGTGAAAATTTATGAATACAAAATTACAGAAACCCTACTGCAGTATCTCGATTTACTTCTCCTACTTGTGATTTAATCATGCAAGTTATATTCAGAAAATATTCAGAAAATATCGAAGTAAACACAACTAATAGCCTACACAAATACAAATCATTTACTGAAGCATCACGCACATATGACTAAGGGCAGACATGGGTTTTCGGCCAAATGTCCTTGGAAAAACCAAATGCGGGAAAACCAGTGCAACGGTTCTGAGGTTTTATTATTATTAAGCAACAATATTCTGAGTACATCTAGGGTGCCATAATCCATCTCACCCAATAGAGAAAACCTCGGCAACAGAGAAAAATGTGAGTTTTACCTCACTCTGCAAGTCCCGGCTGATTCAGATGAGTCATTGGTGAAACCCTAGCTAGCTCTACGCAGCCATTGCGTAAGGCTGCGTGGCCCTGGCTGAGGGACTACATCACCCTTGCTATGTGCTGATCAACTTCTCCCGGAATTGAATTTCAGCCCTGCCGGCTTAGAAACCCTGATCTCCAGCTAATTTTGGACTTTCCCTTGGAGGCTCTGCGATGCCCCTGTGTGGGCTTGCGTCACCCTCTTATGGTCCACGTCACACCCTCTGATGGCTGCACTGCCTCCACTGCCTCCATTGCATCTTTGTTGCCCTTGCTCTGTGTTGTACTCTTGGTCTTCCGACCAATCATTGCATTTGCCCCTCACTGCGTCTTTGAATCACTCATATTTGATCTTTGTCCGAGCACTACTTCGTCAGAAGAATTCGATCTCTTAGACTCTGTGTGTGTTCTCCAACTGACCCCAAGCCTTTCCTTTATACTTTTCTCGTTGACAAATCAACCTTCGTGATCTAATCTCTAATCAACGGCTAAGATTAGAAGTAGCTTGATCCACGTTACTTAGAAGGTTCTCATCACATGTGTAAACTAGTTCACTTTAATTTTTCAATTTCCCCAAGTTAGACTTAGAGTCCCCATTAAAAAATTATTTGAATATTTTTTACAGTAGATGGAATTTCTCCAAACGCTTTTCCGGTCTTGGACATATCACGTGTTCTAGCCCCTCCACAAAGTTTCGGAGCTAGAGCACATCCAATGCTACCCAAAATCTCAACAGTTAGAACACATCCGATGCTACAAAAACTAACAATCCTGTCAGAAAGAGATCATCAACATAAAGTACCAAGATGAACGATTGACCATCAACAAGTACATAGTACAAGTTGGAGTCCGCCTCAGTCTTGATGAAGCCCAACCCAAGTAGGTGCCTACTTAAGTTTGGATAAGGATTTCTTCAATCTACATATATGGGACTTCACTCTTGTTGACCACACTTCACCAACAATTTAAGAAGCAAAGTACAAAGCAAGATATCAAAATTTTTCAAGTCAATATCATCATTCAACTTCCAGTGATATCATTGTAAACCCAATTTCTACAAAGTTTATTGTAAATGATGCTAGTATGACCATTGAGTCCTGTAATTGCACCTAGGTAAGCCTATGCTTTTTGTCAAAGGATTTCACCATAGGAAGTTTTTTAACCTCCTCGAATTATGTGTGTTTGTAAACACGGATAATCAGAAAAGTTTTTCTTCCAGTAGTAACCCCAAAGCTAGAGTGGAATTTGTTGGCAATGTCTTAGGTGAGTCCTAAGTTCATCGAGTCTATGCAAAAGTGTGTTTAGGAATAATTCTAGTGCATGGTGCCTCATAATTAGATACCATGGCTAAATTATTTTATTATAAGCACACTTGGTTTCATACTAGATCATATTGTGTTGCAGAATTGGGTAATGTCTTGAGGGTCTAGTCTAAATATGTATTTCCCCTTCTATGGATTGATATTGGAATAATTTGATGTAAAAAATATTTTAGTGCATGGTCCCTCATTATTAGACACCATGGCCAAAATATTTGAGGGTGGAAAGTAATTAATTCTCTTTAGAGTCAATTAATTAATTTTTCTGGCAAAATAAAACAAAAATCTCAAACCAAAAAAAAATTAATTTTGAGTAAAAAATAATTACAGAAGAATTAAATTCTCTCCAAGTGGAAAATAATTAGAAATTTGTGGGTCAAAAAGAAATTAATTTTTAGAGGTCCTCCAAGTGAAAAATGGATATTTTAAGAAAATTTGAGCCCTTGGACCTTGGTGGTTAAGGTAAAGTCAAATTTTTGAGGAAATTAATCCAAAATATTAATTTTTGGATTTATAAAAAATGGTTTGTAAGAGGAATTCGAATTTTCCTCATATAATAATTCGTTGGTAGAGCTTAAAAGAAGGTCAAGTTATTTTCGACGGAAGAAATGATTTTGATGAGGATCAAGCCAACTAGCTGTTATTTCCATTTGGAGGGGTTTATTTCTCTCTCATTCTCTATACAAGGAAGCTATTGAGCTCCTATTTCTCATCTTTGGATAATCTTTGGATGGTGTAATTTTGTAATGTATCTATTAATCTTTGCTCTGTTGGAATTATTTTTCTCATAATAGAAAGACTTTGGGGTTTCAGTTCATGGTGTTCTTCTATCTATTGATATGTGGTATGTGCTAGTGTTTTATTTGTTTATGCTCTATATTGTGCTAAAATTTCATGATTGTTATTTTAGTTGCCGGTGATAAGAACATTCTATTGGTACGATTATCTTTACCTTAGGTGATCTGATTGACCCCATGATAAAACAATTATTTTCAAGATTAACTAGATTTATAGGTACACTAGCCCTTGGGCTCCAAGTTTTCAGACTGTGGGGAAGGACCGATCTTGTTTGAGCTTTGGGATTTTATTTTGACGAATTATTTTGTAGGAGGGTTTTGTCCAGTAACTTTTCAGAATTATTCATCCATATTATCTACTCTAAAATCTCAAAAAAATTCTCAATCTCTTTCTCTTGTGCTATAACGAAATTTACATGCTAATAAGGGCAAAATTTATTTTGTAAATATTGTAAATAATTGTGAATAGTTTTTCTAACCCTTGTATTTTAAATTTAAAGTTTGTATAATATTTGGGTTTTTGGGATTTTTTGCTTTTTTGTATATATTGGGGTTTTGGGAAATTTTCTCTTCATTTGTGTAGTTGAATTCTCAAGGGATCAACGGAGAACATTTTGTTTTGTGAGGAACTTTTTGAGAAATCTAGGGGCAGCAAATTAGGTGATTTCTCTTACTCTGATCACTGCTTGTGATGTATTTTTACTTAACTTGATTAGCTTTTACTTTCACTTGATTATAATTAGTGTTTCTTATCATAAAAAAACTAGCAAACAATAAAGAACAATGAGACAAGAGGACACAATATGGAGGCTATCCACAAGGGCCAAAACCTCTCCTCTGGAGAGGAAAACCCACAAGAATTCTTCTCTTCTTATAAAATCTTAAAGTGACAAATTCCAAGACCTAAGACCAATGAAAGAGACCACTCGAAGACTAAGTCAACCTTTCTTTTTGATGAGCTTTCTTTCCAACAATTTCTACTCCAACAACTTCTTCAACAAGTTTGACTCCAACATTTTCTTCTGCATCTTCGACCCAACAATTTCTTCTGCAATTCCAACCCAACAATTTCTTTTGCAACCTTTCTGCACTTCGACTTGCCCAACAACTTTCCAACACTTCGACATGCCCAACAACTTTCTAGCACCTTGACTTACCCAAGAACTTTCCAACACTTCGACTTTGCTGCAGTAAGGTTGCCCTAATCTTCGCACGTGTGAGGAGAAGATAGCCCAAAAAAAATGAAACTTTCCTTCCTGTAGTCTTCCTCTTCTTTGCTCTCCTTCTCTTCCTTGATCGAATTTCTTGTGGTGAGTGAGTGCTTTTCAAGTGAGGTCAAAGTCTCTCTTATATATAGGCCTCTCAAGGTGGTTGAGTGGCCCTTCATGAGGTCAACTTGTGCTTTCATGTAGGCCAACTTGTTGCTACTAGTTTGACGAGGTCTTGGAGGCTCTTTGACTTTATTTTCGACTCACATAAATTTTCTTTACAGTATGTAACATGCCCAAATGGGTCTTCCATACATAATAATGACTCAATTGACTGGTAGACTTAATGACAAGCCTTAAAAGCACTCAATGGGTGCTTGAATTAAAAATAAATATCCCTTGAGCATGGAACCCATGCCTCAAGAATAACAATAATAAATTTATTTTTCTATTTACATCAAATATATAAAACCATGATTACATGTCATTATGAAGACCAAACCTAGTTACATATTTCAACACTCCCTCTTAACTAGGGAGATATTCATAATCCATACAAGGTACTTGGACGTTATCAAACTGAAGAATTCTCATAAGAAGAGTTGTTTTGGTAAGGCATCTCTTTGTATCATACCAACCAACATTGTCACATAGCAAGGCCTTGACTAACAATTCTATCTCTCTACAAGATCAGAACATAATGCTGGCGAGACCAATGACTGTTAGACACCATCATCACTGTCTTTCAAGGCACTCTTATCTTGAATGCCCTACCTCATCCTCAAAGAGTATTGGAAGCCAGATGCTTACCCAATCCTCCATTCTTTCTTCACAATATGAAGACAAGAATGACATGTCTATCTCTCGTCATGGCCTTCACTAAGACTTACGATTGTTAGTCCTGGTTTAGTGCATGACGCATAAAGTAGAGAACCAAATCCGTCGTTCCGTCTTAACCAGGGAGGACTAACTTATTCTTATAAAAGGAATATACCTATGTTGCATGAGTTTCTGGAACGTGGAAACTATAGGAACTTGGGTACGGGTGTCCGGAACGGCTAGAGGTTTCTCCAAAATTTTTAGGAAACGTCTAATTGGAAACGGTAATATTATATAATAAAAAAAATTAAAAATTAAAAAATAATTTTTTTAATAACATAATTTATATAATAATAAAAATTAATATTGAATCAAAATATTCCAATAATAAACAAATTTAAAATTTTAATTCATTGTATGAATATCAAATTCAAAATAATTTTAGTTAAACTTCAAGGTAACACAACCCTAATGTATTCACAAATATTGATAGCATTTGGAACAACTTCAACATTGTCAAAATGGTAGGATAAGAAAGTGTTAGATGCTCCGGTGTAAAACATAGAAAGAGTGGATGTGCAGTGCTGTGAGAGAATCTATATTAAAAAAAATAAATCAATTCAACATCCATATTTTTTACTGAACATTACAATGACACAGTGAAATTATCCAAGCTGCAGATGCTTCCATTGAGATAGCATTTGACAGATAGACACACCAATTCAACAACTATATTAAAAATAAATCAGAAACACATTAATACATTAGATTTGTTTGTACACCCACACGGCCAATGTAATTTTTTCAGAAATATTATTTTAAATGTAACTCTAAAATTTCAACGTAATAAAAACAATAAAAAAACAAGTAAGAAGCGAAGCATTTGGAAAGCAGAGAACAACTCCTTCCTGTTTGCAACTGAATATCACGCTACAACCAAGAACTATGCACTCTGAACAAGTTAACAATTACCATGATGGAGTCAATATTGTGCGTAAGTTTGGCGGCAAACAAATATTTTTTACGTTTAAGGCAGAAGGGAAGTTTTTTTGGAAAACTTGCTGGAAACGCGGTAAATTGTGTTGGAAAAGCCGGAACGTTAATAATTCTAGTTGTCAACGACCCCGGAACGTGCCCCAGCTCCGGTCGCAGCTCCGGCTGAAAATGATAAGTTTCCGCACCGTTCCAAAGCTCTAGGGAGCGCAGGAACCTCTGGAACGAGTTTTCCACCTTTCGGGAGCCGTTCTCGTGCAACAGAGGAATATACCCAAGCTCTCTCTTATCAGGGACTTGTCCAAGCTCCCTTTTAACTAGGGACTTGTTTCCAACAACAACTATGAACTCTTTGGTGGAGATCATGCTTGTAGAGCGCCTCCTTTTGATGTCATGAATTTCATCTTCATCCTTATGGAGCCTTCATATTCTAGGTTTTCTTCGTAGGGCATCGACCATCCATCACTTTCCTTCACGAACCATATCAGTCATATAATCCTTCTTTTCATCGGAAAGTGATCTTGTAGTCCACATTTGGCTTATCTTCGTTCAGATACCTCTTCCAAGTCATGTTACTTTCAGGATCTTCCATCTTTTCTCATGAGTACTAGTTGTAGGTGACATCTACAACTCTCTTTCGGTAGTCCTGTATTAACCCAACCAAATGTTGTTCAAAAATCAAAATGAACATCAAATCAAAATTACCTTTTATGATGGCCTTTTATCATGACATCTGCTTTCTTGCAACATCAACATCCTGCATATTCATAAACACATCTCCAAGACTTTCAATGTCAAGGGTCTTCTTTCTCTACAGACCTTATCAGGGTCTTCATACCTTCTCTATGGAGATGTCATAGCCAATTCCCCTGGATGTTGATTTCTTATCTTGTCTTACGTGACTATAGTTGCATCTTTCACGATCTCTTCTTTCTTTCTTCACATATTGCTCCCCTGGAACTTCCTTCCATAGTTCCTTCATTTTTGTCAACCACATCATATTCTATATAAGGACATATTATGTTAATTTCATCTTGTCAATATGTGAATCATGCCTTCATGCATCTTTCCAAAAGAAGAGATCCCTTTTCTTCGATCATGCCCATGAGGTAGAGCTTTTACCCATGCTATCTGCAACTACATGATGACATGACTTAATTAATCAAACATATACATACCTCATTTCTCTTTTGGGTCATCTAGACTTCCTTCGGCAACTTCCTTTCCTTTCTTGAAATTTCTTCCACCATGCTGCATTGCTTTGTCATCAAACCATCATCCTTCTAAACAATGATTCCCATACAAGGTGGAATTTTCAACGAGCCACTTTTTCCAAGAGAGGTGAACCTTCTAATGAAGATTCCAACAAAGGATCTTAATTATCTCCATTCTGAAATGCTCCTTCCCAATGATGATGATGTATGACGATTTATTTTTACCATGCTAGATGAGTTTCTTCCTGCATACTACTTATGCTTTCAATGAGGCTACCAAGAGCTACTTCCTTTCTATGATGATGACATACTTCAACTATCCTTTCGAGCTTCTAGAGTGATGTCATCTCTTAATATGTTGCTTCCGACCATGCTTACAATGCTTTTTACCATGATAGCTATCTTTTACAAAACTAAAAATAACTAAGTGAAGTAGATTATCTTAGTCCTAGTAGAGATCTTTCACTTCCTCCTCTGATTTCTTCTTCTTAGGGTCTACCACATCTTCGGTGACATGGGATTCATTTCTTTCTTTCCTTTTCTTTTTTTCCTTCTTGAGTTTCAAACATTCTCTCTTGAAATGCCCATATTCTTGACAACCATAGCATTTGATCTTTGACATATCTATCTTCTTCCTTTTTCGAGGACCAAATTTCCCAAATTTTCCTTTTCTTCTAGCCATGGAAGTAAATGTTTGTACTAGTTCGCTTGGTCCCACATCACTTTTTGCTTTTAACACGGTTTCTTCAATTTTACATAATGACCAGAGATCACTGAATGGGTTGGCTTCCTTCTTTCCATAGATGCTTGATATAAAGTTGCCCCATTCATCAGGTAGTGTATTGGGTCCCATCGTGGCCATTTATTTATCAGACATTATTTCTCCCAAATCTTGCAGTCAGTCCCTTATTTCTGACACCCTCATAAGATATGAGGGTATCCCTTCTTCCTTTGATACTTTCATCTTATATAGCTCAATTCTCAAAGATATCACTTCTCCTCCAGTGCTTATAGAGAAAAATTCTACCAACTTATCATAGATGTCTTTTGACTTATCCAATTTTGCTACATAGGGGATGAGAGAATCCTTGATTGATTCTAAAAGGATTCTTTGAGCCCTTATCTACCCCTTCATATACTTTGCTAGAGCTTGAGCTTCTTCTTTTGGTGGTTTGACGATTGAACTTGTTGTCGCACAGAATGTTTAGGCACCGCGACAACGGCTCAGATCGGGCGCTGTCACCCTGATCCCCAATCTCTCTATTTAAGTTGTCTCCTTATAGCAGACTAAGGGGGGTAGATCCTATGGAAATGGAATGAAGGAGAACTAGTTGGAAACCAACCAGTTCGGGAGACACAGTTAAACGACCAAATACTTGTAAAAGATTTAGCAAGATTAAATGATTCGATTGAATTGGAAAGATTGATATGAGTGCCTTATGGAGTCAACTATCCTGCTAAGGAAATTATAACCAAGTACTTGATGAGAAACTGCTGCTATGCAATGTTAATTTAGAATTCAAAATGCAAGGAAAAAGATTTGAAGAAGGAGCGAGATGAAGCAAGCTTCGAAGATGAGAGTTAATGTTAAAAATCCAAAAGCACTTAGATTATAAACAATCTGATCTAACCACTAAGTACTTAAGCGAGAATGTCAATTATGAAGATGCCCAAAAGATTACTCGATTAAAAGATATACAGATCCACAATAGAGCTCTCAAAATCAAATATCGATCACACTTACTTGAAAATATTTCCCAAACATTAGTATTCAATAAACATCCAATATTCAAGTAAATGAAACAAGACTTAATTACACATTTTAATCGATAGATAGCGTTCCAAAAAACTCAAATGCCAATGATTATTAAACCCAACTGAAGCATATGAAATTTACTAACACTTAAATCTCAGTAAACACTTCATCAAGTAATTTATGGATTAAATGATATTCTTAAAATAATGCAAATCCAAAAATCTAAATTTTCTCCTATAGTCAAGCTTAGGATATATTCTTCAGCAATATTTCAGATCTGATATTTTTATTTCAGCAGTGAAACAATGACAGATTAGCAAGTTAAAATTGCCAAAATAGTTGTCAACTATTTCTAGAAATGACAAAAATATATTAAAACCTGAAAATTTCAATTTTAAGGCTTTACGAGAGTTTGATTCAGTAATTTTCGGAACTGATAAGTTTATAACAGCAGTAAAATGATAACAGATCAACAAACTGAAAATACTGAAAATGATCCCCACAATGTTTAAAAATAGTAAGTTTTGCCGAAAAACTGAAAATTCAAATTTTTTAGACCTTATTTAGGATATGCATCAGAAATGTTCAGATCTGATTTTTCACAGTTATGCAGAATTTCTAGCAAGCTTCAAAATCAGATCTAGGCAAAATTAAAGATGCCCAAATGGTCAAAAATTCTGAAAATGAAGATTTTGCAATTTTAAACAATTTTGACCATATAAAATGTGTTTTTAGGGCCTAATTATTTGTGATTTGCTTGCTGTAATAAAATATGCAGAAAATAAGGGTTTAGATATCAAAGCCTTGGCCCAAAGCTATGAAGATCCCACCGTTGAGAATTCTTGAAATTTTGGGATAATGTTGTCGCTTGAAAATTAGAATTTTTCTAGACCAAAAGCTTGCAAAATTAGCCTCAAAAGCTAAGTAACCGGACATGCAAACAAATATTGAGCCCAAATCTTACCCTCCAGGGTCTAGATTTGGTTCAGATCTGAAGATTTTCTTGGCTGATTTTTCAGATCTGAAGATTTCCTTGGCTGATTTTTTAGATCTAATCCTGCACAAGTGAAAAAAGAAACCCAATACCCAATATGTACAAAAATAGCGAAAATCCTAAAACCCAAATGTTAGAATTCAAAATTATGTTACAAAACTTCAGATCTACACACGTAAATTACAGATCTATACAATATATTTACAGATCTATGCACAAGAGTTGTAGATCTATCAGATTTGAGGGGTATAAGTCTGACTTCACTCCCAGATCTGAAGATCTAAGGCTCTTACTAGCCAGATCTAACTTTAAACTCAAAAAAATTAAGATATTTTTATTTTTATTATTTTTATTATTATTATTTATTTATTTATTTATTTATTTATTTAGGCACAAGCTCTAGAAAGACCCTGCAAAAAATATTCCGTCCTTAGAAATTATGAAACAATGGGCTTTTTCAGATTTTCTGAAATCTGAGAGTCGGCTGATCTAACTGAAGATTTCCCCAAACGCTCAAATTTTGAATAATGATCTCTGCACATTTAGATTTGAATTTTAGATTGATAGAGATTTAAAAAATAGCCATGAGACCTTTCAGAAATATAGATAACTAATATTTCTGTCGAATCAAAATGCAATTTAAAAAAACCCAGAAAACTGCACAAGATACTTGTATGTAGATCAATCCATAAAGGCCATCAACTATCAAATGCCAATAAAAGTAGTAGGATTTAGAGACAATATCATCACATAGATCTGTAAAAGGAACACCAAAGTTTGTAACCCCAAAGTCTTTATGCTTTATTGATCAAAAAATTACAAGAGCTTCTGAGAACAAGTGCACGATCCAAAGATCGGATGCTAGTGACATACAAAGACCTCTAATTTATAAGATAAAATCTTCAACAGCTAGTTCGGTTGATCCATGTCAAAATAATCTCGACCATCGAAAAATAATTTAATTATCTTTTAATCTAGACCGTAGAAATTATAATTTTGAGGAAATTCGAATTTATCATTTAATTCCATATTAATTAACTCAAAAATAATATTTTTGAGTTAATTACATCAAAATTTTGACTTTGACTTAACCAACAAGGTCCAAGGGTCCAAAATTTCTTGAAATTTCCAATATTCCCTTGGCCCGGGACCTTTAAAAATTTATTTTTTAAGGACCCACGAATTTTGCCTATGAAGAATTTTAACTCACCAAGGGCTTAAAATTAATTAAATTTCTGGCTTAGGATTTTTAATTTAAATTTGTCAGAAAATTTAATTAATTGATTGAGAGGGGATTTAATTATTTTTCCAACCCTCTTTACATAAGATAAATACATTTAGACACATAAAGGGGGAATACCCATTTGCAATAGACCCTCAACCAGTTACCCAATTCTGCGTCTCAAAACACGATTTAGTAGACCAAGTAGCTTGTAATAAAATAATCTAGCCAATTAACTAGGATTATTCCCAAACTACTTTTACAAAAACTCGATAGAAAACACTAGGACTCACTTAGCATCTTGATGACAAAATCCACCCTAGCTTTGGGGCGAGGCTGGAGGGGAAAACTCTGCCAATCACTTGTGTTGAGAAACACAAATGAATTAGTGAGACAAAAAACCTCCTAGGATAGAAATCATCACCAAAATACTAGGCTTACCTAGGTTGTTACATACATAGTGGTCTTACTTAGATCATTTACATCATAAACATGCATAATGGGTTTACATCATTTATAAAACTATTGACTGATGATGAAATCTGAATGGCGTGAACACATCGAACATGATGAATCCCATTTGAAAAATGGGGGTGTACTGCTATGGGGTCGTTGACAAAGTGTGGTCAACAAAACCCTTAACATGTCCAATGACTTCATTTTCTATGAGGATCAAATCTGTCCTCTTCTTCCATGCAAGGAAATTTGATGACCCAACCAATTTATTGCTCTCCTTGCAAAATGAAGTCATTTTGATAGTAGATTCACTCATAGATATAAGGATACTTGTCAAGTGAAGTTGCTCCTTTGATTGTGATATGTTCAACTTGATGCCTTCTTGATTTTGTTGATGATGTTTGCTTCCTTGAAGATGACAATGCTTCTTCTAGAGATGTCCTTCTTCAAGTATGCTTGAGATGTGATCCTTGATTCAATGAGAGGGAGATCACCTTGATTCCTTTGATGATGGTGGCAATGCCTCTTCTTGCTTACTTGAAATAGAGACTTCAATATGCTTCTAATGTGTAGTCCTTCTTTGAGTGGAGGTAGGGTCCTTGAGGTCTTTCCTTTCCTTGAGATGATGGTTGTAAAATGTGTGAGCTTCCCAAGAGCACTTCCTTAGGGTTTTGAGGTCTTTTATGATATTCCTTAGTTTCTTCCTTGATACTACTTAGATTGCTCGACCCTAATGAATTCCTTCTTGATGGTTCACTGTCCTCTTTGATGCCTTGACCTTTCTTGATATTCCTTTTGACGATCCTTCTACAAGCTGCGTTTCCTTGTCTTGTCAGCGTTGCTTTGATACCATGTTGAGAAATCTAGGGGTAACAAATTAGGTGATTTCTCTTACTTTGATAATTGCTTCTGATATATTTTTACTTAACTTGATTAGCTTCTTCTTTCACTTGATTATAATTAGTGTTTCTTATCATCAAAAAACTACCAAACAATAAAGAACAATGAGACAAGAGGACACAAGATGTAGGCTATCTGCCAAGTCCAAAACCTCTCCTCTTGAGAGGAAAACCTGCAATAATTCCTCTTCCTAAAGAATCTTCAAATGACGAATTCCAAGACCTAAGACCCTTGACAGAGACCCCTCCACGACCAAGTCAACCTTTCTTCTTGATGAGCTTTCTTTCCAACAATTTCGACCCCAACAACTTCTTTAGCAACTTCGACCCCAACAATTTCTTCTGCAACTTCAACCCAATAATTTTGTCTACAACTTCGACCCAACAGTTTCTTCAGCAACTTTTCTGCACTTCGACTTGCCCAACAACTTTCCAACACTTATACTTACCCAACAACTTCCCAACAGTTTGACTTGCCCAACAACTTTCCTGCGCTTTGACTTTCCCAACAACTTTCCAGCACTTTGACTTTCCTGCAGTAGGCTTGCCCTAATCTTCACATGTGTGAGGATAAGATAGCCCAAAAACAATAAAACTTTCGTTCCTTTAGTCTTCTTCTTCTTTGCTCTCCTTCTCTTCCTTGATCGAATTTCTTGTGGTGAGCGAGTGCTCTTCAAGTGAGGTCAAAGTTTCTTATATATAGGCCTCTCAAGGTGGTCGAGTGGCCCTTCATGAGGCCGACTTGATCTTCATGTAGGCCAACTTGTTGCTACTAGTTTGATGAGCTCTTGGAGGGTCTTTGACTCTATATTTTTGACTCACAAATTTTCTTTACAATATCTAACATGCCCAAATGGCTCTTCCATACATAAAAATGACTCAATTGACTTGTGGACTTAATGACAAGTCCTAAAAGCACTCAATGGGTGCTTGACCTAAAAATAAGTTTCCCTTGAGCATGAAACCCATGCCTCAAGAATAACAATAATAAATTTATTTTTCTTTTTACATCAAATACATAAATCATGATTACATATGTCATTATGAAGATCGAAGCTAGTTACATATTTCAACAGAACCAGTCATAAGGCTAGGATTTCAGGGGTTTTTCTCCTCCAAGGTGAGACGTCGAAATTCCTTGACAAAATTGTTGGGTTTTGAGGTAGGTTTAGCCTAGGACGACAAGATCTAGCCTCTAGCCATCCTCCAAGCTCAACACACAAGCAAGAAGGAGGGCCGTAGGCGGAGGTAATTTTTGGCATTTTCGTGTTAAATTTTGGTGTTTTGGTTAATTCTCTTTGTGATTACAGGGGTCCGATTTTGTTTTGAGGCCTTCAAGGCCTAGTTGAAGCCTATTTCCTTAAGCCACAACCTCTTGTTGTCTTCTCCTTTGAGCTGTAGGCCTTTATAGGCATTGGTCTCTCCCTTTTTTCCATTGCCGTGAGCCCTAAGGGGCTCTTATCTCTTGCGACTGCCTCGAGGAGACCTTTCCTTGGATGTCGCAGGCCATTTAGGCCTCATTGCTTGCAGGCTATAGGCTTGGGCTTAGCCCTTACCCTTCTTTCTTGTGGGTTCCGCAAGCTTACAAGGCCTTGAAGCCCTCATCGCTGGCCTTCTCCTAGCCTCTAGCCTCATCGTTGCTCTTCTTAAGCCTTAGTCCATCCTTCTTTGCCTCGTCTTTGTTGTTGATTGTGTAAGCATTAGATTTTTTGCCACTAACACTTTGTTTTGCAGGCGTGTCAAGTTGTTTTGAAGCTAACATCTGTGGTTGCAGGTTGGCAAGCCCATTTGAGGACTGCTAGAAGCCTCACTAAGTCATCAATCAATGCCATTTGGGCCTAGTGGTTTGACGCTTTATCCCTTGTCTTCTCATCACTGTTTCATTTGCAGCATTAAAACACTTGTTTGCAGTGGTATAAACTACATAACAGTGGCATAATAAGTAATCTACAATCAGCTTGTTTCATTTAGAAGTCACTTGCATTGTTGGGTTATTTCATTACTAGGCATTGTTGGTATTTCTTATGTTTTTTTTTGGACTGCTGTGATCATTGGTCTCTTTGTTGCCTCACATCATTGTCACATCTCATTTATTGCACTCTTGCATTTATAACCATTCATTGTTAACAATCTCATCTAAGTGATACGATACATGTGCTCTCATTAAGTCAATATTCTAAATAAGAAGATAAATGCTCTAAATTTGGTTTACTTGGATTGAATTGACATTTCTTGCATAAGATTAACTTGCTGCTCTAATAAGTCTGCTCTTTTTCTTTTAATGTCATCAACATCAATCTAAAGAGTAACATTGTTGAGTAGTTATTGGTTATCAAGTTTTACTATCTCTCTCCCATTAACAATGTAAAACATTAATACATTGTCCTAAGGATTTGTTAGCATTATTGTGACATTAGCTTTAAAAGGAATAATTGTGCTTGCCATTGCTATCATTGGCTATTGGATAAGTAGTTACATTGCTTTTCATTATCACAGTGGAATTATCATTTCTTGTGAGTTTACTTGTTATAATAAGAGTAATAACTTATTATTTTGCGAGCAAGCGTCATATCTAGAATCATAATCATGCAATATTTTAACTCACTCCTAAAACACTTTATTGATCTCTATATTGGGATAAAAGATTAACCTTGAAGTCATCTTAAGAATTGCTAATTGTGTTCTTGTTGAGAAATTGGCATTTATCTAATTGGCACATCAATATTGTTTAGAAAGACATTGGACTAGGTGTTTATTGTTATCTTTATTGTCCATTTTGAGATTGTTAATCTTGAATTGCTTTATACAACATTTTTTGGCGCCATCTAATTGGTTCATTTAGCACTGCTTTGGTGAAGATTGTCCTTATAATTGTTAAGTACTTTTCCTTCATTGCTCTAAATCGAATATTTTTTGGGATAATTTATCTTAAAATACTTAAAATCATTTAACGATCTCACCTAAAGTCAATCACTCATTTTACACTTACATTCTAGTAGTAGTATTGCATTAATTAATTTACCTCCAAGCATAAGCTTGGTTTAAAGACGATAAGACTGCCTTTCTCATCCAACTTGCGAAACTAGACCCTCACTTGTGGTTAACATGGTGACTTTGCAGTTGTTAGAGCCACAGTCTTTGCAGCACCAGAGGCATTCGGGCAGTTAGAACTCCAGTGAGGTATCATTAATATGGCTGTTGCTATCTTATCTTGGGTTTCTCTCCACAACCTACACTAGAGACTAGCTTTCAAAACAGCTGAGACAAATGATTCACTTAGATAGGCATTTAATCTAAAATTGAGCAGGAGTTTGCACTCCACTTAGTTTTATGTGTCACATCTCATATAGGATAGTGTGCATCCTAAGCGACGACTGTTCATCTAGTAACTTGGTAGTTAATTTATCTCACGCAAGTGATTTGACTCCATAAGGCACTAGTCTCTCAAATAATCGAATTTAATCGTGCTAATAAATAAACTTGCTAATCATCATTAACCAAGTTGCTAGGCCATTCATTTGTGTCTCCCGAGATCCTCACATTTCATATGGACTACCCCCCATAGCCTGTTGTAGGGAGAGAACTAGAACAAAGAGGGCGGGGATCAGAGTGACAACCCTTGGCTTGAGTTGTTGTCGCATTTACTTGTACAATTTGGGCGACAACACCTCCCATGCACCTCAAATCGCTGAGGCTCCTCAATACACACCTCTTCCTTAATTACCCCATTGAGGAAGGCAGTTTCACATCCATCTAATGTATCCTCCACCCCATCTCTCAAGTAATAGATATGATTGCCCTAATAGATGCATATCCGACAATAGGTGCAAAATGGTATGAATAAATTCATAACAAATAAAATGAATGTAAATAATGTAAATAATAAATAATGAAATATTGATTATATTAAATAGTCATTAAGTTAAGTGAAAGGGCATGTCTAAAAGACATGCCTAGTTATGAAAGGCCACCAGCCTAGGTATATAAGAAGGGCCTCATTGTAACATTTCTTATCACTTATACATTTTATATATTAATAAATTATTATTACAAATACCTCTTGTGTATTTTTACATTTAAGTCAACAAGCCTGCAGTTTTGTTGCTCCACAAAAGTCTCTCCCTCCTTTTGAGAGAACCCACTCTCCATGGACCTCGCCTTATTCTTCTCGACACTGCCATTAGTTGCATGTTTGATCTTGTAGATCCATCAAGAAGTGACTACTGACTTCACCTCAGGCCTTGGTACTATCTCCTAGATATCGTTCCTCATGATGTAACTGTACTCTTCCATCATGGTGCCCCTCCAAATCTGTTGGTCTGTTGCCTCAAGGTCATATAACTGAAAAATCTAGTAGGTGGCCTACTTTTCCTGAAGTTCCTGCTAGGAGCATTCACATGTTCCTCAACACCTCTCAAGGTATGCTCAACCCATTTCAGCCTCTTCTTGGTAGAACTCGAATGAACATCTCACTCGTCCTCCTGATTAGAAGGTTGTGTCACTACTGCTGGTCCCTGCTTAACCTTTAGACCGTCTCGCTCCCGATCCTTTGCCGCTGTTGGATCTAACTTATGTGACCTCCTAAAGGTCCTACCCTCCTCAAATCTGACATCCTATCTAATCACTATCTTCCTGGCATGTAGACCTTGTAGGCCTTTGAGGTCTCACTGTATCCCACAAAAATGCCCTTCTCTGATGAGGGGTCCAGCTTAGCACGCTTTTCTGAAGGAACATGGACATAAAATGTACTACCAATGATACAAATATGGCTCACCTACTGTCTCGCTCTTGTAAAAGCCTCCTGAGGGATCTTGCCCTCCATTTCCTTGTGAGGACTCCTATTCTGTAAATATATAGTCGTGTTACACCCCTTCTCCCATAAGAACATAGGCAAATCCTAATCATGGATCATGGCCTTGGCTACTCCGACTATAGTCCTGTTCTTCCTCCATGCCACTCCATTCTGCTGTAGATTAGATGGCACTGTCAGTGCTTTCTTGAATCCCGCTTTCCTGCAGAAACTCTTGAACTCATTGGATCAGTCAGTCAGCTTTGTTCTTCAGTGGGTTGGCTGGTTCACAAATATTCAGTTAGTCAGTCAGTTGAATGGATACATGGAATGTTCTGTTACTTCCTCTGCTCATTCATCCAATTGATTGACCTCCTCTAAGTCTTGTCCGGTCACTTGCTGTTTTCTCTTGTGCGTGGTCAAGGTATGGCAGTCAATTATTGGGTATGTTACCTAGTAATCAACCATGTTTGCTAGTTCAAATATTGAGATATATTGAGGCAAATGCAGACACACTATTAAAAAAACATTGGGGATCCTGGTGGATGAATTTCCCGAGATGTGTTCGAGCAAATCCCATGACTGCATTAGAAGGTCTGAGAATTCAACTGAGATGGGACAATTTAATTAGTCAGACTCATCGACTGAGAAATCCTCATAACATTATGACAAAACTACAAGGGTATTGCAGCATTACCACTTCAGTGGCCCAAATCTTCCTTGAAAGTGAACTGAATAAGCATTTTCTGAGGCTTACCTTATCACAAGATCCACAATAAAATTTCCTTATCTATGATAATTTTTCAGGTTTCCAATCTTCAGGGGAATGATATATTTCCCAGTTTCCAAGGCATCTTTCTTTATACTGGAGATGTCTGCAGATATTTGTCATGTTTGATCTTGCTTTTTATGATGTGAATTATCCTTAGTAACATGCTAGTCCATGTTCTAAATTGATTGACATGCAAACACACAAATTTTGGTAAGATGAGTGCTATTCAACAAATCTATGGGATTCATGCTCCAATGTTACAGTAGCAGAAGAAATAATTAGTCATTGATTGATATATTCATATTATTTGATAATTATGAAAATAGAGAGAGAAAATGAGAACAGATACAATCATAACTATTGACAAACTTTTGCTTCTTTCAGATAATAGATTACATATTGAATCTGTCTACCACAATGGTTGTTAGTTAGAAGAGGGGCAGCCTTTGGATAAGGCAGTGTGATTATTCCTACTGTCTAAACCTTTTTGATTTCATTGGTGCAACTATTGTGGATTTTATCTGTAAAACAAGTTCTACTTTTGTCAAATCTATCTCATTTTTTAAAGTGATTATTATGCAGATGATGTGAATGAAGATCGTCTGGTAACATTTAGGAAGCGAGCAGAAGTCGAGACAAAGTGCTTTTTCATGTTTGTTAGGCAGGATGCATCAGAATTAAATCAGTCTCTCAAAAGGTATTCAAACCTTGTTTAGCATATATCATTCTTGGGAGTTGAGAAATCTCTTTTCTTACACTAGTTTTTATTGTGGATTTTGCAGGTTAGGCAGTATATTTGGCGAGTTATCAAATACTTACTATAGAGAGGAAGGACGCAGGATTAAAATCCGCATTGAAAAGAAGAACTTTAACTCAATTGAATTGAATGTTCGTTACAATTTCAAGGTATGAATCTGCTCGTGTTGCATTACAACATGGCTGTTATTGGCAATAGGGTCGATAATTTGTTCAATTGCCTGTGTTGCTGGAAACACTTGGAGGGGAGACCTGAAACAATGTGTATTAGAGTTTTATTGGTGTGAGGGGGTGGTGTCATGCACTAGGTACACCATAGAAATGTTTTGGTGCCATATGCGTTTTTTGAAAACACTGTTCCATATTTTGCATAATAGGAACCTCACATTTTTTGCTAAATTGTGAGATGTATCAAGATTTCCAAAGTATTTCCAGGGTGAATGTCTGCGTTTCAACTTTCTGCCCTGAAAAGGTAAAAACTTAAATAACGTTAATAAGATACAAACAAAACGCTAAAAGAAATTGCATAAACCAATGTTTCAAATATTGTATCATGGAATATATTGTCAAGCGTTTGGAAAGAAACTTATTGGATATATTGGGAAATATCAGCAACCATAAACTTGGACCTGAAAATCTCAGAAAAGTTGGAAATATCAGGAGAGATCGGAGATATTTTGCAACAATACCATCAGCATCCGGGTTTATATCTAACTTTAAATCTCAATTCTTAAAGTTAATGGAGGCACTTTCATTAATTTTAATTTTTTCTGTAGAAGTTAAAGTGAAAATCCCTATTTCAGGATGTTTGGTGATGGATTCAATGCCACTAGCCCTCATGGCCAGAAAGTAGAGTTTGGGGTGTTTTTCAACTTTCATGATACTTAACAGCTTTTTCAGCATTCAAGATTTCTACAAAACGAAATGTAGTAGACCATAGTTCCTACACCTCGTGAAACACACCGATTTGATTGATCATTGTTGTATGATAATATTTGGACTATTGAGGCTATTTAGAGCCTCGATGTTTATGTTTAATGGTATTTTCACATTTGACTTCATGAATGGTATTTTGAATTTGTTATGTCTTGTGGTTTTCTCCTACCATACCATGTAGATATGTGTATGTGCACATCTTTTCCCGACTATATCATGTGTGTATCTGTGAAGCACGGGTTCGCGGACCCAGAGGTGGGGTTCTTGAACTTGTCTTGGGTTCTCGTCTCCCCGAACTGGGTGTTGGAGCTGGCTCGTCCCAAATGAACCCATACGAACTGGGTTCGTTCGATAAGAAACTGATACGCCATGACTGTGGGATGGGTTCTTCGTTTGTCGAAATGGGGGAGTTGAACCCTGATAATGGGTACGTGATGGGGTATGTCTGTGGTGCGGGGCAAGAAAAAATGTTTTTTTTATTAAACAAAAAAAATTCAAAACATGTTATAAACTTATAAGTTATAACCCGATGACCCTAAGTTTCATTTGTTTTGCATTTGCGGCTTTGCCATTCACACAGGTCCGAGAGTTCGATGGTGGTGGAAGGTTTGGTCGCTCATGTGTTTGATAACGACACGAGTGATTGCTCCTACTATCTGTTTGTAGTAGTGCAAAAGCCTTTGTATAGCCATCTATATATACTGCCATTAGAAGAAGACATCAAACTTGTAGCCACCAGTTGTATGTTTGGAAATGCCTTAGGGAAAATTTTGAATGTAGTATGACAATGGACATATAAATTATTAATATTCTTTTTAATGTTTTAGTTTCATATTATGATTATCTTTTCATTGATTGATGTTGCATGTCCATTGGAATAGATACTTAACATTTTCCATGTTGCCTTCTATCCACATCCCATATTTTGGTTGATTGTTATATGTCACCAGTATTGGCTCACTGTTTTCCTCATTCTTGAATAGGGACTTGGAAACTTTTCCCTAAGAGGTTAGTGCAACAGAAAGAAACTGTTTTCCTCTCCTCTGAGCTTAGTCTTTCGACATCTCTCCGGTTCTCTCCTTTGGAACCGTATGAGCACTCCTTGCTCGAGGCTGCTGCAAATCTTCTCACCTTCCTATACTGCTACCTGCACAAAAATATAAAGACCACGCGCTTACCAATCCTCAACATATTGGTACCTCCTTCCATTGCACGCAGAATCTTCTTATGCTCTAATACCACTTGATGACAGAGCTAACCCTAGTCCGTTAATTTATTTCTCCGAAGATTTCCATTTCGAAAACCTGTGGGTTATGGGTCCACCGTTGGATGAAATCATCCATTATGCAGCAAGAACAGAAACCCAGTTGCTGGATCGGGAACAAGAATCAAAGTGTCGAAACAGGAATAAAACATCTGGAACAGGAGTAGTACTAAACTGCGGGAATAGGAACCTCTGTATTTGGATAAAAAACAGAACTCCCTCTGTGGCTACGATCGATAGCCCTCAAAAATTTACGTAGGGTTTGACCTGGTCCAGCTACTGCTTTAATTCTCGCTCATTCCATAACCTCTCCATGCTATGCATAATTCGATCTATTCTCCTTGACCAGAATTAATCTATGTTTGGGATCTAACTGGGCACGGGACACTCAAAAGGTTAAGCCGGTTGAACACGTCGATCCAACGATCGCAGTTAAATCCGGAAACAATACAGTCTCCTCACGCTTAGCACCCACTAATCTGCATACATCATCAATCACTCACACTAAATTCTTGTGATCGTTACACGCATTGTCTATTCCTCACACTGATCACCATTTATCGGTAGAATTGCACCTCAATAAACTCGTGTTCTGCCACACTTTAGTTTACAACGAAGTTCATATGAACTTCGTTCACCATTCACATACATACAAACTTATCAATTAACGGGGTTGAACACACATGATCAAAGCACATGAACAACTCATAAATTCAATCCCACATAGAACGGGGAATTTATATTAATTGAATCACTCTTCAAAATACAAAACCTCCCTCAATCATTTCGTGAGGTTTACAAATTACAGTGACGCCATAGTGGGCCTACTCATCATCTAAATGGCCCCCCTCATACAAAACACAGACTTAACATTTAAAAGAGATTACAAACGAGTGGATCATCTAAGATCCATAATTTCCTCCCAAAATCGCTTAACTAATCCCTAGAATCACTCCATTTTAATTATATGGCAGATTTGGAACTAATCGTAATCTTATAGATCCTCATGATTTCATCTTTGAGGGAACAAATTTATCATTTTAGCCAAATCTTATGGAAATTAGCACCCCTTTTCAGATCGTTGTCCACGTCTCTCCTTCCAGCAACTTTGAATTTCAATTTTGACTAAGGGTGGGTTGATGCTCCTGCATCAGACTCCCGAGGTACAAAAATTTATGACCTCCTAGTCATATGCCTTCTTGGTCTTTTCATAACAACACTCGTGATTTGCAACATATCCTCTGTAGTAGCAAGCCTCCTCCTTGCTACACGATACCTCAGTAAGCTTCTCTCCGTTGAGCTCAGTCTTTCGGACTCTATTTGGTTCTCTCCTCTGGAACCATATGAGCACTCCGTGCTCTAGGCTACCGCAAATCTTCTCACCTTCCTCTGCTGCTACCCGCACAAAAATATAAAGACCACGCGCTTACCAATCCTTAACATATTTGTACCTCCTTCCATTGCACGCAAAATCTTCTTCTACTCTAATACCACTTGATGACGAAGCTAACCCTAGTCCGTCAGTTTAATTCTCTGAGGGTTTCCTTTCTGAAAACTCGTGGGTTATGGGGCCTAGGCTTGGATGAAATCATCCATTATGTAGCAAGAACAGAAACCTAGTTGCTGGATCGAGAACAGGGATCAAAGTGTCGAAACAGGAATCGAACTCCTGGAACAGGAGTAGAACTAAACTGCAGGAACAAGAACCTCTATATCTGGATTAGAAATATAACTCCCTCTGTGGCTACGATTGATAGCCCTAAAAAATTTACGCAGGGTTTGACCTGGTTCAGCTACTGCTTTAATTCTCGCTCATTCCATAACCTCTCCATGCAACGCATAATTCGTTCTATTCTCCTTGACCAGAATTAATGTATGTTTGGGATTTAACTTGCAAGAATGATTGGGCCCTGAACACTCAAAAGGTTAAGCCCGTTGATCACGCCGATCCAACGATCGCAGATAAATCCGGAAACAATATAGTCTTCTCATGTTTAGCACCCACTAGTTTGCATACATCATCAATCACTCACATTGAATCCCTGTGATTGTTACACGCAGTGTTTATTCGTCACGCTGATCACCATCCATTGGTAGAATTGCGCCTCAGTAAACTTGTGTTCAACCACACTTTAGTTTACAACGAAGTTCAAATGAACTTCGTTCACCATTCATATACATACAAACTTATCAATTAACATGGTTGAACACACAGGATCAAAGCACACGAACAACTCATAAATTCAATCCCACATAGAACGGAGAACACATACATACAAACTTATCAATTAACAGGGTTGAACACACATGATCAAAGCACACAAACAACTTATAAATTCAATCCCACATAGAACGAAGAATTTATATTAATTGAATCATTCTTCAAAATACAAAACCTCCCTCAATCATTTCGTGAGGTTTACAAATTACAGTGACGCCACAATGGGCCTGCGCATCATCTAAATGGCCCCCCTCATACAAAACACAGAGTTCACATTTAAAAGAGATTACAAATGAGTGGATCATGTAGGATCCACGATTTCCTCCCAAATTTGCTTAACTAATCCCTAGAGTCACTCTATTTTAATTATATGGCAGATTTGGAACTAATCGTAATCTTCTAGATCCTCACGATTTCATCTTTGAGGGAACAAATTTATCATTTTAGCCAAACCTTATGGAAATTAGCACCCCTTTTCAGATCGTTGTCCACGTTTCTCCTTCCAACAACTTTGAATTTCAGTTTTGACTAAGGGTGGGTCGATGCTCCTGCATCAGACTACTGAGGTACAAAAATTTATGACCTCCTGGTCATATGCCTTCTTGGTCTTTTCATATCAACACTTGTGAGTTGCAACAAAACCTCTGCAATAGCAAGCCTCCTCCTTGTTACACGACACATCACTATGCTTCTCTCCTCTGAGCTCAATATTTCGACATCTCTTTGGTTCTCTCCTCTGGAACCGTATGAGCACTCTTTGCTCTAGGCCGCTGCAAATCTTCTCACCTTCCTTTGCTGCTACCTGCACCAAAATATAAAGACCACGCGGTTACCAATCCTCAACATATTTGTACCTCCTTCCATTGCATGCCGAATCTTCTTCTGCTTCGATACTGCTTGATGACGGAGCTAGCCCTAGTCCTTCAATTTAATTCTTCGAAGGTTTCCATTCCGAATACCCTGTGGGTTATGGGGCCACGCTTGGATGAAATCATCCATTATGCAACAAGAACAGAAACCCAATTGCTGGATCAGGAACAGGAATCGAACTCCTGGAACAGGAGTAGAATTAAACTGTGGGAACAGGAACTTCTGTATCTGGATCAGGAACATAACTCCCTATGTGGCTACGATCGATAGCCCTCAAAAGTTTACGCAGGGTTTGACCTGGTCTAGCTACTACTTTAATTCTCGCTCATTCCAAAACCTCTCCATGCAATGCATAATTCGATCTATTCTCCTTGACTAGAATTAATGTATGTTTGGGCTTTAACTTGCAAGAATGACTAGGCATGAAACACTCAAGGTTAAGCTGGTTTACCACGTCGATCCAACGATCGCAGTTAAATCCAGAAACAATATAGCTTCCTCAGGCTTAGCACCCACTAGTCTGCATACATCATCAATCACAAACACTGAATCCCTGTGATCGTTACACGCAGTGTCTATTGCTCACGCTGATCACCATCTATCGATAGAATCATGCCTCAATAAACTCGTGTTCGGCCACACTTTAGTTTACAACAAAGTTCATATGAACTTCGTTCACCATTCACATACATACAAACTTATCAATTAACAGGGTTGAACACACAAGATCAAAGCACACGAACAACTCATAAATTCAATCCCACATAGAATGGAGGATTTATATTAATTGAATCACTCTTCAAAATGCAAAACCCCCTTGAATCATTTTGTGAGGTTTACAAATTACAGTGATGCCACAGTGGGCCTGCTCATCATCTAAGTGGTGCTCCTCATTCAAAACACAGACATCACATTTAAAAGAGATTACAAACGAGTGGATCATCTAGGATCCATGATTTCCTCCCAGAATCGCTTAACTAATCCCTAGAATCACTCTATTTTAATTATATGGCAGATTTGGAACTAATTGTAATCTTCTAGATCCTCACGATTTCATCTTTGAGGGAACAAATTTATCAGTTTAGCCAAATCTTATGGAAATTAGCACCCCTTTTCATATCGTTGTCCACGTCTCTCCTTCCAACAACTTTGAATTTCAATTTTGACCTATGTTGCCAGGAAACGTGGGTGCGGGGACGGGGACGGGGATGGCACTTTTTGAAACAGGGTGCGTGGGTGCGTCGGGGGTATATACTATATATATATTATATTATATAATATTATATATAAATTATAATTTATATATGTGAATTTGTATAAAACGAGAAAAATAAAATATTTTTGATTTAAAAATTAAAGTTTAAACTTCAAAGATTTAAACATGCACATCATTGAACATTCAACATTCACATAATGATATATATAATATGAATCATGATAATATTAAATAACTTAATAAGTTATAAAAGTCACGATATATGTCCATTGTCATACTACATTCAAAATTTCCCTTAAGGGCAAAGAGTCAAGACATCTCCAAACATGAACTAGGAAATTTCAAAATACTCAAATAAAAATTTAAAATAGTGAACAATGGCTTCCTCAAGCCACATCATCAACATCCATGTCATCAGCATCACTTAGATCTTCAGTCAGCATGCTCCCAAGGTAGGAATCACTCTCATCTTGAGCCTCCTGCTCATCCATAACAGTTGAAGGTAGCTCAATAAGGCCATCTGGTTGTATTTCCTCATCCACACACATAGCATCATCTGTGTATTGGTCCCATCTCTTGAAAGGACCCTCCTTGTACCCAGGGTCTTTTCGAGATATGAGACAAAGTGTGCTATGAATGTACACTAAGTTCTCTGCCTTCTTTGAGCCCAACCTATTTCTTTTTACTGAATGGATAAAGGCATAAGTACTCCAATTCCTCTCGCAAGATGAAGAACTAGCTACCTGGAAAATTAGGGGAAGCCCATTAAATTAATTAAAAATTTAAAAAGAAAAGCTAAAATGAAAATTGAAAATCCAATACAAAAATTTAAATGAGAAATAAGATGAGGGTGAGGTCGAGGGTGTCGGTGCGGGTTGCAGTGGGATATTCGCTGTTCCGTCGAGGAGGAGGGTGAGGTCGAGGGTGCCGGCGCCGGTTGCAGTCGTATAGTCGATAGACTATAGTTCGGTTGCAGTGATATAGTTCTAACAGTTAACTTCTTAGGGTTGGTCGATCTTAGCCTTTAGGTTTACCGTTTAACTTTAGTGTTATAAACTTATAACTTATAATTTTAATTTTTAAGTTTTAATTTGATTTTTAGTTTTTAAGTTTATGAGTTAAGTTGTAAATTTAAATTTAAATTTTAAAGTTTAAAGTTTTAATTTTTACGTTTTTATTATTTAATAAATTAATTTAAGTTTTGAATTTAAAAAATAAAATAAAAATTGCCTTAAGAATAGACTATAGTTAACTTTAAAGTTTTAAATTTTAATTTTTACGTTTTTATTATAATATTTAATAAATTAATTTAAAAAAAATCACCTTAGGAATAGACTATAGTTAATTTTAAAGTTTTAAATTTTAATTTTTACGTTTTTATTATTTAATAATAAATATTTAATAAATTAATTTAAGTTTTGAATTTAAAAAAAAAAAATCGCCTTAAGAATAGACTATAGTTAACTTATAAATTATTTAATTTTAATTTTAATAAAAAAGTCTTAAATTTTAATTTAAAAAATTTAGATTATAGTCGAATTTTGATTAAAAAATAAAAAAAAAAAGCCTAAATTGCCCCTGAAGAAACCGAAACCCGAAAAGAACGCATTTTCGGGGTTCTTTGTCACTGAAGAACCCCAAAAGAACCGGAAGAACCCTAAAAGCACCCGAAAAGCACCCGAAAAGAACCCGAAGAACCCCAAAAGAACCCTAAAAGCACCCGAAAAGAACCCGAAGAACCCTAAAAGAACCCTAATTTTGAGTTGGACGTATCGGGTTGTTCCATGAAGAACCAGGTTCTTCAGGGTTCTTCTGGGAAGAACCTGTCCTAGCACCCGGTACGTGGGGACGGGAACTCGGTGCGGGTGCGGGTACCCGTGCAACATAGATTTTGACTAAGGGTGGGTCGATGCTCCTGCATCAGTAATGCTCAATGTAGGTTAATTGCTATGAAACCTGAAAATATGTATTTATGTTTGAAACATGCAAAGACTTGGCTTCATAATTCTCTATCTGGCAAAATAACCTTGTACTGTATCGTTTTTCATACCATCTTCCATGTTGTTGAATTATCTTGCTGTATTTTCCGGTTTCTTTGACCTACTTTGGTCATGCTGTCTATTAGATTGTATGGGCATGGTGTGACAATACTAAATTTAACAACTAGGGCCAAATTCCACCTTGGGACAACTCATTTGATGGAGATGATGATTGCATTAGATTCCTCTTTTCGAGAGGTCCAAGATTGATCTAAAGATCATCTCATTCAGACTAGCAGAAGTGTAATTTTGAATTTATTCTCTCACATGTGCAAATTGTTAAGGTCGACCTCAACTTAATGTAGGCTCAAGAAGCCCAATCGATGTGTCTCTTCACCCACAACGAATTGTATAACTACGAGTGACCTCTCACCTCTTTTGGACATCATTCACTGACACATTCTTCTCTCTCTTCATCTGATTGGGTCGTACAACTATTGGGCAACTTCTTTCTCTCATATGTGGCAAGAAGGACGAAGTTTCAAAGCTAGATTGCAGGTCGAAAATTTCAGAGTTTAGGGACGGTTTGACCAACATTGAGGTGTTCTTGACCAAGATTGACTTCGATTTTGGGTGGAAAAGTAAAATTTTTGTAGGCCGTACAGTTGGGCACAAAAACCGAGAATTTCTGGGCTAAATCACAAAACCGAAATTGTAGAAATTTTAGACTATTGACCAACGTTGATCGAGATCTTCCAGGCATCTTTTGACTTCGATCTTTTGGGGAAATTTCTGTTTAGTAGATCACAAATTTTCTCAGAGAACTTGAGGTTTTCTGAGTAGTTTGACCACATAAAATTACAACAGTTTTCTCTCTCCTTTGACCAAGTTTGACTTCATTGTTTTGGGCTAATTTTGACCTTCTGATTAGTCTGAGTTTGACTAGAGAATATCGAGCTGTTTTGAGGACATTTTGTTGCTAGTTTGACCAACATTGACTTTCTAGTTAGGGATGATTTGACTGCAGAATTTGACAGGGCTGATTTGAATGTGTATTGGACAAGTGAATTTGTTTTTTGTACTCTCTTTCTGCTGAACTATTGAATGATAATAAGAAGAATTGATCAAAGGTTTTTCCCCACATTGGGTTTTTTTCCCTCGCATCTGCCATATCCAATGTTCTTTTTTCTTGGCTTGTCTTCTGCATTTGTTTTCATGTTTTGTCTGCATTTACTGTTAATGTGATTGCTATTGAAAATAATTGGATATTGTTATTGGGCTGCTAAGGAACATTGAAGTAAATTGTGCTAAGCATAGAACATACCATTGTTAACTAAAATTAACATGGGATCAGAGCCCAGGTGAAGACAAAGCCCAAGCAAGAGAGAGAAAAGAAATCGCTAAGATCTGTTGGACAAGGACAGAGCCTCAATGGCTTCTACATCTTACTTCAAATATTAGGATAAGTTCAATGATAAATCTAATTATCATGCATGGAATATGTCTTTGGACCTTACTTTGGAAGAAAATGATGTCATGGATTATGTACAGGGAAATATGGTGGAGCATCCTTCAAATGCATCGGCTGCTACTAAGACAAAGTATAAGTAAGGTGAGGTCAAAGCTAAGGATATCATTAGAGACTCCATTCAAAAACATTTGGTTGCTTACATTTCTGATTTGGGCACATCTAAGGAGATGTATGACAAGTTGGTTGGGATGTTCAAATCCAACAATGCAAACCAAATCCTCTTTCTCAAGAACAAGCTGAAGAACATCAAGATGGATAGAGGGGAATCTATCCAATCCTACTTCTTAAGGATGTTATGAAACCAAGTCCAAAAATAGAAGAAAGGAGAGATCAACGCCTTAGAAATCAGCCACTTCGAGGGGAAACCTCCAATACATTACATAAATGAACAATTCTTCGATGATACAAATGACAAAACCTCTTTCTATATATAGGAGTCCATGGGGTCACAATATAATCCTAGCTGACCTAATAATAATAATGTAAGGGCACAATAATGGCAATATTGGGGTTACAGGGGTATAATAATAACAATAAGGGGGTTACACTAACAACAATAAGGGACTATTCTAGTAATATAGGGACCTAACATGCCTCTCTCCTTCAAAAAAGTGTTGTCCTCAACACTTGAGTAGCTCCGGATGCTTTTGTATAAAATTCTTATTCTCCCATGTAGAATCTTCAGTGGGTAAGTTCTTCCATTTGATGAGAGACTATGAAATTGATCGATTTCGTAGCTGTCGAGTTCTTGTTTCCGTGACTGCTTTAGGTTCCAATATTAGTTTTTCTTCCTCTTCAAGTTCTGGCAATATTGTTTGAACTGGAAGTTTGTCCCCTATAACCTTCTTTAAGCATGAAACATGGAAAATTGGATGCACTCGCGAAGAAACATGAAGCTCTAATTTGTATGCCATAGTACCGATCTTTTGCAACACCCTGTAAGGACCATAGTACTTTGGTGATAATTTATTATCTTTCTTAGCTTGCTTGAGGGACATTTGTTTGTATGGTTGTAGTCGTAAAAATACCCAGTCTCCTACATCAAAACTTCTCTCACTGCGATGTTGATCTGCTTGTTGTTTCATTCGATTTTGTGCCAAATTTAGGTTATCCTTTAAAAGTTGGAGAACTTCTTGTTGATGCTTGATGTGATCTTCCACTGCTTGCACGTTAGAATTTTCTCTTAAAAATGATGTGATGGACAGTGGATGATATCCATAAAGTGCCATAAATGGGGTCATTTTTGCTGCAGTATCGAAGGAAGTGTTATACCACCATTCAGCGAGAGGTAACCACTTGACCCATTGTGTTTGCTTATCAGATACAAACAACGAAGATATCCTTCCAAACATTTATTCACTATCTCAGTTTGACCATCGGATTGAGGATGATAAGATGAGCTATGAGCTAGTTGAGTACCCAAACAAGAAAATAATTCTGTACAAAATTTCTAGTAAAAATGGTATCTCTGTCACTTACAATAGTCTTTGGGTTTCCATGTAGCTTTTGAATTATTTCCATAAATGCAATAGCAACTGTACTTGATTTAAATGGATGAGATAATGCACAAATGTGTGCATACTTGGTAAGTCTATCAACTACCACCATGATGACACTTTTTCCTTTGGACTTAGGTAAACCTGTGATAAAATCCATTGAAATCTTCTCCCAACGTTGACTTGGAATGGATAAAGGTTGTAGAAGACCCAGGGTCTTAATTGTCTCAACTTTATTTTGATGGCAAACCAAACATTATGCCACAAACTTTTGAATCTCATATTTAAGGCCATCCCCAAAAAATTATTTCTTCACCCTGTGGTAAGTTTTTAAAAAATCTGAGTGTCCTCCTAAATGAGAAGTGTGCAATTCCAAAAGAATCTTTTGTTTTAGTTGGGAATTCTTGCAAATAAATAAGCAATCCTTGTACCATAAGGAATCATTTTTCCAACTAAATTTATCAGATGTACTGGGATCTTGCTGCAACATTTGAATGAATGTCCACACTTCTTCGTCCTTCTTCCATTCATTCCCTGCTTCGGTTATCCAATCTGGTTGGATAATAGAAATGGCACAAAGCAATGCTTCCACCTCTTCATCGTTTCTTGAGAGTACATCTGCAACAACATTTAGCTTCCCTTTTTTCTAGATGATTTCAAAGTCATAGCCCAACATCTTTGTGACCCATTTTTGCTGCTCTTCTGAAGATAGTCTTTGTTCCAAAAAGTGTTTAAGACTATCATGATCAGTTTTTACCTTGAAGTGTCTTCCCATTAGGTAAGGTTGCGATTTCTTTAGTGTATGTAGTATTGCCAACATTTCCTTCTCATAAATAGCTTTCTGTAAATACTTTCATTTGATTGGACGACTTTCAAAAGCAATGGGTCTTCCTTCATGCATTAAAACAACACCAATTCCATTTCCCGAGGCATCACATTCCACAAAAAAGGTTTTTGTGAAGTCCGACATAACTAAGGCTGGTGCTAGGCACATTGCCTCTTTAAGATGTTCAAAGGCCTTAGTTGCTTCAGGAGTCCATGAAAATGTATCTTTCTTCAATAATGTTGTTAGAGGTGCTGCTATTCTCCCATAATTCTTAACAAACTTGCAATAATACCTTGTTAACTTGAGAAATCCTCGCAACTGCTTTATGGTTGTGGGGACTTTCCATTCCTTAATGGCTTTAATTTTGTTAGGGTCTACCTTAACACCCTCGTGAGATACAATATGACCAAAATATTCCACCTCTTGTACTCCAAAGAAACATTTGGATGTTTTTGCATATAATTGTTTCTCCTCCAATAGTTTGAGCACCCTATCAACATGTTGAACATGATCCTTCCAAGACCTATTGTAGATTAGTATGTCATCAAAAAATACTAGCACAAATTTTCTTAGGAAGGGTTTGAAAATATAATTCATCAACCCTTGAAATGTAGAAGGTGCATTTGTAAGGCCAAAAGGCATGACCAAAAATTAATGATGACCCTCATGAGTTCGAAATGCTGTTTTCAGAATATCTTCAGTCTTCATTCTAATTTGATGATATCCTCAATGAAGATCCAACTTGGTAAAATAATTTTCTCTATGTAATTCATCTAATAATTCATCAATCAGAGGAATGGGAAATTTATCTTTAATAGTGAGCTTATTGAGCTCCCTATAATTCAGACACATGCGTCATGATCCATCCTTTTTGTGGACCAATACTACTGGAGCAGAGGAAGAACTTTGACTAGGTTGATTATACCAACCTCTAACATTTCTGCAATCATACGTTCAATTTCACTCTTTTGGACGTAAGGATATCTGTAAGGCTTGATGTTTGGAGGAACACTTCGTGGAATCAAATGAATAGCATGATCATGTTCATGAATAGGTGGGAGTCCTTTGGGAGTTTCAAACACCTTGGAATGATTGTCCAATACTTTTTTGGAGATTTGGAGAAATATGATTTTGATGTTGGAACTTCTAATGAGCATAATTGTGCAATTACGCCTCGTTGTTCTTTCTTCAGAAGCTTTGTCATGACATTAGAGCTTATTATCTTTCATGGCTTCCCTGCGATACCCCGTAATTCGACTTCCTTTCCTTCCAAAAACAAATTCAAGAAAAGTTCTTGAAAATTAAAAGCTACCATCCCCAAAGATTGTAACCATTGTACTCCTAGTACAACATCAACATCTCCCATAGTGTCCTCATAAGAAGGATACACCTCGGGATGATGACAACAATAACAACTGCAACAATTTCAAAGGCAATGGCAATCAAAGGAACAATAGGTTCGATATGGAAATGGTCGACCTCTCGTTGCTCGATATGGAAATGGTCGACCTCCCAAAGGGTCGAGAAACTCCAGGTATGAGGAGACTAATGTTGTAGAAAAGAAAAAAGAATTTTATCTTATTTCTTCCCTCACTACCACCTCTTCTCAAGACACTTTGGATAATTGGTTGATTGATAGTAGTGCCTCAAGGCACGTCGCTGGGTACAAGGAGGCCCTTTCTAATTTGATTGAAAAGAAGACTAATTTGGAGATCGTACTTGGAGACAATGCCACCTACCCCATGAAAGGGATAGGGACTGTCTCTCTTCACTTGAATCAAGGGCGAATCCTTCATCTACAAGATGTATTATATGTACCTGATTTGAAAAAGAAATTGATATCTATTTCTGCGATGGAAGACAAAGGTTTCAAGGTAGCATTCGTTGATGGGAAGGTACGTATTTGGCAAAGGAACTTGAATGATGCATTTACGCTTGGATTTAGGGTTGAAGGTCTCTATCAGGTTGGAGGAAGTCCTTTGGGAGCTATGACTTGTGACACTTCTCTTCAATTTGAATTATGGCACCAAACGTTTGCTCACCTTCATTACAAAGTCTTACCTGATGCAAGGAAGATGGTCACAGGTATGTCCAAATTCAACATAGATCATGAAGGTGTTTGTCAGGGTTGTGCAACTGGAAAACATACAAGGGGACCATTCCCCTCAAGTGAGAGTCAATCTACCGACATTCTTCAATTGGTCCATTCTGATCTATCTAGTATGTTGCTCGTAACATCATTGAGAGGATACTTGTACTATGAAATTTGTGCGGATGACTTCTCCCGCAAAACATGGATCAATTTCTTGAAGCATAAAGACAAAGTATTCAAATGGTTTCGCTCTTTCAAAACCTTGATTGAAAATCAAATAGGGAAGAAGATCAAAATATTGAGGACCGATAATGGGACCGAATATGAATCGAATGAATTCAATGACTATTGTAAAGAAGCTGGCATTAAGAGGGAGAACACTACTGCATATACTCATGAGCAATGGAGTTGTTGAAAGGAAGAATCAAATAGTCATAGAAGCTACTCGTGCCATGCTTCATGACCAAGGCCTATCGAAGTTCTTATGGGGAGAAGTTGCCAACACTATCATATATGTTCAAAATAGATGCACACATCAAGCATTAAACTTCAAGGCACCCAGAGAAGTTTTCACCGGAAAGCTGGATGAATCTCCGACAGATGAACTGAAATCCCTCTATGGGTTGAAGCAAGCCCCTAGGGCTTGGTATGAGAGGATTGATATCTATCTTATGAAGTTGGGATTTACAAGGAGTGAAGGTGAAAAGGACAAGCCTCTCATTCTGGTACTTTATTTGAATGATCTCTTTCTGACAGGTGCATACCCTCTCATTTATCAATGCAAGAGAGAGTTGGCTTTCGAGTTCAAGATGAAGGATCTAGGGTTGATGCACTACTTCCTAGGCTTGGAGGTTTGGCAAAAGCCAGGTGAGATTTTCCCTTGTCAAGAAAAATACATTGTGAAGCTACTCGAGAGATGTGGGATGGTGGATTGCAAGTCTGTGTCTACTCCAATGGGACTCAACTTCAAGAAGCTATATGGAAGTGCTGTTGGGCCCGATATGGCAAATTCTTCTGTGTATCGACAACTTGTGGGGGCCCTGATGTTCTTGGTAAACTCAGTCCGGACATATGTTTCACTGTGAATACATTGTGTCAATTTATGGTGGAGCCTCATCACATACATTGGATTGATGCCAATAATCTCTTGAGATATCTTTGGGGCACAATCAACTATGCTTTGAGATACACTGTCGGGAGTTTGAGGCTACATGGATGTACTGATTCTGACTGGGCTGACAGTGTGGTGGATCGTAAGAGAACATTTGGATGTTGCTTCTCATTGGGGTCTGCTTCAATATCTTGGATGAGCAGGAAGGAGAAATCAGTTGCTTTAAGCATTGCCGAGGCCGAATACTTTGCTGCTAGTATGGCCTGTTGTGAAGCTGTTTGATTGAGGAAGCTCTTTATCGAGTTATTTGAGCATGTGCTGGATACCGCTCCAAGCATATTGATATCAGGTACCACTTTATCTGAGATATGGTACAATGGGGAGAAATAAGGCTCCAAAACATCAGGATTGATGAGCAGGTCATGAACATTCTCACGAAGCCCTTAAGAAAGGTCAAATTCTTAGCCTTCCGTGAGAGATTTGGAGTCGTGGAAAGACCCTCCTATGAGGGTCATGCATGAGTTGGACACTGAGCTCTGGGAGCTCTTGGGGGCTCGGGGTACTTCTTGGAGCTATGAGCGACCATTGGGTGAGTGGTTCACCTTCCCCTAATGCTGCGATATGTACAAGGGGAGTGGTTCACCTTCTCCTAATGCTGCGATATGTATAGGGGGAGTGGTTCACCTTCCCCTGTGATACCCCATAATGCTTGACATGTGTGTAGGGTGAGTGGTTCACCTTCCCCTACGATTGCATGCACATGTATGTAGGGTGAGTGGTTCACCTTCCCTTACTGTTGATGACATATGCATAGAATGAGTGGTTCATCTTTTCCTATTACATATGAGCAGGATGAGTGGTTCACCTTCTCTCGCTGCTCCCCCTGTGAGAGATGCATTCAGGCATCTGTGTGTGGACATGTCGATGGGACGTGGTTCACCCTTTCTCCACATGTAGGATGCTTACTCCCTACGATTGATGGTTGACATGTCGGTGGGATGTGGTTCATTTTTTCTGCACGAGTAGGATCCTTCCTACAATTGATTGGTTGGCATGCATGTAGGACGTGGTTCATCCTTTCTCTACTCTTGGTAGTTTGCATGTGTGTAGGATGTGGTTTATCCTTTCCCTACGTGTGTTTATGATATGTGTTTGTAGAATGTAGTTTCTCCTTTCCCTACGTGGCAGGATGTGATATATTCTTTCCCTGCTGGTGTTTTTGCATCATCCTATCCATGTTGTCCGAAACACATTGGAAGTACCTCTCATCTGGCCAATGAGTTGGGAAAAGTGGTTAGGGACCATTGCACTACCGATGGACTCATCATGTACTGCCGTACTCCCTATGACTAGGATATATGGTGTTCAACAACGTGATCTAGGATCAATTGAGGTTATACCTCTGGATTGATTTTTGTTAGTGGAGAGTGGCAAGGTCCTTTGACTCACTCTCGATCAATTTTTCTTCATTATTACTTCATGGTTTAGCAAAGTAGAGTAGAGCAAAGATGACAAAGATGGTACATGATGATAGGTTGGCATGATGAGATCAGTGACAATAATTGGATTGGTAGGTGGGGTTCTCCTTAGTTGAGAGGGAGTGTTAAATTTGGAAACTAGGGCCAAATTCCACCTTGGGAGAACTCATTTGATGGAGATGTTGATTGCATTGGATTCCTCTTTTCGAGAGGTCCAAGATTGATCTAAAGATCATCTCATTCGGACTAGCAGAAGTGTAATTTTGATTTTATTCTCTCACATGTGCAAATCGTTCAGGCTGGCCTCAGCTTGATGTAGGCTCAAGAAGCCCAATAGACGTGTCTCTTAACCCACAACGAATTGTATAAATAGGAGTGACCTCTCACCTCATTTGGATATCATTCACTCACACATTCTTCTCTCCCTTCTTCTGAATGGATTGTACAACTATTGGGCAACTTCTTTCTTTCCAGGTGTGGCAAGAAGGACGAAATTTTAGAGATGAATTGCAAGCCAAAAATTTCAAAGTTTAGGGACAATTTGACCAGCATTGATTGATGTGTTCTTGACCAAGTTTGACTTCGATTTTGGGTAGAAAAGTTCGATTTTTGCAAGCTGTACAACTGGGCACAAAGACCGAGAATTTCTGGGCTAAATCACAGAATCGAAATTGCAGAAATTTCAGACTGTTGACCAGTGTTGAGTGAGAGCTTCTAGGCATCATTTGACTTCGATCTTTTGGGGAAAATTCTCTCAGTAGGTTGCAACTTTTGGTATAAAAACTGAGGTTTTCTGAGCACTTTGGCTGCAAACCAAATTGCAGGTTGATCGCAGAAAATTACAACAGTTTTCTCTCTCCTTTGACCGAGTTTCATTGGACTGTTTTGGGCTGATTTTGACCTTTTGATCAGGGCAAGTTTGACTGGAGAAGACAGAGCTGTTTTGAGGACATTTTATTGCTGCTTTGACCCATGTTGACTTTCTGGTTAGCGTTGATTTGACTGTGTATTGGGTAAGTGAATTTGATTTTTGTACTCTCTCTCTCTGTTGAACTATTGAATAAGAATAATAAGAATTGATCAAAGGGTTTTCCCCACAAAGGGGTTTTTTCCCTGGCATCCGTCAAATCCGGTGTTCTCTTGTGTTGGTTTGTCTTTTGCATTTGTTTTTATGTTCTATCTGCATTTGGGCTGTCACTTTGATTCCTGACCTCTCCGTTCTAGCTGTCTCCCAACAATTGGCTATGGGGGGTAGTCCCTATGGAATATGAAAATGAACGACCAATTGGCAACCAACAAGTCCGAGAGGCACGATTGAATGACCTAGCCACTTGGTTGATTTTAGCAAGTTAGGAGACTAGAATAGATTGTTATATGAGACCGGTGCCTTATGGAGTCAACTACTTGCTTTAGATAGATTAATACCAGGTGACTAGATGAACAAACGCTTCTTAGACGCTTTGCTATCCTATAGAAAGTGCAAGTCGTACAATCTAGGTGAGATGCAAAAATATTGGTTTATTTCAATTATATGCCTTGCTAAGTATATCCCTTAATCTTCAGCTATTTTGAAGCTAGTCTCTGAAGTAGGTTGTAGAGAGAAGTCAAGGTGAAGCAAGCAAAGGCTTGGTTAATGATACCTCCCCTTGAAATCTAACATACCGAGTGTCTTCGACGTTGCAGAGACTGTGGCTCTGTCGACTGCAAGGTCACCATTTTAACCATTAGAGATGGTCTATCTTTAGCAAGCTAAGAAATGAAGGGTGTTCCTATCTATTAACCAAGCTTATGCTTGGAGGTTAATTGATTAATGCAAGTCGACGCCTAGGATGCAAATGCAAAACGAGTGATCTCGAGTCAAGATTGTTTATGATCTTAAGGGCTTAGTTATAATTAATCTTTAGTTATCACACAAGAGTACTTTATTGATGAATGAAGGACGATCTTTAACCACAAGATAAAGTGCTCTAATACAATAGTGCTCAAACCAAGAGATAATTGCTCAAGTAAGAAACAAGATTAATGCTCTTAACGACAAATTACCAATATGCCAAAATAAAATCATGTAAATTTATGTAGATGTTCTATGCTTGATGCAACTTTACTTTACACTACAACAATCACATAAACAATCAAGTAAAATGCTAATAGAACATACTAGAGGATCTACAGAAGACAAACCAGAAACAGAAAAATGTGGTGGTGCGTTACGGTGGTCAACAAGATGCTTCAACCAGCAAAGTCTTCTTGGTCAACCAACCCAGCATGTGTCACAACAGCCCTCAAAACAGCCACACGGTCAACTCAAAGTCAACCCCAGATAAGTCAATGCTGTCCAGAAAAGTTAATGCAAGACAACAACAAGAAAGTCAACGCAACTCGGTCTTCGTTCAACCTTTTGACCTCAATTCTTATGCCAATGTGTACGACCTCCCAAAATCGAAGTCTCCACCAATTTTCAGCGTCTTTGGACCATGCGTTGACCAAAGTCAACACTGGTCAAACTTGCGTGGAAACCCTACCTGCAGTAAATTCGTCCTTCTTCCTGGCTGCAGTAATTCGTCCTTCTTCCCACGTGTGAACCGAAATTGCCTCTAAGGAGTTCGTACTAAATCAGAAGAGGAGAAGATGTGTGATGAGATGATTGAAATGATCTCCAATGTTGACTGTATATATATCCATCATTGAGGTGTGTGACACATCTGCTGGGGGTGTAAAAACTTAAGGTCGACCTGCACATATTTGAAATTATTAAAAATAAGTTCAAAATAAATGTTTTGGTCATCAGATTAAGATCAATTTTATATCGATCTTACACCTCTCCGAAAGAGGAACCCAATAAAAATATTGGTATCTTCATCTGAGCATCACAACATGGAGTTTGGATGCTGAGAGGTCTGCGACACGGGAAGGAGGCTAGTCGATGCATGGATGGATGCTGAGAGGTCTGCGACCAAGTAGGAGGAGGCCATTAGGCCTATGGCAGAGGAAGAAAGGGGAAACAAAGGAGGTATAAGGCCTGCAACCTAGGGTTTGAGGTCGAATTAAGCCTGTGACAAGGGATATGTAGCCCTAACAAGGGCAATGACCCACCAAGGTAGGTTGAAAGGGCCACAACTAGGGCAAAGAAGGTTAACGATAGGCTTAGAAGGCCTAAAAAATTTCCAACCTACAAATAATTCAAATCACCAAAATTCGCCACGAAAATGCCACCAAAGGCTAGCGACTTCCTTCTTCTGCTCGAGCGTTGCGCTTGGAGGAGAACTATAGGGTGGATCTTGCCCTCTTAGGCCTAGATGCACCTCTAAAAACCCTAACACAATTTTTTAGAGGCTGAAAACCCTTGAAACCTTTCCAAAATTTCAGATTTGGCTTGAGAAATTACCTGCTCAAATGGAAATTAAATTTCCCCAATATATGCAAAATTTAAAAATAAACTGCAAACCCCAATTGCTACAAAAAAAGGGTTAGAAATAATTTACAAGAGTATTTTACAAAATTATATACAAAATATTCACGAATATACAATGTTTGTAAATAAAATATTTTTTGAGAAAATAATTTCTTAATAATGACAATGGATCAATGTATTTTCAAAAGTTAGAATATTGACCACAACCTTTAGGGAAGTAAGAAAACCATATAAAAATTGCCAGAGCCCAAACAAGGTCGACTCTTCTCCAAAGTCTGTGAACTTGGAGCCTAAGGGCTGGTGTGCCTGCAAATCTCTATATATTTCCTCAAGAAAACTTGTTAGATCATATGGTGAATCAAATCACCTAAGATAAACCTAAAATTTACAAATAGAATGTTCTTATCATCGACAAATGAAATAACAAGCTTATAATTTTTTTTAGCACAATATAGGAAAACACATAACCAACACATACCACAAATCAATGGACAAAGAAAACCGTGAATTGAACCCCAAAGTATTTTTATTATGACATCAAACGTTCCCAGCAGAGCAATGGCTCAATACCAACATTACAAATTTACATCATCCATAATCATTGTGATTTGAGAAGAAATTGGCCATTAATTTATAGAAAAATCCTCCAAGTGGAAAATAATGGCTAGTTGGTTTGATCCCTGTCAAAAAATCTTGACCGTTGATAATAATTTGATCAACTTTTAATCTCTGCTGTCGAAAATATTTATTGAGGAAATTTCAAATTTCTCATAAAACCCATTTTTTTATTAATCCAAAAATTATATTTTTAGATTAATTTCTTCAGAAATTTGACTTTGACTTAATCACCAAGGTCTAAGGGCTAAATTTTTGCTTAAAAAATCTATTTTTTCCTTGGTGGAAAACCTCCAAAAATTAATTTCTTTTTGACACATGAATTTTTTGGTCATTTTCCACTAGGAGAAAGTTAATTTCTCTAAAATTATTTTTTGACTCCAAATTAATTAATTTTATGGCTTAGGATTTAATTTTATTTTAGCCAGAAAAATTAATTAATTGGCACAAGAGGAGATTAATTATTTTTTCCACCCTCAAATATTTTAGCCATGGTGTCAAAGTATGAGGGACTATGCACGAAAATATTTTTTACATCACATATTACAAATTCAACCCTCAAAGGGGGAATACACCTTTACATATAGAGCTTCAAAATAATTACCCAATTCTGCGACAAAATATGATCTAGTAGACCAAGTGATTTGTAATAAAATAATTTAGCCAGATAACTTAAATTATTCCTAAACCATTTTTACAAAGACTCGATATAACATTAGGACTCACCTAAAATCTTGTTGATAAATTCCACCCTAGTTTTGTGGTTTAAGCTGGAAGAAAAACTCTGTCGATTATCTGTGTTTAGAAACACACATAATGCGGGGAGGTTAAAAACTTTCGACAATGAAATTCATTACCAAAATCAAAGGCTTACCTACGTGTTGTTACATAAATAGACGGTCATACTAGCATCATTTACATTACAATTGCAGAACTTGGGTTTACAAGATATGATGTGGCTGGTTGATGATTTTGAACTTCTGACAAAATTTCTTCAAGTCTTCGCATCCTGCTTCCTTGGAGTGTTGACAAAAATGTGGTCAATAAGTGAGATTAATAACTATCTTTCTTTCTTTGTTATCCAATCCTATATTGAGGTTTGGAGGATTTGGTTTTATTTCTTGAAATTTTGTGTTCTTAGGTACGGAATTATGAATTTTTCGTTGTATATTCATGGTACATATACTTTTCCCTGGAGTTCTCATTATTGATATAAATGGAAAGATGTTCATTCAATAAGCCAAAATTATTAGAAGCCAAGTGTAGTGATTTGAGGAATTTCTTGTAGCACCATCTCAGAAATGCACAACAATTTTTCATAACCTTCTGCTACAGTCATGGTAAGGGGCCAAGTTTGATCTCACTTATTCTTCAAGTTTCAATAATTTAAGAAGTCCTTTCAAAAGACTACTGGTATACTGCTGTAAAAGAGTATTTTCAAATTTGGTTATTAGCTAATAAGTTGCCCTAAAAGGGTTGTAACTTATCTCTTTGGTTTGGTACTTTTCCTAGTGATTTTCAAAGAAGTTTGGGATGTTCAGAAGTGAAACATTATGCTCTTTCCATTGTTATTTTGTTCCTTGTTTAACAATAGCACTAATGCTAAAAATTTATAGGTCTAAGATTTGAGAAATTGTCTAGGTTGAAGGTAAAATATTTTTTTTCTTCTTCTTTGCATTGAATTTTGAATTCTAAGACATTTCCACATGGTATCAGAGCTTGTTGTGGCTGAGATCACTCTTGACTTAGAGGGAGTTTGTATTTATGCAGGAGTTTGCCTGGGATCATTACCTGAATTAGTGGAGGTGTTTGTGTGAGAATGCCTAGGTTGCTTGGAAGAAGCATTTATACACTATAAAGGGTTTTTTTCTATATATACTGCTCGTTTTGTGTTCTTGAGGCATGTTTGCAATTTTTGTCTCAAAGATAGTGATAAGTTGGATCAGTGCATGACCCTTGTAAGACCCTTCAAGGCTCACGGGTCTTGACGAGTCATATGTCGAAACATGTCACTCGCATAAAAGTCGCACATAAGACCCTTACCCACGCTGACTCATATACAATTTGTATCAAAGTCGTACGGACCCATATAAGAACCGCCCTTGGCAGCAAAGTTCGATTTTCTTTTATCTTATTTTCTATTTGTAGATCAGGTGGAGGGAAAGGGAGTCTTATTTTGAGTTTTATTTTGCTGCGTCTTATACAGGTCGTTTCTAATTCTTATGCACGTCTATTGGAAAATCATAAAGGAAAAAATATTTTCTTATCTTGATAATTACTTGTGATATTTGAGTTATATTCTTACGGTCTGCTTTAAATTTCTTTATCTCTTCTTTTGTTTCCTTATCATCAAGCAACTATCAAAACATAAACATGAAGATCAAGGACACAGGATTTAGGCTCTCAGCCAGGGAAAAACCCCTCTTCTAGGGGGAAACCCAAAAAATCTCTTATCTTCCTTTAGAACCAAATTGAAATGAGACAACCAAGACCCTTGACCAAAGTAATGTTGGAAATACTGAGAGGGGGGTGAATCAGTATTTCTTTTCAATTGTTAATTTTACCAGTTAGATCACTTATATTTAGAACACAAAATGAACAATGATGAAATAAATACTTTTTATTAATTTCTTCTTTACAATAAGTAAAGTACAATAATGATATAGGGCTCCAACCCTAGATGAAGACTCCAATCTTCCAGGCTCCAAACTGTGTTGTGCCAAGCAGGGACTTGGTCTTTCCAAGGCTCCAACCTTGTCAATTTGAGGCACCAACCTCGTCAATTTTGAGGCACCAACCTCTAGGGCTCCAACCCTATCTCTAGTACAAGCTCCAACCTGGTTTCTTGAGGACTCCTATCCTCTAGGGCTCCAACCCTATTTTCCAAGGCACCAACCTTGTCTCTATGAGGCTCCTACCTCCTGCTTCAATTCGTCAAGATACATTTGGTTATACTTCATGGCTCCCAATGTCTTCTTCAATGAGCCTTGACAATCTTCAGCTATACCCTTACTTAGTCTCTGCGCCACTTCATCATTGACAACCTTGTTCTTCACATGAAGGTGTCTCCTCTGTTCTTCATGTCACCCAAACACTTTCTCCAAGGTTACATCATGATGGCTAATGCATCATGTTCTCCAATGATATCTCCAAGACCAGCTTCTAGCTTCTACAAGTCTTCCAAATATTTTCAAGTATCCTTCAAGGTGTTTTCACCAGGCAGCCCAAGTTCTGCTCCTGCTCTAAGCCTCTTCAAGGGCTTCTTCAAAAACTCTTCAAGGGAATCTTCAACAATGCTTCAAGATGTCTTGAATAACTGTCTCAAAAATATTCTCCAATGGCCTTAGTGGTGTTCCAAAGTTTACTGTTTGAAGTCAGCACAATCTTCTTCAAATATACTAGATGATCATCAAAGATGCTCCAGAGGACTTAATAGATCTTCAATACTGCTTCGACAAGGCTTCAAATCTTCTCAACAAGTCTGCTCCAACAAGGGGTCACTAGGCTGCTTCAACAGACCTAGTCATGTCTAAAAGTAAGCCCAAACTACCCTCTAAACTTTCAATTCAATACATGCTCCAGATTTGCAAGGCTACAAGTCCCTTTTTTTATACTCCTGTATTCTGCTTCAATGGTTTCACGAAGTAGTTCAATGGTCTGCCTTGATGCTAAAGTATTGTCCTCCAATCGATGCCCAAAGGAATGCTTCAAACTGCCTTCCAATTTTCTCGATGATATCCTTCAACACTTCTCAAAGTATTGTTCAAGCCTCCACCACTTCAAGCCTTACTTACTGAGCTCTTTTATAGGTGTCGGATCTCAATTTAAAAAAACTTCAATGGACCTTCCACCATGATCCAAGTTTTCCACAATTTCTCCAACAGTCAAGCCACAAAAGGTTAACCACAGTCCTTAAGTTTTCAACCGAGTTTGCTGTCCAAGGCACTGAGATATTACTGCAATCCGAACTGAAGTATATTAATACAACTAAGCTTAAAGAAGCCTGAATCTTTGATATAACAGCAAACAATAAGTCCAAACTGAGTTCTGAAATTGGTCTGTGGTAAGGTCTGAGTTACTTTAAGAAGTCTGTTCACACCTGTCACTGGTTCAAGGGAGCTGTCCAAATATGACAAGGCTGTGTGTATGAGGAGCTAGCCACTAATCTGAGCCACCAGAGGTGTAGATATACACCCACAAAACTAAGTACGAACTGTAGAAGGTCACAAAACCCAAATCTGAAGTGCTGTAAAAAAAATCTGAGATATATACAACTGTTCCTCCATGAATTTCACGTCCCGCCTTACTACGATCTTCCTGTTATCTAGAATATAGATGCGATATGCCTTTGCATTTTCACTATACCCCTCAAGGTATCCCTTCTCTGCAGTCCGATTTCTTCCTCTTTTCATCAGGTACGTGGCAGTACGCTATAATGCCAAATATCCTGAGGTGGCTCACCTCAGGCTTGCTTCGAGTGAACACACTCTTAGGAGTCACTTTTCCCAATGCTCTATGAGGCACCCTGTTCTGCACATACATTGCTGTATTAGAAGCTTCAACCCATAAAAACTTGGGCATGTCTTGATCATACAACATCGCTCTTGCAGCTTCTACGATGGTCGTGTTCTTCCTTTTTGCAACCCTATTTTTCTCTGGATTGAATGGAGCTGTCCACTCTCTCTTGATACCTTCCTTTGTGCAGAACCTTGTGAAGTATTTATCAATATATTCTCCACCATTATCTGACCGCAACTTCTTGATTCTCTTTCCGGTTAAATTCTCTACGAAAGCCTTGAATTCTTTAAATTGCGCAAAGACTTCATCTTTGGTTTTGAGAAAGTAGATCCATGTTTTTCGGGAATGGTCATCAATAAAGATAGCAAATTACTTTGCACCACTGAGAGAAATCATGGACATTGGTCCCTAGATGTCTGAGTGTATACTCTTGGCCCTACTACTGCTTCTTGGAAATGTTGTCTTGGCAGACTTCCCTATTATGCACCTCATGCAAACATCTTCTTTCCTTGTGCTGAGTTGTGGAGCTCCCATGACTGTCTTCTTGAGAATCTTCAAGGCTCCATGATGTAAATCCCCCATTCTTTTGTGCCATAATTCATTCAGGTCTCTTTCATCGGTACTGCTGATTAGTGCCATTGGATAGTCGAACTATAGCTTATTCAATTTATGGCTCCTTACTCCAATTTGTACCTTCCTTTTCCAGCTAGGATGTTTGACATAAACCTTATTTCCAATAAAGTATACATCGTAACCCTTGTTCTGGAGCTGAGACACCGAGAGTAAGTTCATCCCCAATCCCGGTACATTCAATATGTTTGTGGCTCGAAGCTTGTTATTAGCTTCTGTCTGAAATATTATGTTTCCTCTTCCAATGTGGGTACACTTGGCCTTGTTTCCCATCATGATCTGAAAAGTCGTCTACTCTTCCTGGTAGCTCGAGAAGTATTCTCGAATTCCCGTCATGTGAGAAGATGCTCCACTGTCAGTATACCAAACTCTTGGAGAGTCGTCAATAAACCAAACCCCTGGAGAGGCCGTGCTTGACACACAAGAAAAGTCCTCTTCTAGTCTGGATGCCAGAACTGAGATGTCATGATCCCTCTGTTTCTCCATGTGTTTTGGAGGACTATGTGAACCCTTCCGAGCTGTTGCTGCATCTATGTTGGATCTTAGTTCCATTGCAGAACTTCCTCTTCTGTCTTTTGCCTTTAGCTTTGATACCATGTGAAATTTTCAATCTGAAAATGCTATTGCAGTGATTGATTTATTTCGCCTACTTATTTATGATAAGTTATTTATAGATGCTTTTGTAAATTTTGAAATCAATACAACTGCAACATTCACTTTAATCAAAAGTAGAAGAACAAATAGAACACATATAACATAATAGAAACAACCACATGAATAGAGTTATTTTTGGACAATTGTCCCCAAAAAAACCCATTGTGGGAAAACCTGTGTAGTAGATGAGGGTTTATATTAATCTTCAGCAGTGAAAAGATCGTTTACAGAATATATGATGAGTAGATTTTTAACATACACTTGAGATGAATTTTCCGAATACACCGGAAGAATTCTCGACACATGGTAGGCACTCCTCCTCCCTCTGGGTCACTCTGCGTGGCTGCTCTGCGCAGTCACTGCGCTGGATTGCGTCACTCTGCGTGGAGGGCCACTGCTGCTGCTCAGCGCTGCCTCCTCTTCGTCCTCTGTTTGCCTTCTCCTGTCTTTGCTGACTTCTCCCTCCTCCTTCTGTCTCTACAACCTCACCGTCTGCAATCGAATTCTCTTACTTCAGAATCGATTTTCTTCGAGTATTGAGAATGTGCCCGACTTACTTTCTAAATGACGCTCAAGCCTTTTTTTATATTCTTCTCGTTGATGAATTAACGGCCCAAATTATATTTTTAATCAATGGCTCGAATTAAAAGATGACTTGATCTTCATTTTCTAGAAGATTCACACTCTACTTTATTAATACCCTTTAAGTATTTAATTTCCCTAAGTTTAGACTTAGGGATCACTTTAAAATAATTAATTATTTTAATAAAGCATGATCTGAGTGGAATTTCCACAATGATTTCTGGGTTCTCTGGAATACTGATGTCCAAGCCTCTTCCCAAAATATGAGACTTGGAACACTTTCAAGTGCTACAAAAATCAACACCTACCTCCTTGTAGAAATCAATGAACTCATTAGAGGTGTGTTCACCCCTATTGTCTGTCCTCAATGCCTTGATCTTCCTTCCTGTCATGTTCTCCACCTAAACTTTGAAAGCTTTGAACTCACTAAATACCTCACCCTTGGTCTTCATGAAGTAGATCTAGGTCTTCTTGGAGAAGTCATAAGTGAAGGTCACATAGTAAGTTGTGTCATTTACTGAAGATATTGACATAGGCCCTACCAATTCAAAATGGATTAGATCCAAAATGCCTTTGGATCGAGTTTCACTGCTAGGTTAAGATGCATTGACATTCTTTCCAAGTGCACACCCTTTGCACACCCCCTGCTAGTCTAAACTAAAATTTGGAAGGTTAGTGACTATGCATCTTAGTAATGGTAGAGCTTTGTCATGGAGATGCCCCATCCTCCTATGCTAAAGCTCGCACCTGCTCTCACTATTGTGCATGCTTCAGTAGGTTGACCCTAAAGTCTATGTAGTTTCCCCTCTTGGATTCCAACCCTCACTGTACTGTCTGGACTGGATCCCTCTAATCAGATGAACACTTTCCCCTTTGGAAGTTAATTGTGTAACCTTTTTCCTCCATGACTAAGATGGACAAAAGGTTCTTCTTTAGGCTAGGTACATAGAGTACCTCTTGCGCATAAAAAGGACTGTCCTGACTCAAGCTAGAACTGAACTGTCCCTTGTCCTCTCACCACATAGTTGGCATCATAGCCAAGCTCAACATGGATCCCTGAGTTGTCCTTTGCAAAACCACTGAATAACTCTCTAGCCTTTGTCATGTGGCCGGAGGCGCCACTGTCCAAGTACCCAACACTTCTAGCAATATTGTTGGTAGAAAGGTAAGACACAAGTGAAAAGTCACTCTCGAACTTGGAAGCAAGCTTGCTCAAATGTGTCTCTACTGTCGTTGTAACTGTTTGTGACTTTCGTTTGCTCTTCTTCCGTTGTCGACACTAAGAAGAGAAATGGCCATTCTTATGGCAGTTATAGCATTTGATCTTAATTCATATCTTTCTTCTTCTTGAACTATTGTCCTTCTTTCTGATTGTCACTTTTCTTGATGGAAACTTTCCCTTTTCTCTTCTTCATCTTGCTGACCAGGGCTAAGTTTTCATTTGCTGCTCCTTCTCCTTACTTGCTAGTCTTGGACTCTTGATGATTCTCCCCTTGGATGCAACCATCCCAAAGTCTCTCCCACTTGAGGAGATGCTCCCCGTCATATATGCCCATGAGGAATGGTTCCCAAGCCTTGGTGAACCCATTCAGAGCAACATTCACTAGCTTTGCATCCTATATAGCTTCTCTAATAGCTGCAAGCTAGTTGTGGATCTTTGTGATCCTCATAAGGTAGCTTGTCACATTGTCGAGGGATTAATTCTACACTATTTGAGCTTAGTTTTGAGAATTATTTTTTGACTCATGTTATCACTTTAAAAAACAATGATATTAGGGCATCAAACTTCTTCTTAGATCTAATATTTTCTGCAACATGCAGAATTAGATGATCCTTAATAGCTTCAAGGATCACCCTCCACGCCTTTATGTCCTTCTTCCACGCTACTTGCGCTGCAAGGTCTGCTACTGCTAGTGTTACCACTGCTGGTGTTTGCGTTGGAGTTGGAGGAGGTTTGGACAGGACTTCCCACAGGTCTTGCTCATTCAAGATGACTGAGATTCTTTCCTTCCATGGCAAGAATTTTGAAACCCCATCAAGTCAATCCTCAACTTTCATGCTGGTTACTGACATGGTTGTCCTGAGCTTTGTCTCTCAAGCTCGCTGAAGTAACCTGGAAAACAATAGATATGCTATTCTCTTAGAGAAATTACTTTGATACATGCAAAATTATCGTAACAACAACTATCTATGTAAAAAAAATTAGATATCAAAGGTCCTTCTAGCCAAGACACAAGGTTAGAAGAATATCAAACCTCTGTTCAACCCAATCTTGCGATAATCGCGATAGGGATTAAATTTGCGAGGGTTTGACGTCGAAAAAAATTGAAAAAATCGTGAAAAATTTGGAAAAAATCGGCAAATACAAAAAAAATCATTTTTTAAATAGTAATAAATGCATTGACACATAAAGATGAAAAGAGAAGTAATATATAAGATGTGTAATATCACGTTTAATGCTACATCACACATAACAACGAATCATGTTCGAAATTCTTAGTCCCGACTCCCAACTCAACCTCAAAATATTAACAAAAAATATAATAATGTATCTCATATCATGAGTCATAATGTCATATACAATGAAATGAACCGAATAACTAATACTACTGATTTCCTCTGCCCCTCTTGCGAGAAAATGTAACAACTATCCCTCTAAATGAAGAAGGCACTGGGGCTAGCATTGCTAGTGGACTATTTTATGCTCTAGAAACTGAAAAACTGGGAGCTATAGGAGGTAGACCATGTTCTCTACTGGTGATCATGGTAGGTGGTGTCACCTCTTCCTCTTGTTGCTCCTCCTCCTCCTCTGCAGCTCCTACCCCCCTCCACTACCTCCTCCTCTAACCAAATATGGGCTGACTCCATGACAGGCCTCTCGGCCTCAACCCTCCATGCAACAATGGTGTCAGTCCCACCCAATGAGATGGCCTCCACATTAGGTGTTTTCTCAAGTTGCCTCACCCACAATCGAAGATTGTAGCAGACGTAGACCATGTCATTAAGTCGCTGGGACTCCAATATGTACAAGGGTCATAAATGAATAAATTATAAATAATAAATTAATAATTATAAAAAATTATTATTTAATAAATTTTAAAAATTAATCGAAATATTTTTAACCTGTTGCGCTATTTTTAACTAAAACAAAAAAAATTATCTGACATTTTAGTCTTCCTATCCACAATAGCCATATCATAGCTAAATGTGCCACCAACCATCCTATATATCTCCATTTCTTTGGAGATTTCTGCACGTTTTGCTGAAGATGGCATCATCTTCTGAACACAAGTGAATAATCCATCCATGACCTCAGCATCGAATAAGAAGCCACAGGAGTAAGAAAATACGAGGTTCATGTAGATCCCTGCAGCATGAATGAGACGATGGAGTGTATTGTTCAATTGCTCATCAATCACTTCCCATATGAGTTGTCAGCTTCTTCCTTCTCCCTTTTTTTAAGAGCTGACGTGATAGATGGTTGTGCTCCAGGCTTGGTTCTAGGAACAAAAAAAATGACGAGGAAGGTATGGTGTTGAGTGTAGATGCTGATGTTGAAGAAGAACCAATACCACTGTCATGGTCACCTCCCAATCCTACCACTTCATCCCCTTCCATTTGACTCTTCAGAGCTGCCTTGGTCACTTTGGTTGTCTCTATTTCTTCCAATGATTTGATGGTTCTGCGAATGATTTCTGGATATGTGTTTGTGCAAGGTGGAACATCAATCTATATACCCCCTGTCATATGCTGCCTTCATAACTTGCAAGTCAAATTTGATCTATCAAACCCTCCATTAGGTTCACCAAATTCCTACAACGTGTCCGATTTCCTTGACATGTTTGTAACTTTGTTGAATTTTGAGTTTTAATGATGTAGGAGCATTAGGCTCAGAAATTTCTTTGTATTTTAATAGACTTAGGGGTCTTGTGTTTTCAAAGGAATTGGTTTCCTATGTATTAATTTTAATATCTTGAGTGAATTTAGAATAAGAATTAATTAATTTTTGAGAGGAATTTTGTAAATGTTCTCGAATGCTGGAGAACATGAGAGAATTAGGACAGTTGAGAGCTCATAGGGATTGAGAAATTTGAAAATTAATTGTAGATTTTTAAATTAGGAATTAGTTCATGATTTATGGGATTAAAGAGGATTCTTAGGGGTTAGTTGAAATTATTAAGGATTTGAACCAGAATTGGTTCATAGAATCATTTGTATAAATTGTAAAGCCTCATAGGCAGAGAGATAGTAGGTTTTAGATTGACAGGGATTTGTTGTTGTAAGCCTACGGGCAAATTGGAAGAAAGGCCATTGATTAGAATATCAGGCCAGATAGAAGAAATTTTGAAGAAATTTTGTAATTATTTGGATATTTATATACATAGAATTTCGATTCTGAAGTGGGTGATTATGCATTGACTTATTTAGTTTATAATTCGTGTGATAAATTAGATTTGACACAGTGTATCTATATGTGGATGAAATTGGGCAAAACATTGTATTAATTGTTGTAAAAAAGAATGGTGCCTTCAATTATGCTTTGACAGATATGACAGCATTGGGGTATTGGTTTAATAAAGAGAAAGCAAGGAGGCGTAATGGGATTGGAATGGTTGCTATTCAAATAGCCAAGTATTATGGAGCAAGAGTGTTTGTTACAGCTGGAAGCGAGGAAAATTAGCACGTTGTAAGGAGATTGGTGCTAATTACAAAACAAAGGATTTTGTTACACGCGTAAAAGGAAGAAGGTTATCGTTATCGATCACTAAATGGATCAATGACACAATGATATTTGAAATCGATATTCTGAGTACACTGTGTAAGTCAGAAATCGGACTTGGAACCATATGCATCAATTGTGCATTCAAGTGAGAATTAGAAGTTAAGAGGAGAAGCAACAATATTGTTTAAAAGGACGGTGTTCTTGGTGAAATTGGTCAACAGAAATTCAGACGTATAGAATGGATTGATGACAGATCATTAATACAATGGGATCATTCAATAGAACAACGACACAAGTATTATAGAAAGCTTTGGTTGTTGTGGTCAAATTGGCACAATCGTAATTAAAACCACATACTTTGGCATGGAACCGGAAAAGAAGGAATGACAGAAAGGCAAATTTAGGCGTTTGGAAATGTGTTCTATTTGGAACCAGTAATCCGCAAATCGATGGTTCAGTGAAATGATGAAGCAAGGTTAAAAAAAAAACTGAGTTGAATTTGATCTACGAAATCCGATCCACATCAAAGCCGAGAAGACTGTGTGAAGAAACCATGAATTTATGGCTCAGAAAAATGGAGAAGTGGTTTTGAAAACCATCAAGTAGCTTTCGCACAACTTAAAAGACGTAAGTAGTATTTCTGGAAAGAATGCGATAGCATTAAGAAGGTGACACGTTGCATTTCAAAACCGGTTATTTCGCGTAAATAGAAAAATGTTAAATGGCATACATCTTTATTTGCGATTGCTGTTGGATAAGGTAAGTCATGTCAATCATCGACAAAGGTGAGTTGAATAAAGCTGTGGACCCGGATATGATTTACGATTGGCAATTTGGGTTTTTATCCAAAGTCGAATTTATAAAAATGAATTGCGATGATTATATTTTTGTCATTCCAAAATTCAATTCGAGATTTTAAAAATGGGCGGATTTATATATGTTGACACTATAACCAAGGTCAGGAGTCATATATACGGATAAAATAAAGTGGATATTTGATTATGGTTTAGAACCATAATTTTGACAAGGGAATTTAATTTTGATTAAATAATTCTACTGTTTGGGTTTTATAACCATGATTTAAAAAGAGAGGAAATGTCCGATTGAAGGTTAAGAAGAACAACTTCCGCGTGAGAATTTGGGTTGATATGCATAATTAAATTTTATATGCATAATGTGGGTTTTCGTAGCTTTGGCTGTGTCATTTAATGTAAGATTGAAGTTTGAAGTTTGAAGTTTTGAACCTAGGGCAGAAGAAGAATTACAAGTTAAACAAATGAAATTAAAATTTACATACAAATGAAAAAAACCCCGCAACTCAATGCAACAATAATGGCAAAAAAAAACACTTTCAAACCCAAGCAAAAATCATGGAAATTAACAATCAAGGTTTCACATTTTTTACCAAAAAAAACACTCCACTAAATGCAACAAAAATGACTAAAAAACACACTCAAATCCAAGCAAAAATCATGGAAAATATATGGGTGATAGAAACCCAAGGAAAAACAAGAAAAAAAAAGGAGGGCCAAATTTGATGCCCATACCTGAAAACCATGACCTACTGAAGAAATTTGGTCCAAACTTGATTTTGTTTTGCTTAGGATGCTAAATTCCTTCAATTTTCTTCTCTCTTTCCCTTGTAGATAAGTTATCCTCCTCCTTATCTCTCACCTCTTCCCTCTGTCTGCAAAATGAGAGGAAAGAAAAACCAATTTTGACCTTTAAAATCGCTCTACTGCATGGCCCAACGATTTTTACCTATCAGATCATGATTTGTTCAAGCCGATATCGGCCAGACGAAAAAATCCCGATTTTCACAACATTGGTTCAACCTTCAATGCCTAGAAATCAGACTTCTGATTGACTTTCTTTCCTTGGAAATTCGACCTTCAAATCAGATTTTGATTGCATTGTAACTCAGGCCAATCAACCTTCTATTTAATGCGCAGAATTCCTAGACACAAGCGCTACAGGTTTGTAATATTCTCCTCGATTTGCGTGCTTCATATCAGTCAAAATCTATCTTGAAAATCACGCTTATTGCTACATGAAAATGCCTCAAACTGTGTGCAAAGGGTTGACTTATTGCTTAGAAATGTGTGCAGCGTATGTCTCTTCTTCTCCACGAGAAATCTTCACTAATAGTCCCTCATTCAACCTCAAAATGTGTGCTGAAGTATGTTGTTGGTCTACTAGGTTTTCATGCACCCTTTCTTAGGCTTGAACTCAGACTTCTAGGAATTTGTGCTTGTTGTAGCAAATGAATTCTTTGTTGTGGAAACTCTTCTCCTTAAGCTATTCTCCTCCTCTTCCTTTTCTCTCCTTCTCCTCTCCATAGACACATGAAGACTAAGAGAGCTTTTGTTAAAATTGGCAAGTAGGGCCAAATTCCACTTTGGGAAGCTCCTTTGAAGAAGATAATTGTGACATTGAATTTCGCTTTTCGAGAAGACCAAAATCAACCTAAAGATCATCAAATTTGGTTAAGGAGAAATGTGTTTTTGAATTTATGCTCACTCATGCAAATTGTCAAGGTTGACCTCACCTCCATAAAGCCAAAACACCATGTCTCTTTACCCTCTCCAATTTGTTATAATAGAGGTGCCTTCAACCTCATTTGAGATATCATCCGCTGAGAAATCAATGCAAGTATACTTAGGTTTTTATTCCTCATTCTTGATAATAACTTGTGAGTTATGTTGGCATCTTTTACTTCTTTGTTATATTATCTTTCATCAAGCAGCTACCAAATTATGTGTATGAAGATCACAAGACAAGAGACACATGATGTAGGCACTAGCCAGGGAAAAACCCCTATCTAGGGGAAAACCCAGTCAGAATCTCTTCCTTCAATAGTTTTCCTAAGATAATTCAAGAGTCTTCAACCTAGACACAAACTTCCTCCAACTAACAAGTCAACCCTTCCTTCCTGTAGCTTCGATCTAGACCTTCGACCTTGCAGCAATAAAACTTCAATCTATGCAACAACAACCACTTCAACCTATGCAGTAGCAACACTTCGACCCCAACAACTTTACCCTCCTGCAACTTCGACCTACAACAACTGCAAAATTTCAACCCTGCAACTCCAACAACTTCGATCCTGCAACTGCCCAACAATTTCGTAGAAAGAGAGAGATAAACTAGCCCAAGAACTTCGATCCCGCACTTCTCCTTCTCCTTCCTACACTTCACACTTTTTCCTGCACTGCTTCTTGTATATTAAACTTGTTGATTTGGTGAGCAAGTAGATTGAATTGCACTTGTATATATAGACTTGTTGTGGGATGAATTGCTCCCTTGTAGGCCGACTTCATTAGACAAGGGCCGACTTGGTGTGGAGGTGAAAGAATTCATTTTTGACTAAAAAATAATTCTTTTTACATGGTTCAAAAGCCCAATAAGGTTCTCATAAAATGTACAATGAATTAATGGCTCAATATAAATCCTAGGAGTCCACAATGGGGACTTTGACTAATAAAAGATGAGCCAAGTATGAAACCCATGCTTTAATAAGGCATTGTAACAATAATAATTTTTTTTTTCATTCTTTTGATAAGTACATTACATAATGGCTCAAATACTTTTATGAAGATTGAACCTAATTACATTCTTCAACACTCCTTAACTAGGGAGGTATTCATAATATAAGTACAAGGAAAATCTCAAAACATATGAACTGTTATGAAACCAGCTCCAAAAATAGAAGAAAAGAGAGATCAACGCCTTAGAAATCAACCACTTCGAGGGGGCAACCTCCAATACATTACATAAATGAGCAATTCTTGGATGATACAAATGATAAAACCTCCTTCTATATATAGGGGCCATGGAGTAACAATATAATCATAGCCGACCTAACAATAATAATGTAAGTAAACAATAATAACAATATGGGTGTTATAGGGGTACAACAATAACAATAGGGGGCTACACTGATAACAATAAGGGACTACACTAGTAATATGGGGACCTAACATGCCCCTCTCTTTCAAAAAAGCGTTGTCCTCAACGCTTGAGTAGATTTGGATGCTTCTGTATAAAATTCTCATCCTTCCATGTAGAATCTTTAGTGGGTAAATTCTTCCACTTGATGAGATACTCTGAAATTGATCGATTTCGTAGCCGTCGAGTTCTTGTTTTCGTGACTATTTCAGGTTCCAATATGATTTTTCTTTCCTCGACAAGTTCTGGCAATATTGTTTGAACTGGAATTTTGTCACCTTTAACCTTCTGTAAGCATGAAACATGGAAAACCGGATGCACTTGCGAAGAAGCAGGAAGCTCCAATTTGTATGCCATAGTACCAATCTTTTGCAACACCTTGTAAGGACCATAGTATTTTGGCGATAATTTATTATCCTTCTTAGCTTGCGTGAGGGACATTTGTTTGTATGGCTGTAGCCGTAAAAATACCGAGGCTCCTACATCAAAACTTCTCTCGTTGTGATGTTGATTTGCCTGTTGTTTCATTTGATTTTGTGCCAAATTTAGGTTATCCTTTAAGAGTTGGAGAACTTGCTGTTGATGCTCGATGTGATCTTCCACTGCTTGCACCTTAGAATTTTCTCTTAAAGATGATGTGATGGACGGTGGATGATATCCATAAAGTGCCATAAATGGGGTCATTTTTGCTGCAGTATGGAAGGAAGTGTTATACCACCATTCAGCGAGAGGTAACCACTTGACCCATTGTGTTTGTTTATCGGATACAAAACAACGAAGATATCCTTCCAAACATTTATTTACTATCTCAGTTTGACCATCAGATTGAGGATGATAAGATGAGCTATGAGCCAATTGAGTACCCAAACAAGAAAATAACTCCGTCCAAAAATTTCCAGTAAAAATGGGATCTCTGTCGCTCACAATAACCCTTGGGCTTCCATGTAGCTTTTGAATTCTGTCCATAAATGTAGTAGCAGCTGTACTTGCTTTAAATGGATGAGATAATGCACAAAAGTGTGCATACTTGGTAAGTCTATCAACTACCACCATGATGACACTCTTTCCTTCGGACTTAGGTAAACTTGTGATAAAATCCATTGAAATCTCCTCCTAACGTTGACTTGGAATGGATAAAGGTTGTAGAAGACCCGAGGTCTTAAATGTCTCAACTTTATTTTGCTGACAAATCAAATATTCTGCCACACTTTTGAATATCATATTTAAGGCCATCCCAAAAAAATTCTTCCTTCACTCTGTGGTAAGTTTTTAAAAATCTCGAGTGACCTCCCAAAGGAGAAGTATGCAATTCCAAAAGAATCTTTTGTTTTAGTTGGGAATTCCTACAAAGATATAAGCGATCTTTGTACCATAAGGAATCATTTTTTCAACTAAATGTATCAGATGTACTAGGATCTTGCTTCAACTTTTAAATGAGTGTCCACACTTCTTCGTCCTTCTTCCATTCATCCCTTGCTTCAGTTATCCTATCTAGTTGGATAATAGAAATTGCACAAAGCAATGCTTCCACCTCTTTATCCTTGGTTGAGAGCTCTGTTTTAAAAATCGGCCGTTTCGACTCCGACCAGGCCTGGTCGACCGAGCCATTAGGCTGGCCGGTCCGATTAGGTACAAAAACAGCCAGGTTGGCCGGTTTGTTACCGAGCTGGCCGGTTTTTGTACCGGCTCGGCCGGCTTGGTAACAAACCGGCCGACCAGGCCTGGCCCGAGTTAACTCGGCCGAGCCAAATCTACCGGCCGGTGGGCCGAAAAAATTGGATTTTGTGCACTTGAAACTGGATTTTATTCCGCTGTTAGGTTTGTTTGAGGTTTTCTGAAGAGTTGTGGAGTTGGTTTTATGAAGAGTTGTGGAGTTAACTCCTTAATCTTCATTTTCATCCTTTTCCTTAAATTTTTAACATTACCATGAAATGACTCAGGATGTTTGAGAGTGGTTCCAACCTCATTGGATTTCATATGGAGAAAGTAGAATTTTAGATCTCATTCAAAATCTAGCAGAGTTATCAGTTTTTCAGGATTTTAGGATTGGGTTATTGCAATGTTTCCATCGAATTTTGTCATGTATTAGGGTATGGAGCTCGTATTTAATCAAGAGCACCAATCCCTCAATGTACCTTGATGACATGATGTTAGTGACAATGACCAAGAACAATATGTGATCATAAAAGCATGAGATACAATATAGGGTTTTAATACACTAATGGAGGATGGAATTCAAAACATCATCCTCATCTAAATACCCTAGAATCTACAAACCCTAAAAATTAGGGTTTCATATGTGAGCTAGGGTTTTCCATGAGCCATCTAGGGTTCTTATTCAAATTAAACCCTCCATCAAAAGAGCCTTAAAACAAATAAAAATAAATAAATGCATTATACATACTATGAGAGAGACCATACCTCTAATTTTACGTTCATACAAGTTGCTACAGGGATTTGCTTCAAAGTGCCTTGCACTTCTTCTGTTTGTCAAACTTTCAAGGGCACTATCATCTTTATTTAAAGGTGCCAACATAAAGGAGCTACATACTTTTCTTAGATGAACTTCCTTTGCTTCAGCTGCTAGACAAAAATAGAATCACATGAAGGGTTGCCACTAAACCTTCTTAAAATCACATCAGCTGCTAGATAATGGGCAGCTTAGTCAACAATATGACATCATGGAGGGCTTTTACTATTCTTCAAAAATCATTTTCAAATTGATGTCTAAAGAGACCATCCCTTCTCATAACTGCATTTTGTAGTTTCATTGACTTCAAGGCACCTTTTATGAATGCTTCAAATACATGAATATATATTAATTATTGATTTACAAGTCGGCTTCGATGGAACTAGCTTATAATACTTGTGTGTGTGTGTGTGTGTGAGAGAGATTGTAATAGTGATAAGGACTCAGCCTCTTCTTCTATACACAAAATAGGGTTCCTTGATTTTACTGATATAGATCACAAATGATGCCCGCTAATTGTCTTTTTAAGGCTACAATTCATACCTTGCAAACGTATGTATACAAGATCTTGGCTTCCTTAAATTATGGAGGGCCTTAGAACTATCCTTTATAATGATGTGCCTCTAATTCTAGGACAAGTCCTCCTCACGATCATTGATAGGATACCACCCTTCTAGTTGTAAATGAAGTCACCTTTTAAGTCCTCATAGTCCAGTGACCACAATGTCAAATGCCAAATTTTTCTTTAGATTAGGGGATTTAACTTTCTTCGAAACAATGAGAATAACAAATTCATAACAAGGATGCACTGTCAAGAGAAACAGAAGAAAAATACCCTTCAATTCTACTTGAGCAAAGAAGTCCTCCATAATTGCTTCAAACGAGGGGCAGAAATACCTTGTTTATACTTAGAATCAAGCCTTCAAAGTAATGTAGAAATATGCCGTGAATTGATCCACGTTAAATTCTCAACGTAGATAGGGAACTTAATAACTCGGTCTGAAGGCTATTGTGGCTCAATTGCAAATGAATTACCACGGTTCTTTATATGCTTTGAATTACCACAGGCCTTCTAGAGGGTTGATGTCTTGTTGAAAGGAGTCACCTGTGACATTGGTTATGTTTTTTGTTTTGATCTCTATATCATCATCCTGTATTGGACAATGCACTAGGGGCAATTTTGATATAATGGATATATTCATGAGCCTACTTTGATCATACGTTGTCTTTTGTGACTTATCTATATTGTAATGCTTTGTGTTTGGAAACATGAATAAAAATCTTTAAATTTATGTTTTTGTACAAAAAAATTAATATTTAATGTATTTTTTACAAAAACCGAGTCATTACCGATTCAGAGTCATTACCTCGGCCTGGTAGCTGATCGATTCCGTTTTTTAAAACATTGGTTGAGAGTGCATCTGCAATGACATTTAGCTTCCCTTTTTTGTAGATGATTTCAAAGTCATAACCCAACATCTTTGTGACCGATTTTTGTTGCTCTTCTGAAGATAGTCTTTGTTCCAAGAAGTGTTTGAGACTATCATGATCAATTTTTACCTTGAAGTGCCTTCCCATTAGGTAAGGTCACCATTTCTTTAGTGCATGTAGTATTGCCAACATTTCCTTCTCATAAATAGCTTTTCGTAAATACTTTCTTTTGATTGGATGACTTTCAAAAGCAATGGATCTTCCTTCTTGCATTAAAACACCAATTACATTTCATGAGGCATCACATTCCACAATAAAGGTTTTTGTGAAGTCTGGCAAAGCTAAGACCAGTGCTAGGCACATTGCCTCCTTAAGATGTTCAAAGGCCTTAGTTGCTTTAGGAGTCCATGAAAATGCATCTTTCTTCAATAATGTTGTTAGAGGTGCTGCTATTCTCCCATAATTCTTAACAAACTCGCGATAGTACACTGTTAACTTGAGAAATCCTTGCAACTGCTTTATGGTTGTGGGGACTTTCCATTCCTTAATGGCTTTAATTTTTTTAGGGTCTACCTTAACACCCTCGTGAGATACAATATGACCCAGATATTCCACCTTTTGTACTCCAAAGAAACATTTGGATGTTTCTGCATATAATTGTATCTCCTCCAATAGTTTAAGCACCTTGTCAACATGTTGAACATGATCCTTCCAAGACCTGCTGTAGATTAGTATGTCATCAAAAAATACTAGCACAAATTTTCTAAGGAAGGGTTTGAAAATGGAATTCATCAACCCTTGAAATGTTGAAGTTGCATTGGTAAGGCCAAAAGGCATGACCAAAAATTCATAATGACCCTCATGAGTGCGAAATGCTGTTTTCAGAATATCTTTAGTCTTTATTCTAATTTGATGATATCCTGAACGAAGATCCAACTTGGTAAAATAAATTGCGCCATGCAATTTATCCAATAATTCATCAATCACAGGAATGGGAAATTTATCTTTAATAGTGAGCTTATTGAGCTCCCTATAATCCAGACACATGAGCCATGATCCATCCTTCTTGTGCACCAATACTATTGGAGCAGAGAAAGAACTTTGACTAGGTTGAATTACCAGCCTCTAACATGTCTGCAATCATACATTCAATTTCGCTCTTTTGCACATAAGGATATCTGTAAGGCCTGATGTTTGGAAGAACACTTCCTGGAATCAAATGAATAACATGATCATGATCACGAATAGGTGGGAGTCCTTTAGGAGTTTCAAACACCTTGGAATGATTGTCCAAGACTTTTTGGAGATATGGAGAAATAGATGATTTTGATGTTGGAACTTCTAGTGAGCATAATTGTGCAATTATGCCTCGTTCTTTCTTCAAAAACTTTGTCATGATATTAGAGCTTATTATCTTTCCCGGCTTCCCTGCGATACCCCATAATTTGATTTCCTTTCCTTTCGAAATTTTTTTTCAAGAAAAGTTCTTGAAAATTAAAAGCTATCGTCCCCAAAGATTGTAACCATTGTACTCTTAGTATAACATCAACACCTCCCATTGGCATGGAAAGAATTGGAATATTCAATACATATTCCCGCATGGTTAGCTTGATATTATGGCATTTTCCAGAGAAATTTATAGTTCCTCCATTTGCAACCATCGCTTGACATTCTGGTGCTGGGTATAGGAAACAATTCAATTCCTTGACTACCTTACAATGAATAAAATTATGGGTACTATCCGAATCAATCAACACTATTACCTTTTTCTTTTTGATATGCCCTTCTATCTTGAGAGTTTGAGGAGTGGTAATTCCTGCCAATGCATTACATGATATGGTCAGACTCATTTCTTCGTCTTCTAGGGTTGCTTCCTAGTGTATATCCTCTTCTTTTGAAGTTTCTTGTTCATTTTCTTCCTCCTCTTCACACTCTATGTAAAATAATTTCATCTTAGCACACTTATGACCTTTAGTGTATTTGCTATCACAACTGTAGCAAAGCCCTTTTGCTTTTTTTTCTTCCAATTGTTATGGTGTCAACCTTGTAGGTTGTGGAAGTCTATGAGCAACAACACTTCATCTTTATAGATGTGAGTGGTAGGCTTCCTTGTCGCCATAATTTTAAATTCAATTTTTCTTGCCAACCTAAATGCCTTCTCCAATGAATTAGGTTCCCAAACGCGAACTTCATGTTGGATGTTATCCTTTAAAGTCCCTATGAAGACATCAGTCATTTGTTCCTCTAGAATATCAATTACCCTTATATTCAATTTTTGGAAGTCCTCAATGTGCTCTACCATTGAACCCTTTTGTTTGAGATTTATCAATTGGCTAAAGAAGGTGTTGCTCTTTGTATCCTCATAATGTGCTATCATTTCCTCTGTAAAAATTGACCGAGTGACAATTTTTTTACGGGAGCAAAGCCATCGATACCATACAAATGTATTTTTTTCTAAATGTAAAGTTGTAATGTGTACCTTTTGTGTGTTTTGCACATTATTGAGATCAAAATATTGCTCCATCTTTAGTATCCGTGTTATGGGATCCTTTCCATCAAACTTCCTCATATCCATCTTTGGAATATGGTGGTTCTTCCATCCAACATTAGAGTTAATGAAATCTTGATTAACATTTATTTTGTTCTCATCATGAGTTTCCTCTACTATCTTTTCGCCATTAGGAAACATTTCTTGTATCAACTTTGTCAAACTTTCCATGTCTGCTTTTAGAGCATTCTTCATGTTTTCCATGTTGTCTTTTATTTTTTCTTCCATGTTATCCATCTTAGCTTCCATGACATCCATCTTAGCTTCCATGCCATCCATCTTCACTTCCACGCCTTTTTTCAAAACTTCCATTTCATTTTTTGTTGCTCTTTGCGAGAGCAAACTTTGGTGCACTTGCTCTTGTAATTTTGATAGATCATGTTGCAATACTTCATCTTCATGAGTCATAGTAGAGTACTCAGAGGGCTTAATGGGTGTTGAATTCTTTTTAGGAAGCATTTTAGAACCCAATACTGATATCTATGCTCAATAGGCCTTTGGAATCACTTAAAACTGATTTTTCAAACAAGACTTATGCAATTTGAAAAAAAAATACACATCTTTTTCTTGATTTTGAGGAGCTCGATATTGAAACTGAAATATCTCTGTGATTTTGGATATTCAATATCTGAAATTTGGCCTTGTAGTAGCCCTTTGAATCTTCTTTCAAATGCCAGAGGTTTGACCGGATTTGGATTCTTCAAGGCAAACTTATGCCCAATCTCCCACAATGACCTAATTATGGACTAGTTTAGTAGAGCGAACTTGTACGACATGCCACGTGTCACTGTTTCCTGCTTCAGCTCTGAAATTGATATACAGGAAACTATAGTCCGTGTGCTTGCGGCCACTTTTACAGAATTCCAATCCAATGCTCAGAGAAAGAGTTATGACGATTTTCCCACAGTCACCTCTTTGAGATGAAATTTGGGAGCCTGAGAAAACCCTAACTTCCACAGACCCTATCTCCGAAAATATTGCGAATCAAGCTTTGAAAATTTTCCACGACGTTCCTTATGATTTCAACTTCGCTCTGTAAAAGTTTCAGCTTCTGAACACTGGTAGAAAAAAAGTTATTGTGAAAATGCCATGATGATTTGTTTAGGTTAAATTTAGGAGCCTGCAAAAAGCCCTAATTTCCACAGATCATATCTCCGAAAATATTGCGAAGCAAGATCTGAAATTTTTCCACGACATTCCTTAGGATTTCGGCTTTGCGCTGTAAAAATTTCAGCTTTTGAACCTTCGTAGAAAAAAAAGTTATAGCGCAAATGCCACGATGACCTGTTTGGAGCAGCAAAACCCTAGAATCCAAAGCTCTAATACCAAATATTATGAAACCAGCTCCAAAAATAGAAGAAAAGAGAGATCAACGCCTTAGAAATCAGCCACTTCGAGGGAGAAACCTCCAATACATTACATAAATGAACAATTCTTGGATGATACAAATGATAAAACCTCCTTCTATATATAGGGTTCCATGGGGTCACAATATAATCCTAATCGACCTAACAATAATAATGTAAATAAACAATAATAACAATATGGGGGTTACAGGAGTACAACAATAACAATAAGGGGGCTACACTAATAACAATAAGAGACTACACTAGTAATATGGAGACCTAACATGAATTATGAAGAGTTTAGGCACTGTAATGCCATGGACTAGGTTCCTGACTAGTGCAATCTATCCAAGGTCCTCCAATAGTTTAGGCACTTGCGATATCACAGACTAGATTCTTGACCAGGGAAATTTATCCAGGTGGGACTACGATGAAATAAAGCTTTCAACCTCTCTAGGTACCATCAGGATTACTTGCTAACCATCAACCCATGCATTCAGGTGCGTATCTGAGGTCAAATATCTATGACGAATGCCACCCTCCCTACTTCGGGATCTAGACATCAACACATAGTGTCAGCCTGATGTCCTCCCAGGCAATGTGTCTTGCACACAAAGCCTCAACAAATCTCTTCCAAACTTTTATCATCATTAACAAAATCAACAATATTCACTAAACCAAGCATGCTTCTAAGATATTCAAATTTCTTATTAGGAAGAGACTTTGTTAGTATATCAGCTACCTGATCGTCGGTCGAGACATTATGTAGCTTCACGATCCCATCCTGTACCAAGTTCCTAATGTAGTGGAACTTATTGTTGATATGCTTCGTCCTAGCATGAAACACAAGATCTTCTTACATCTTGATGCAGCGTTGATTGTCACAATTTATCACAGTAGGACCTAGAGGCTTCTCGAACAAATCTGTCAGAAGCCTCCTCAACCATACGACCTCCTTTCCTACTTCACATGCAACCACATGCTCTGTTTGAGCACTACTCAAAGCAGCGAGATCTCGCTTTCTACTAATGTATGAGATCATGGAAGATCCCAAACTAAAGCATCCACTTGTAGTGCTTCTTCCATCGGTCTCACTGCCACCCCAATCAGAATATGTGAAGCCAATCAACTTGACTTCCTTGCTATCGTACTTTAGGCAAAGATGTATGTTGAATTTTGTAGCATCGGATGTGCTCTACCCTTGAGATTTTGCGGAGAGGCTAAGACACATGCATTCTCCAAGACCCAGAAATTGTCTAAGGAAATTCCCCTTGGATATGATTTAATTAAAATAATTAATCATTTTTAATGTATTCTTAAGTCTAAACTTAGGAAATGCGATTAATTAAATCTAGTGAGAATCTTCTAGATAAAGATGAAGATCGAGTCCAAGCTAATCTTAGCCATTGACTATGTTTTAATCTTGACCGATGATATCTCAACGAGTGATTATAAGAAGGAACTCAATGGGCACTTGGTGAACACACCAGTGCAGATCAATGTTGCAAGAAGCAGGGACGAAGCGAGGACGTTTTTTGAAAGCAGGGACGCAGAAGCGTCATTTCCAAAAAATCTAGGAAGCAAAGCGTCTCGGAAGCGTCTACTATATATATATATATATATATTTTTTTTTTTTTTTTGCATTTATATTAAAAAAACATCCAAAATACCATATCAATTGTAGAAGATATGGAAGCATGCATATTTGTACATAAATCAAGATAGATATGACATCCATTGTACATTAATGATTAATTATTTGAGCATCAACCATCTATAATATAGATTCTTCTCCTCTTGTCTAGCCTTTGCCTCTAGCTCGATTATCTAGGGACATTAGTTAAAATTGCCCAATTTTGATCAAACTACCTAATGTAAGCCTTAAAATATGGTAGAAAGAACTTAACATGCTTGATCGATTATTTTGACTTGATTGAAATGTAATTTTTTGCTAACGACATGACAAAGGAGTTCAACAATTAACACCACCAACACTAGGGTGCATATAGGGCTTGGTGCTCTTGCTTAAATGCTAATCACATACCCTCATACATGATATAATCTAATGACATGCCACCATACCATTGATTCTGAATTCCTGAAAACTGTTAAGTCTACTGAATTTTGAATAGGATATATAATTCTATTTTCTCCATATGAAGTCCGATCAAGCTGGAACCACTCTCAAACATCTTGAGTCATTTCATGGTAATGTTAAAAATTTAAGTAAAAATGATGAAAATGAAAAATAAATGAAAATGTCACTTTTACTTTAAGAATTTAACATTACCATGAGGGACCATCTAAGAAACATCCAAGGAGGTAAAAGAGAGCTTATAATTTTTTCATCCTATCCCTAACTCAACAGTAACTCACCTTCTAACCCAGCCAAAGACAAAAATAAAAAATAAAATAAAAAAAATCGCTTTTCAGAGCTGCGTTGGTCGGATTCGTACGGTGCTATTCGGAACCGCTGGCGATCTGTACGGATCCGTACAGGAATCGCGGCGTTTCCATACAGCGATCAATCGTACGGAACCGCGAATCCGGCCGTACGGTTCCAAAAAAACCAGAAAACACAATTTTGTTGTTGTTGTTGTTGTTTTTTGAAACACGTTTCGGGGGGTGGATCCTGTATAGTTTCGTACAGACCGCGTTTCGGGGTTGGAGCCGGGGGGGTTCCTGCAACATTGGTGCAGATACTTGGTTGCCCTAGCAGATCGATTTTCTCGGTGGCTGAAGTTCGACAAGAGGAAATTGAATCAAAGGGTGAGTTGCAGGTGGGGGAGAGAGGGATCAACACTAGTCCGAGAATACAGGAGATGTCTGGAAGGGGCAACGCAGAGGAGGGACGTAGATCACCAGCGCAGAGGCAGTGATGTGGGCACTTTGCAAAGGGTGACGCAGTGAGGCCGGTGTGAGGGCCAAGGCTCCTTTTCGGGGTCAGAAAAACGCTGTGGAATGTGAGAAATTGATCAGTAAAATTTCTCTCAGCGTCTCTTCTATTTTGCCATCCGGTATCTTGTACATGAATTATTGCTGAAGAATAATAAAGAAACCCTCATCTGCTGCACCGGTTTTCCCACTTTGGGTTTTTCCAGGGACAATTGTCCAAAAATAACTGTCATTGTGGTTATATGTGTGCTAGTATTTTTCCTTGCATTTACTTTCAAAGTATTTTATTTGTGAAGGGTGCAGTATATATGTTTCGATATTTTCCATAGAAAATGCAAATAATTTGTTTAATCAATTTAACAAATAGAAGAAATAATATCGGTTGCTGTAGTAAGATTCGAGATATCGAATTTTCACATGGTATTAGAGTGCAGGTCAAGCGGGAAGAGCTCAGAAGCAGAGTTGAAGAAGGATTTCGAAGAACTGCGTAGGCAACAGATCGAAACCCCATAGGGGCTGCGTAGTCTAAAGCCAGGTGGGCAAAATTTCGTGGAAAATTATTTCTCTGAGAGAGTCAATAGAGAAGAAGATCTTCTGGATCGAGATTTTCTAGAGACAGAGGGAGTAGCACAACAATTTCAGCGCAGAGAAGGTCTTCTACTGAGACACAATTTTCTGCAGCAGTTGCTGGGACAGAAAAGCTTCAGTGTTAGAAAGGAGAAATAGTACAAAAAATTATGGATAGTCAAGAAGCCTAAGAATTATCTTCCAGATTGGAAGATGAGTTTCCGTGTTTATTAGGTTCGACATCAGCTGGTATCTGATATATTGATAGTGGAGCTTCAACTTACATGACTGGAGTAAGAGAATATTTCTCTAGCTATCAAGAGGAACAAAGGGACTTCTAGATCTCTATGGGAAACATAACCAAGTGTACTCCAGTAGGGAGAGGCACCATAGAGTTTCACATGGAAGTAGGAACCAACACTAGCACCACTAATGCACTGCATGTGCTAAGATTGGGTATGAACCTGTTAAAATTTGAAAGTTCTATGCAAAAATTTAAAAATTATTTGCAAAAACTTGAAAGTTTTATGCAAAAAAATGAATGTACTTGTAGAAAATTGAATGTACATTGCAGAAAACTGAATAGAACTGAATGTACTTTGCAGAAAGCTTAATGTACTTTGCAAAAAATTGGATGTACTTTGCGGACAGTTGAATGTACTTTGCAGACAGATGAATATACTTTGCAGAAAACTGAATGTACTTTGCAAAAAGTTGAATGTACCTTGCAGAAAACTGAATGTACTTTGCATAAAACTGAATGCACTTTGCAAAAAAGTAAATGTTCTATGCCATTACAAATACCTAGAGTGCAAATTTCTTCTTCACAACTTTTCAGATCAACAATTGTAGATAAAACATAAACTTAAGGATCATATGAAGACAACCAAGTACAAATATGAGACACTGAGAGTTACGTCCAATGACTAGGGAAAAATCCAAATGATTCTTCTTCTATTAGATTTCTTCAATTGTTCAACAGAGTACAAAGATTGAGAGAGAGAATGAGAATAAATAAAGTCACCAATGTTCGATCAACTTGTAGCTGAAGTGCTTTTGCTCTTTGCTTGAAGATCTCCTCCTTCTCGTGATTAGATCTTATCCTTTACAGTTGCTCCAACTCTTCCCTTGCTCTTACTCTTCATTTGCTCTCACACTTTTCTTGCACACACTCAACTCTAGCTCTCCTTCTTCACAATCAACATGTTACATTCAACTCTCACTTGCTCTTGCTTAAATAGATGAGAAAGGAGAGAAGTTACAAAATGAATTCATTCCTTCGGCCAATAATAAGAGAATTGAATTCCATGGAGTTACTTGAGGAGAAGTGTAACTCATCCCAAGAATAGAGAGAGAGATACACTTGTCTTGAGGAGTTACAATTCGAATTAGGGAGTGAGAGAGTTACACTTAGATATGAGAGAATATTGGGTGAATTTTACAAATCGAATTGAATGCGGGAGTTACAAGTGCATTCAATGACGAGTTACATTTTTGCCATACATTGAATTAGTGAGGGAGAGTTACATTCTCTTAAGTGTGGAGTTACTATTTTATTCCAAGGGAGATGTTCAATTTTCCAAGTAAGAGATTCTCAATTTAATTTACTTATTTCATGAGAGAATTCGTTTGTAGTAATCCATTAAAGGTGAATGACTATAGACTATTTTATAAATAATAGTATCATAATTTATTATAGGTGGTTCAAAATCTATTGAAAGATATGATTTCTTCTACGAAAAATTCATCTCTAAGCTGTCAAATTTTAACATAACCAGATTTTAGTGTCCCAATTATAGGACAAAGCTTCTGATGTATACTTCATGGGAAAGAAAGAGTATGTCAAGCATCCCAGCTGGAAGAAGGTGAGACAGATTGGAGCTCGAAGCAACATGTTATATAAGTTGCAGATCGATTCTCCAATGGCATTAATAGGCAGTGATAATAACAGTGAGAAGGAGTTGAACTAGTTATGGCACAAGATTGGGACACTTATAGCATGGAGCACTTAGGATGCTCAGAGAAAAGTGTGACAAGAGTTCCAGTCCTCAACACCGAGCATGATGACGTATGCAGAGGATGTGTACTAGGGAAGTATGCAAAGGCAACATTTCCCAGAAGTGATAGCAGAGGAAATGACGTGTTGGGGTTGATACACTTAGATATTTGTGGCCCAATGTCCACCAAAGCTGTTAGCGGTGGCAGTATTTTGTCACCTTTACTGATGATCACTCTAGGAAAACTTGGATCTATTTCTTAAAGACCATAGGTGAGGTCTTTGATCACTTCAAAGAGTTCAAAGCTCTCAAAGAGAACATGATAGGGAAAAAGATCAAGGTATTGCGTTCAGATAATGGTGGAGAATATACAGATAAAAACTTCACAGACTTCTGCGCAAAGGAGGGCATAAAAAGTGAGTGGACAACTCCATATAATCCACAACACAATGGAGTAGCAGAGCGGAAGAGCAGAACAATAGTCAGGGCAACAAAAGCTATGTGATATGACCAGGACTTGCCTAGATTTTTATGGGTAGAGGCATGCAACACAATGGTGTACATTCAGAACAGAACTCCTCACAAAGCATTGGGGAAGAAAACGCTAGAAGGGGTCTTCATGGGGAAGAAGCCGGAATAAGTCATCTAAGAATATTCGGGAGTATAGCTTATTGCCACATTCCAGACGAGAAGCGTAGTAAGTTGGATCAAACTGCAGATAAGGGGTACCTCATTGGGTATAGCGAGACCTCAAAGGCATTCAAGATCTACATTCCTAGAAGTAGGAAGATTGTAGTAAGGCGAGATGCAAAGTTCATGGAAGATAGGACTTTCAGAAAATCTCGAGAGGTCCCTGCAGGTGATCAGTCAATAGATGATCCATAGTCCAACAACAACAGGGACAACAGGAAGGACAAGCATGAGGACAGTCACAACGATCAAGTATAGTGACCAACACTAGTATTTCCTCAAGAGTAGGCGATCCAAGTAGTTCTCCACAGATGGAACAACAGGAACAGGAGGAGGATTTGATTGAGCCTCCCAACACCAGTGGTAGAAATTGTAGGGAAGTACGTCGGAACCTGAGGGACATAGAGGAATTTGTCAGAGCTCCTAGAATCGACAAGAGGTAGCATAGACAGCCTGACAGATACCAAGCCTTGGTAGCTCAGGTTGAAGAATTCTCCATTTTTCAGGAAGCCGTACAACACCAGGTGTGGGTGGATGCCATGGTAGAAAAATACAGTTCTATCATGATTGATGATGTCTGGGAAGTAGTACCTAGACCAGAGGATAAATCAGTGGTAGGTTCAAGGTCGATTTACAAGATCAAATACGTTGCAGATGGTAGTGTAGAGAAGTATAATGCTAGGTTCGTGGAAGGGGTATGCACAAAAGGAAGAGATAGACTATGAGGAGACCTTCACCCCAGTCGCTAGATATACCTCTATCGGATCCGTTATATCCCTAGTAGCTTAGATGGGATGGGAGATTCACCAAATGGATGTCAAGGCCAATGTCACATGGTTCGGGTTCGACAATGATTAGGTTCGGTTTGAGTTCAAATTTTTTTGATGAGGTTCGCATAAGGTTCACCATTAGGTTTGTGTGTTTATATATATATATATATATATATATATATATATATATATATATATATATATATATATATATATATATATATATATAATGAATTATAGGATAAAATAATAAGAAATCAACATCAATAAAGATAAAAAATGTTATGATGGACATGGAAAATGCAAGGATAAATTACAAGCTTGAGTTGTGACATGAAGTTATGAGTTTTGATCTATGGACATGGTGTTTTGATCTATGGACATGGTCAATGGCTACGAGGTTTGATGAGGTTCACCGAACCTCAATTTTTTTTTAGGTTCGCCAAAATTCGAACCTCAAGGTTAATGTTTGATGAACCTTTTGACATAGGTCAAGACAACATTCTTGGACGAGGTGATAGAAGAAGAGGTGTATGTAGAACAACCTGAAGGCTTCGAGACTCATGAGAGGAGTGTTTAGATTTTGAGGTAGCATCGAGTGTGCTCTAGCCCTGAAATTTTGTGGAGGGGCTAAAACACACGAGACCTTCAAAACCCAGAAAGTGTTTGGAGAAATTTCATCTCGTGTTGAAGTTATTCTAATAATTAATTTTTTTAATGAGGACCCTAAGTCTAACTTAGGGAATTAGAAAAATTAAAGTGAATTAATTAAACACATGTGATGAAATGTTCTAAGTGACGTGGATCAAATAGTATTTTAATCTGAGCCGTCGTTTAGAGATTAGAGCATGGCCGTTGATTTTCCAACGAGAAAAGTATAAGAGAAAGGCTTGGGGTCAGTTGGAGACACGTACACACATTGGCAGAGCACTGAAGCCAAGTCGAATTTCTAGGGTGGGGTTTGCTGAGAAATTCGAAGTGAGTTTGCAGTGCAGTGAGGGGCAGAGATCGGGAAGGGATGATCTGATCCAAGGCCGAGAATACAACAAGGCAGAGGGGCAGTGAGTACCAGTCAGCGTAGAGCCAGCTGGGAGGACGCAGTTCAGCGAGCAACACGCAGAGACTGCGTAAGCCCAGCTAGGGTGACACAGACCCAACCAGCGCAGCGCAGGAGCAACACCATAACAGCAGAGGTGATGTAGGCCCAGTTGGGGCAGCACAACACTAGTCATGGTGATGCAGGCCAGTGAGGGCTGACACAGAGGCTGCAAAGGCATCACTGAGGGTTCCAGTGGGCTAGAAGGGGCTCGTGCTCTATAAATCCCGTTTGAGGGTGTGATACAACCATATCTTCTGTCTTCGAGTGTAAAGGTTCAAACTGTCGTGTAATTTCTCTGTAGGGCCAACCATTTATGGTGCCTAGAATGTTGTATTCAGATTTCGCATAATAATAAAACTCTCTAGAGCTATTGCATCGGTTTTACCGCATTGGGTTTTTTCGAGGACATTTGTCCGAAAAATCGTGTGTAATCTTATCACATGTGTGTATTGTTCAGTAAATGATCTGTAGATGTGTAGGTTGCAGTTAGTGTCTACTTTAATGTTTTTATGAATACTTCAGTAAAATAATGTTAATGTTAATTAAACAGGTAGGTGAAGTAGATCTAGATACTGCAGTAGGGTTTCTCTTCTGAAACTTTCACAAGGAGAACACATGTATGCAGGTTAAAGAAAACCTTGCAGGGGCTCAAGCAGGCACCCAAAGCATGGTACGGTCATATTGATAGTTACTTGCAGCAGTTGGGATTCATCAAGAGTGATGCTGATCCCAATCTCTACTATTTGATGGTGGAAAATGAGCTGCTCACTCTGGTATTATATGTTGATGACTTGTTTTTAATAGGGTCATCAGGGCTCATAAAGGATTGCAAGAAGAACTTTGAAGCAAAATTCGACATGAATGATATGGGGTTGATGCATTATTTTCTAGGATTGGAAGTATGGCAGAAGAGAGATCTTCCTTCGGCAAGGAAGATATGCTACAGAGATTCTAAAGAGATTCAAAATGCAGGATTGCCGACCAATGGCAATGCCCATGATCACCAATTGGAAGAAGATAGATACATCATGAGATAAGGAAGTCAACCTGTAAATTTATTTAGATGTTCTATGCTTGATGCAACTTTACTATCTCTTCAATTTCAGACAACAATCACATAAACAATAAAGTAAAATGCTGATAGAACATACTAGTAGATCGATAGAAGACAACCCATAAATATATATTTGTGTTGGTGCATTACGACGATCAGGATGATGCTTCAACTAGGAAAGTCTTATCAGTCAGCTAGCCCAGTATGTGTCACATCACCCTCATCAGACAATCCAAGTCAACCAAAGTCAACGTTGTCCAAAAAGTTAACACAGAACAACAAGTCAAAGTCAATGCAACACGATCAACAGTCAACCTTTGACCTCGGTTCTTGTGCCAAATAGTATGGACTACATAAATCAAAGTTCGTGCCAAAATTCAACGCCGTTTGATTATGCGTTGACCAAAGTCAATGTTGGTCAAACCTGCGGTGGAAGTCCTGGCTGGCGCAGAAAAGTCAACGTCCTTCTCCCATGTGTGAACAGAAGATTGCCTTCAAGTAGCTCGAACCAATCAGAAGAGGAGAGAGAAAAATGTGTGATGTGATGAGTGAAAGTGTTCTCCAACGTTGACTAATATATATCCATCAGTGAGGGTGTGTGACACATTTGTTGGGGATGTAAAACCTTAAGGCCGACCTGCACGTAAGTGGAATAAAATCAAAATACATGTTCTGCTCATCGGATCAAGATGTTCTTTAGATCGATCTTGCACCTCTCCGAAAGAGGAACCCAATAAAAATATTGTTATCTTCATTTGAGCATCACAACATGGAGTTTGGACCTAGTTGTCCAAAATTACACTCCCTCTCAACTAGGGAGAACTCCCTCCACCTGTGCAATCCAAACATCGTGTGTCATCCCACAGTAACTTGCTTTGTTAGCTTCTTTATTTTAGAACGGAAGTGGGTTAGTCACAAAGACATCATTCTCGGTTGATAGATTTAGCTCAGAAGTCCGAAACCTCGAGAGGACTCACAAAGAGTCTCATACCAACTCGAAGTTGGTTTACCTAACCCGAAGTCAGTTGGAGGTCCGAAACCTCACTTGGACTCAAGAGAGTCGTATATACTAATCCGAAGTTAGTTTGACTGACTCGAAGTCAGATGGAGGTTCGAAACCTCACATGGACTGAAAGAGTCGCAACCAACCCAAAGTTGGTTTATTTGACCTGAAGTCAGTGGGAGGTTCGAAACCTCACTAGACTTGATCCCATATCAAGTGGTTGGAAATGTCTCATCCTAGATAGAGGGTACGACAATCTCTGATGCGTCCATCAGTCTTTGCTACTAGTCTCTAGCCTTTCCCACCTCACTGGCCAAATGAGAGGTACTTCCCATTAGCCCGGGAATCAATGGGTAGGATGCATATGGGGCATAGATCATGAGAGGCGAACCAACTCAATTATAATAACGGTGGGGTGGAAGCACCACGAGGTTCGGCAAGCCTAGCCTCGTGTGTGCTTATAGCTCCGAAAAGCTATCCCCAAAGCCCCCTAGAGCTCCAAGAGCTCATTGTCCAACAAGACCCTTAGAATAGGGTCGTTCCACGATTCCAAGATTCTCACGGAAGGTTAGGAACATGACCTTCCCCAAGGGCATTGTGAGAATATCCGTGACCTGCTCATCAGTTCGGATATGATCGAGCTTTACGGCGCCTCGCTGTACCATATCTCAGATAACGTGGTACTAGCCATCAACATGGTTGGATCTTTCGTGGAACACGAGATTCTATGACAAACGAATCCCCCTCTTGGTTATCTCAAAGGATAACTATGGCATCTAGCACATGCTCGAGCCTCGAACAACTCACTGAAGAGCTTTCGCAACCAAGTGACTTCACAACAGGCCATACATGTTACAATGTATTCGGCCTCAGTGGTGCTCAAGGCTACTGACTTCAGTTTCTTGCTCGAAGTAGATCTACGTCTGAAGCAGCGTCCAGATGTGCTCTTGCGATCCACCACACTGCCAGCCCAATCGACATCAGTATATCCATGGAGTGTCAAACTCCCGATAGTGTATCTCAGCCCATGGTCTATCGTGCCCCAGAGATATCTCAAGAGTTTCTTGGCACCGACCCAGTGAAAGTGATGCGGCTCAACCATATGTTGACTCAAAGTATTTATTGCAAAACATACGTCCGGACGAGTGTTCACTAAGAACATCAGGGCCCCTACAAGTTGACGATACTCAGTAGGATTTGCTAACATGGGCCCAACAGAGCTGCCAGTCAACTTCTTAAAGTTGAGCTCCATCGATGTCGACACGGTCTTACAGTCCACCATGCTGAATCTTTCCAGAAGTTTCACAATGTATTTCCCTTGAGAAGGAAAATCTCGCCAGGTCTTTGCCAGACCTCTAGGCCTAGGAAGTAGTGCATTAGTCCTAGGTCCTTGATCTCGAACTCAGCAGCGAACTCCCTCTTGCACTGATGAATGAGAGGGTTAGCACCTGTCAGGAAGAGGTCTTCCACATACAACACCAGAATGAGAGGCTTCTCTCTATCAACCTTGAACTAAAGGTTCGAATTAACATTACTACGAGTGAAGCCTAGCTTCATTAGGTAGCTATCTATCCTCTCGTACTAAGCTCTGGGTGCTTGCTTCAGCCCATAGGGGGCTTTCTTCAACCTGCAGACATGGGTGTCCCGATCCTGGACTTCGAACCCCAGAGGTTGCTCTACATACACCTCTTCCTTTATCGCACCATGCAGAAATGCGGTCTTCACATCCATCTGATGAAGACTCCATCCTTGCATAGCAGTAAGGGCTATGATAGATCGAATGGTGGTATATCGGGCCACAGGTGCAAATATGTCATCATAGTCTATGCCTTCCTTTTGAGAGAGGCCATGGACTACGAATCTTGCCTTGAATTTTTCAGCACTTCCATCGAATCCATGCTTGATCTTGTAGAGCCATTTCGAGGTGACAACTGCTTTGTCCTCCGGTCTTGGAACTGCATCCCAGACATCATTCTTCATTATGGACTCATACTCTTCGTGCATAGCATCCTTCCAGACTTGATGCTTTACGATTTCCTCAAAAGATCCAGGCTCAGATTGTACAATAGTACTCATGGCTGCTAGATACCCTTGGTATCTACTCGACTTCTTGCTTTCACGGAATGTCCCCCTTGGGGCCATATGTCCCTCGGCATCCTCGAGAGTGTCCCTGAGCCATGATGGTCTCTTCCCTAGTGAAGGAGGTGGATCAAGCGGGTCCATCAGTCCTTCAGCATCCGGCATTGTCTCATCCTTCGGTTCTTCTTGATTTCCAGGCCTTGCTTCACGATCTTCCTCAGATCTCACAAGATTGACTACTTTCCTCAGGGAAGCATCTTCGTCAAAGGTGACATCGTGGCATATCTCTACTTCCCTTTGACCAGACACATAGACTCTATAGGCCTTCGAAGTTTCGCTGTAGCCCACAAACATTGTGGTCTCCTTCTTGATGCCAGCTTGTCTGCCAGCACTTCCACCAAGGCTCTAAAGGTACAGAACCACATGAAAGCCTCATCCTTCTTCTTCAAGAAGTCATCTATGAACGTCATATAATAAGAACATCCTCCCAAGGATGTCACAGGCAGCATACTAGACAGATCAAAATGTACTAATTGCAAGACACCAGATGTCTTTGTGACACTTGATGGGAAAGGTCCCCTTGTATGCTTTCCTTCGGCACAACCCTGACATACACCTTCATGATTTTTTGAGAACTCGGGCATCCCCGTCACCACCTTCCTTGCTTCGGGAAGGGCCTTGTAGTGAAGGTGTCTAAACCTCCAGTGCCATAGTTCAGTCTGTCGAATAATATCACATGTCATCGCTTCCAGTGGACTTCCTCCAACTTGGCAGAGTGTATCAACTCTAAACCCAATCGTGATAGCTTCCTTGAAGCTCTTCTTCCACATGCGCACCTTTCCATCAGTGAATTCCACATTGAAACCTTTGTCTTCCATGGCCGATATAGACACAAGGTTCTTCTTCAAATTAGGTACATAGAGTACATCCTGCAAGCGGAGGACTTGACCTTGAGACAAGAGGAGGGTCACAGTCCCTGTCCCTTTCACGGGATATGTGGCATTATCTCCAAGAATAATTTCCAGATTAGTATCCTTCTCAACTATATCAGAGAGTGCTTTCTTGAACCCAGTGATGTGCCTTGAGCCACCACTATCTATCAACCAGACATAAATAGTGTCAGGTGGAGATGCAACAGAGAGTGCAGATACAAGAATGAATTCATTTCTTTTATCAACAACATTAGATTCCTCATACTTGGAGTTTCTCGACCTCTTGAAAGGTTGACCATTTCCGCCGAAGGGAGCCTTCTTCTTTCTCTTGAACCTGCTGTTCCTTTGATTTCCATTCCTCCGGTTGTTGTTGTTGTTGTCATTACCATCGAGAGAATCCTTCTTGAAAGGGCATTCTTTAGCATAGTGACCTAGCCTATGACAAGTGTAACACTTGCCCTTCTTTCCTTGGGCCCCTGCTCTTCCTTTGTTCTTTGGACCGCCAAAGTTCTTCTTCCTAGAATGAGAAGCATAGGCAGCTTTTCCTTCATTTTCATACTCCTTCATCCTTGTCTCTTCTTGTACGCATCTCGATAGTACTTCATCAAAGTCAGGTATCACATTATTATTGAGAATGGTAGTGTTGAACACATGCCATTCAGATGGGAGCCCTCCAAGTGCGGTGAGTACCATCTCTCGATCAGCTATTGTCTCTTCAATAGCCAACAGATTGTTCCTGATCTCGGTCAGCTTCAGAAATTATGATTGAACAGACTCATCCCTGTCTTTCTTCAGATTCTTCAATTGATTCTTGAAGAATAGGACTTGATTCGTATTTTTGGCCTTGAACATTTGGACCAACTTATCATACATCTCTTTGGATGTGCCCAACTCAGAGATGTAGGCAACTAGACTCTTGTGAATTGAGTCCCTGATCATCAGCTTTGATTTGATCTCTTCCTTCTTATACTTTGTTTTGGCGGCAACAGTTGCAGTGGATGGAGGCTCTTGGATTTTACCCTGCACATAGTCCATGACATCTTGGTTTTCCAACATAAGATCCAATGTCATCTTCCAAGCATGGAAGTCATCCTTCCCAGTAAATTTGTCATCAGCCTTGAAGCCATTGTTGTTTGAGGAACCCATCCTCTTCTTCGGTGATCGCTACAAATTAGGGCTTTGTCTTCACCTCAGCTCTGATACCATGTAAATTTATGCAGATGTTCTATGCTTGATGCAACTTTACTTTCTCTTCAATTTCAGACAACAATTACATAAATAATAAAGTAAAATGCTGATAGAACATACTAGTAGATCGACAGAAGACAAGCCATAAATATATATTTGTGTTGGTGCGTTACGACGATTAGCGTGATGCTTCAACCAACAAAGTCTTATCAGTCAGCTAGCCCAGTATGTGTCACATCACCCTCATTAGACAATCCAAGTCAACCAAAGTCAACGCTATCCAGAAAGTCAATGCAGAACAACAAGTCAAAGTGAATGCAGCACGGGGCAACGGTCAACCTTTGACCTCGGTTCTTATGCCAAATAGTACGGACTATAGAAATCGAAAATTGTGCCAAAATTAAGCTCCGTTTGACTATGCGTTGACCAAAGTCAATGCTGGTCAAACCTGCGGTGGAAGCCCTAGCTGCAACAAAAAAGTCAACGTCCTTCTCCCACGTGTGAACAGAAGATTGCCTCCAAGTAGCTCGAACCAATCAGAAGAGGAGAGAGAAAAATGTGTGATGTGATGAGTGAAAGTGTCCTCCAACATTGACTAATATATATCCATCAGTGAGGGTGTATGACACATTTGCTGGGGGTGTAAAACCTTAAGGCCGACCTGCACATAAGTGGAATAAAATCAAAATATATGTACTGCTCATCGGATCAAGATGATCTTTAGATCGATCTTGCACCTCTCCGAAAGAGGAACCCAATAAAAATATTGGTATCTTCATCTGAGCATCAGAACATGGAGTTTGGACCTAGTTGTCCAAAATTAACACAACCCCACCTTGTACAAACAACTCATTGGGTTGCTCATGTATCTGGTCAACACTAGGCCAAACATTTGTTTTGCTGTCAACACACTTTGTCAGTTCATGGTGGAACTGAAATGGGTACATTGGGCAATAGCTAGGCACATTCTTAGATATGTGCGTGGAACAATTGGATATGAGTTGAAATACACTCGAGGAGATGACATCAGATCGAGAAGATTCACTTATGCAACTTGGACAGGTAGTTCAGTAGACCGGAATAGTACCTCTGGGTACTGCTTCAACGTTGGAGTAGGGATGATCTCTTGGTGCAATAGGAAGCAGAAGTCGATAGCGCCAAGCTCAACAGAAGTTGAATATATGGCAACCAACACATCTACGTGCAAAGTGATATGGCTTAGAAAGCTGCTTGTGAGTTTGTTCAGGAAGAGGATGGGAGCGACCAATGTTCACTGCAATAATCAAAGTTGTATCATACTCTTTGAGAATCTAGTATTTCATGATAGGTTGAAACACATTGATATCAGATGTCACTTGATCAGAGACTGTGCTCAGCGTCAGGCATTACAGTTGCAGTACGTTCCCACAGCAGATTGGGTAACCGACGTACTCACGAAAGCTCTAGGTAGAGCTAAGTTCATCCAGTTCAGGGAAAAAATGGGTATAGTAGAGAACCCGTTTCAGTTGCAGAAACAAATGGATTCTCAGTTGCAGCAACAACAATTGAGAGGGAGTTGTAGTGCAGATGCAACAGTTGGCAATAGTATGAAAGGTCAGAAGTAGCATAGATGCAACGCAAAATTAGATTTGCGCAGTAATTGGCGGGTAGTGAGGCCAGATGTTAATTACGCATCAGGAGGTGATACAGAGTCAGAGTGATGCTTCAGTGGGTTGCAACACTTGAGCACATTCCTTGCTAAGAGGGAGTGTTGATTTTTGTAACATCGATTGTGCTCTAGCCTTGAGGTTTTGCAGAGAGGCTAAGGCACATGGATTCTCCTAGACCCAGAAATCGTTTGGGAAAATTCCACCTGGAGATTATTTAATTAAAATAATTAATCATTTTTATTTTATTCCTGTTGATTTTTGTAGCATCCGGAACTGTTCCAAGTCTCAAATTTTGCAGGGAGGCTTGGATATCAACATTCCAAAGAACCTAGAAACAGTTTGTGGAAATTCCACTCGGTTCAAGAATTATTAAAATAATTAATTATTTTAATGGAGAACCTTAGTTCAAACTTAGGAAAAGGAAATAATTAAAAGGCATTAATAATTCAGAGTGTGAATCTTCTAGAAAACATCGATCAAGTCAAGTTTTAATCTTAGCCATTGATTAATCTTTTAATCTGGGCCATTGGTTTACCAACAGGAAGATTATAAAAGAAGGCTTGAGGGTCACTTGGAAAATGAGTCGGGCACACACTCAGTACCCAAAGGAGATCCATTCTAATGTAGAATTCGATTTCAACGGGAGAGTTGCAGGGCGAGAAGTTGCATAAGCAGGAGGAGGTGAGGGGTGATTGAGATCAGGGTCGGAGAGCAGCAGTGGGTCACTGAAGGTAGCTTGAGGCTACAACGCAGAGACCCCACAGTCTCCACGCAAATTCACGTAGTCCAGCTCTGGGACTGCGCAGAGAATCATACAGACTGACGCAGGGGCTTGCAGGGGCTGATCTGGGTGTTAGAAATTTGTCGGAGTAAGCTAGGCATTCAGTCTCAGGTGGTTCAGAATTTATCTGCAAAATATTTCTCTGTAAAGATACCATTTTCTGAAGAAATAATAAAACCCTCATCTTCTGCACCGATTTTCCCACATTGGGTCTTTCCGGGGACATTTGTCCAAAAATAACTGTGTACATGTGATTGATTCTTGTGCTTATGTTCTTTACTGTTTATTTCTTTTCATATATAATTGTGAATGTTGCAGTTGTATTTATTTCGATATATGTCGCAAGATTTCTGAATAATGACTTACTGAAATATTAAGTAGGAGAAATAAATCTATTACTGCAATTAGTTGAGAATTTTCACATGGTATCAGAGCCAGAGATGAATAACAGAGAGGGAGCATCTATCAGTGAACAAAGATCTACGTAGTTCCCCAGGGCAACATTGCAAAAGGGTTCACGCAGTCCTCTGGGAGGGGGGCAAGCACGATAGAACGGATGGATCACGATGTGTATGTATTGGTATCCAGATTGGAGGAAGATTTTGCTTGTGTATCAAGTACTACTTCCTTAGATGTCTGGTATATTGACAGTGGAGCCTCTGCCCACATGACGGGAGTATGGGACTGTTTTTCTGACTACCAAGAAGAGCAGATGAATTTCAAAATAACCATGGGTAATAAAGCAAAGTGCACTCCCATTGGGAAAGGTACCATAGTTTTTCAGACTGAGGTTGGGAACAGAATCCAGGCCACTAATGTACTGCATGTGTCGGCTTTGGGGATGAATCTACTTTCAGTGTCACAACTTCAAAACCGAGGATATGACGTCTACTTTATTGGCAATAAAGTCTATGTCAAGCACCCCAGTTGGAAGAAGAAGGCACAAATTGGGGTAAGAAGCAACAAGCTGTACAAATTGCAGCTTGATTCCCCAATGGCACTGGTTGGCAGCGCAGATGAAACGGATCTAAATGACCGATGGCACAGAAGAATGGGGCATTTGCATCATGGGGCGTTGAGAACTCTCCAGAAGACTGTCACAGGTGTTCCAGAATTGAGCACCAAGCGGGATGATGTCTACAAGGGGTGCGTATTGGGGAAATATGCCAAGGTAGCATATAAGAGAAGCAACAATAGGGCCAAGGGTGTGTTGGATCTAATACACTCAGATATCTGCGGGCTGATGTCCACGAGAGCTCTTAGTGGTGCCGAATATTTCGTCACCTTCATTGACGATCATTCCAGGAAAACCTGGATCTACTTCTTGAAGACCAAGGATGAAGTCTTTAGTCGATTTAAAGAGTTCAAAGCTCTGTTGGAGAATCTGACAAGAAAGGGGATCAAGGTATTGCATTCAGATAATGGAGAATCTGACATAGATAAAGAATTCACCGGATCCTGCGCAAGGAAAGGCATCAAAAGAGAATGGATAACTCCATACAATCTAGAACAGAATGGAGTGGCAAAAAGGAAGAATTAGACTATTGTTGAAGCAACCAGAGCTATGTTGTATGACCAAGACATGCCCAAATTCGTATAGGCTGAAGCGTGTAATACAACTGTCTACATTCAAAATAGAACTCCTCACACTGCACTGTGAAAGATCACGCCAAAAAGTGTCTTCATTGGCAGCAAGCCTGAAGTGAGGCACTTCAGGATCTTCGACAGTACAACTTACTGTCATGTACCCAGTGAGAAGAGGAAGAAGTTGGAGATGACTGTTGAAAGGGGGTATTTAGTAGGATATAGTGAGAATGCAAAGGCCTATCGCATCTACGTTCCTAAGAGCAGGAAAGTAGTGGTGCAGAGAGATGTGAAATTTATGGAGGAGAAAGCCTTCAGAAGATCACGAGAACTGCCTTCTACTACAGAGTCATAGGAAGAGCCTTTGGTCCAGCCCCAACAACTAGCAGCAGAAAGTTTAGTTGCCTCTCCAAGGCATAGTGATCCAAAGGATAGTTTAGTTTCTTCTCTTGAGGATTTGCAAGAAGGAGAGCCGGTAAATCCACCCACCACCAGTGGAAGAATGAGTAGGGAACTTCGACAGATTCTAAAGGATGGAGAGGATTTTGTTGGAAATCCCAGGAATGAGAAGAGACAACGTAAGCAGCATGAGAGGTATCAAGCCTTGGTTTCTCAAGTCGGAGAACCCTCCAGTTTTCGGGAAGCTGTTGAGCACCAGGTATGGGTTGATGCAATGGTGGAAGAGTACAGTTCCATCATGACAAATGGTGTCTGGGAAGTAGTACCCAGACCACATGAGAGATCTGTTGTAGGATCCAGGTGGATCTACTAGATGAAGCATGCTGCAGATGACAACATCGAGAAATTTAAAGCCAGGTTCGTGGCTAAGGGGTATGCTTAGAAGGAAGGAATAGACTATGAAGAAACCTTTGCCCCGATAGCCAGATAAACATCTATCAGGTCCGTGATATCCCTTGCTGCGTAGATGGGATGGGAAATTCACCAGATGGATGTCAAGACGACATTTTTGAATGGTGTGGTAGAAGAAGAAGTGTATATAGAACAACCAGAGGGCTTTGAGACACATGATCAGAAAACTCATTTGTGCAGATTGAAGAAAGCATTATATGGACTGAAGCAAGCTCCCAGAGCCTGGTATGGTCGAATTGATAGCTATCTACAGAAGATGGGATTCGCCAAGAGTGATGTAGATCCCAACCTCTACTATCTAAGAGTAGGGAGTGAGCCATTGATACTGGTATTGTATGTGGATGATCTGTTCTTGACAAGATCATCAAGGCTCATCACAGATTGCATGAAGAATCTAGCTGAAGAGTTTGACATGAAGGATCTGGGACAGATGCACTATTTTCTGGGGTTGGAAGTTTTGCAGCAGGATGGGGAGATCTTCCTTGGTCAAGGAAGATACACTACATAGATTCTAAAGAGATTTCAGATGGAGGATTGTAGACCCATGACCACTCCAATGATTACCAACTGGAAGAAAATCGACACGTTCGATGATGATGAAGCTGATCCTACGCTGTACAGACAACTCATTAGGTCATTGATGTATTTGGTAAATACAAGGCAAACATCTGTTATGCTGTTAATACCCTAAGTCCATTCATGGTGGAATTGAAGAGGGCACATTGGGCAACAACCAAACATGTTCTCAGATACCTTCGAGGAACAATCGAGCTTGGATTGAAGTACACTCGTGACAATGGTATCAGGTTGAGTGGTTTTACTGATGCAGATTGGGCAGGAATTTCAGTTGATCGGAAGAGTACCAGTGGGTACTGTTTCAGTCTAGGATTGGAAATGACTTCCTGGTGCAGTAGGAAACAAAAGGCTGTGGCACTAAGCTCAGTAGAGACAGAGTATATGGCAGCTAGCACAACTTCGTGCGAAGCCAAATGGCTTAGGAAACTGTTTGTAAATCTACTCAAGGAGAAAATGGAAGCGACCAACATTTTATGTGATAATTAGAGTTGCATAAAGCTCTCTGAAAATCCTGTGTTTCATGATAGGTCGAAACATATTGATATCCGGTGTCACTTCATCAGGCACTGTGTACAATGTGGAGCTATTTAGTTGCAGTACACTCCAATAGGAGAACAGGTGGCAGGCATCCTCACCAAGGCTCTGGGAAAGACAAAGTTTGTCTGCTTCAGAGAAAAGACGGGGGTGACGAAGAATTCCTTCCAGTAGCAGGAATGGAGGATTCAAAATTCAGAAGGAGCTGTAGTACAGATGCAACAAGTGACAGTGGTAGTGTCAAAGGCAGCAGTACAGGTGGTAGCAGCATAGAAGGTGCTTCAGAGTCAGAGCAGCATGCAATAGGCATATTGTTGGAACACTTTCCTTGCTAAGAGGGAGTGTTGATTTTTGTAGCATCCGAAAGTGTTCCAAGTCACAAATTTTGCAAGGAGGCTTGAACAACAACATTTCAAAGGACTCAGAAACAGTTTGTGGAAATTCCACTTGGTTCAAGAATTATTAAAATAATTAATTATTTTAATGGACACCCGAAGTTCAAACTTAGGAAAAGGAAATAATTAAAAGGCATTAATAATTTAGAGTGTGAATCTTCTAGAAAACATGGATCAAGTCAAGTTTTAATCTTAGACATTGATTAATCTTTTAATCTGGGCTGTTGGTTCTCCAACAGGAAGATTATAAAAGAAGGCTTGAGGGTCACTTGGAAAATAAGCCGGGCACACACTCGGTACCCGAAGGAGATCCATTCTGATGTAGAATTCGATTTCAGCGGGAGAGTTGCAAGGTGAGAAGTTGTAGAAGCAAGAGGAGGTGAGGGGTGATCGAGATTAGGGTCGGAGAGCAGCAGTGGGTCCCTGAAGGTAGCTTGAGGCTATAGCGCAGAGACCCCACGCAGTCTCCACGTAGATTCACGCAATCCAGCTCTGGGACTGCACAAAGAATCACACAGACTGACGAAGGGGCTTGCAGGGGCTGATCTGGGTGTTAGAAATTTGTCCGAGTAAGCTAGGCATTCAGTCTCTGGTGGTTTAGAATTTATCTGCCGAATATTTCTCTGTAAAGATATCATTTTCTGAAGAAATAATAAAATCCTCATCTGCTGCAGCGGTTTTCCCACAATGGGTTTTTCCATGGACATTTGTCCAAAAATAACTGTGTACATGTGATTGATTCTTGTGCTTATGTTCTCTACTGTTTATTTCTCTGCATATATAATTGTGAATGTTGCAGTAGTATTTATTTCAATATTTGCCGAAAGATTTCTGAATAATAACTTATTGAAATAGTAAGTAGGAGAAATAAATCTATCACTGCCACTGATTGAGAATTTGCACAATTCCTAAGTCTAAACTTAGGAAATGTGATTAATTAAATTGTATTAATTAAATCTGGTGAGAATCTTTTAGATAAAGACAAAGATTGAGTCAAATCTAATCTTAGCCATAGGTTATGTTTTAATCTTGGCCGTTGATATCTCAACAAGAGATTATAAGAAGGAACTCGATGGGCACCTGGAGAACACACCAGTGTAGATACTCGGTTGCCCAAGCAGATCGATTTTGTCAGTGGCTGAAGTTCGGCAAGAGGAAATCGAATCAGAGGGTGAATTACAGGAGAAGTCTGGAAGGGGCAATGCAGAGGAGAGACGCAGATCACCAGCGCAGAGGCAGTGATGCAAGCACTGTGCAGAGGGTGACGCAGTGAGGCTAGCGTAAGGGCAAATGGTCCTTTCTGGGGTCAGAAAAACATTGTGGAGTATGAGAAATTGATTAGTAAAATTTCTCTATGCCTTTTCTTCTATTTTTCCATGTGGTATCTTGTACATGAATTCTTGCTGAAGAATAATAAAGAAACCCTCATCTGTTGCTTCAGTTTTCTGACATTGGGTTTTTTCGGAGACGATTGTCAAAAAATAACTGTCATTGTGGTTATATGTGTGCTAGTATTTTTTCTTGCATTTACTTTTCACAATATTTTATTTGTGAAGGGTGCAATGCATATGTTTCAATATTTGCCGTAGAAAACTCAAATAATTTGTTTAATCAATTTAACTAATAGAAGGAATAATATCAGTTGCTATAGTAAGATTCGAGATATCAAATTTTCACAATGTATAATGACACGAAGATATCTCAATATATGCTTGGCAGCTATCTAGTGATCATGACAAGGCTCTGACTGAAACTGACTAAGAATGTTTACATTACAACATATATCCGACCTAGTATTTACCAAATACATCAGAGAACCCACCAACTTACAATAGGAGGTAGGATCTACGAGACTTGAGTTAGAGCTTCTCAACTTCTTGAGATTAGTGATCATGGGAGTAGTCATGCGCTTGGAATCCATCATTCCAAATTTTTGCAACAATTTGATTATATACTGTTAAACACAAGACTGGAATAGACAAAAAATGGGATAGATAAGCGTGGATTGCTATTACCATTAACATGATGTACATTTATAATTTATAGTGGTGACTCTTGGATTCCACATTCCAAGGTCTCTTGGACTTCCTATGTCCATTCGCCTTCTACACCAACCCTTGGAGGATTAGGTGTCCAACATTCCCCTCTTAATCCGAAGGGGTATATATGGGTCCAAGAAGAGAATTGTAATACAAAATGGCAGTACTAGGCTGAATGTGCTTTCTGAAATGTTGGCATAAGGAGGTGGTTTAAGGATGACCACCAACACTTGAACGCTTAGTGCAGTTCCCGGAACTCTTCCAAATCTGGCAAGAAGCTTTAGGCCTTCTGCTAGAGGAAGTGCTCCTCATATTTTGAAGAGGGGGACCTTCAACCTTGAAGAAGGGAGGTCTACAACTTGCGATGGTTTAAGGATGACCACCAACTCTGGAATGCTTAATGCATTTCCTGGAACTCTACCAAAACTAGAAGCTGAAGTCTTCTGCTAGAGGAAGTGTCCCGAATTCTTTGAAGAGGAGGAATATCAACCTCACATAGATGGTTTAAGGCTGACCACCAACCAAAGGCATGCTAATGGGCATTTGTGTCTCTGGCTACAACTCTGAATCTAGAATGACAGGTTGTGGCTCAGGAACGCTTGAACTACTGTCTCTGGCTACAACTATGAATCTGGAATGACAGGTTGTGGCTCAGGCTCGCTTAAACTGCCGTGTCTGAAGCTTGTAGATGACCATCATTTGCCCCCCTTTCAGATACAAGGTGAGATGATGGCGAAAAACCAACTACAAGGTTGTTCAATACTCTAGAACAAGTTCTGACATATGATTGAAACATCTTCTTGGTTGTTGATGCCCATTGCCAAGAAGCTATCCATCCAATATGAACCTTTGTTCTTGTAGGAGGCTTGTTTCTGAAGCATCTGTGTGAAGAATTAGTGTGCCGACCACAGTGCTTGCATGGGTGAAGATCGAAACAATGATCTTTCATATGGCGAACTCGATCATAGTGTTGGCATTTTACAATTTGTTGTTGCTGCTGTGGAAGAGTAGCGAAATCTAGAACAACGGAAGGTGAGCTATCGTGAAAAAATCCAACGCTTTGAAATTTGATGGGCTTGGAGTAGTTCGGAATATGAAAGCACACATCCTTGTCATATCCAAGACCAGTTCTGTGTTTGTTGCTGACAAGCTCTTGCTAAGGTCTGATGATTGGCTTGGGAAGTACAGGTTGAATTTCGATCAATGTTGCGAACATCAGCATCGGGATAAAATCGGCAAGGGTTTGGAAAACCAAAAATTCGTAAAACTCGAGAAAATATCGGTAAAAATCGGCAAACATCGGCAAAATTAAGATACCATAAAAATACTAGTAAAAATCGGAAAACATCGGCTAGGCCAAAAAATCGTGATTTTAAGATAAAATCGGGATGTTATCGAGATGTACGCAACACTGATTTCGACACCTGCATGCAATTTTGCTCTTGAACTAGACACTGAATGTGAATTAATCTCAACTTTATATTCTTGCTGCTGATGGGAGTCTGTCTCAATGTTTTGAATAGAAATAGGTTCAAAATGATGACTCCATTGCTGTAATTCTTCTTGCTGAAGTTGAGATTCAAGCTGCAAAAAATCAATCTTGTCATGTGCATCTTGTAAACATGTATGAATATTGGAAAGGGCGTCCTTGCTGAGTTTAACTGTCTTCGAGATTAGATTGTATCAGAGTTTTGAGAAACTCTAATACTTCACCAATTAGAGCCATTTAAAAACTTCAAAAAAATTCTTGAAATTTCTTGGTATTTTAGTAACTCCACCTTTTTTTTTTTACAATCTTCAAGATGTCAAGATTTGGGACAACTTCGAGTTATCAATGCATATGTGAAGACATGAACGAACATATACCACACGTTCGTCAAAAAGAGGTTAACACACAGTAGGATGGACATACAATATATCATAAGTAGAAAAGAGAAACACTTTTGCTTGCGGCCAGTGGGAGAATGCATGGCTCCCTTCAGAAGGTTTCCTTAATTTTTTGTTTTATATATATTTAAATCATGAAATATATAAAGATATCGATATAAATACAACACAATACTACTGAAATCTCACACACTATGTAGGAACAGAACGTGGAGAGCTGATTTGATCTCACATCTTTCACTCCGCTTCGACTCTTCGTTGCTTTATCGACCCCAAACTCACAGAAAAGCCAATTCAAGAGTCAAATTCGGCTCCATCGCTACATGGCCATGGAAGGAAGAGGAAAATTATACATGGTAGCATTACCCTTCATAGCGCACAATCACTTCAATGCATAGTCACTTCAACGCATTCTTGCACCTCTCAAGAATGTTGGTGGAGATTAAATTGATGGAAAAAGAACAAGAAATAGAAAGGAAAAGAAAGGCAGCATGGGGAGTGTTCGAATCTCAGGAAGTGCTTCTGAAGAACATATTAGAGATAAAACCTATGAGACAACATGTCTCTAGTCTTTCATCCGACGTTTCATATGGAATTCGAATAGAGGAAATAAGAGCCAAAGCTGTAACTCCTCCCAAAGGCTGATCCCATGATGTTATTCAACGAAGTCTTCTGCAAAATCTCACGGATTTTCACAGAAGAATTGGGCTGTGACTTTGTTGACAGCTCAATGGTCTCCAACATGGAGTTCATCAAGGCCTGTCTGTGGGATTCAAAGGTAGAGATTCTTCGTGCAGAGAAGAGATGTAGATCAACAATTTGCCCGATATTTTTCTAGTATTCACTGTATGGAGAAAACCCAATTGCTCTATTAAACATCAGCTGATAAGCAGATTCCTTGATGGGCCGATTAGCAAAGGCCGAGCTGTTAAGAATCGAGCAGGAGGTGGGATGGTGTAGGGAGGAGGGATGGAGCCCTTAGGCCGGTGGAGGGAGGGGTGCTCGTAGGCCGACGGAGGGAGATGACAGGTGGGGGGAGCGTTGCAGAGGGTTGAGGGAGGGCCGAAGGGCAATGGGAGTCAGCGGGCGATGGAAGCCAGAGTATGAGACGATGACGGTGAGGGAGAGGAGATACAGGTGGGGAGGAAGGTGGGAGCAGAGCGGAGGGAGCTGATGTTGGAGGTAGCCAACGTAGGGCGGAGTTCGAGGGAGCCACGGAGGGAGCTAGCGTGGGAGGGGAGCACTGAGGGAGGGAGCCACGGAGTGTAAGAATGGGTAGTGGCGTGAGGTAGGAATCGACAAAGGGAGGATTTTTGCGGGTCGAGGAGGGAGGAGTGATGCGGCTTGGAGCAATGCTGCAGTAGTGAGGGTCGTCTATGGGAGTACGCAGCCACGGAGGGAGGCGAGAGTGTGAGTGCAAAAGTTAGCGTATTACAAAGGGAAACCATGTGGGCGCAACTCGGTGCCAAGGAACCAAAAATCTGTTGTGTAGAAAATGTTTTTCTGGTGTGCAAAAAACATGGGTGGGTTGGAGCGTTATGTTGCAGAGATAACCAATGTCGAGTATGACTAAATGAGGGAATCCACAGAGGAGAGGAACAAAATTTCTGACAATCAATAAATTAATGCAGGGTTATGGAAAGTGAGAAGAAATGACATAACTGACATGTACAAAGAGGCCACTGAATGAATGGCTCCGATACCATGTTAAACACAAGACTGGAATAAACAAAAAATAGGAAAGATAAGCGTGGATTGCTATTACCATTAACATGATGTACATTTATAATACATTATGGTGACCCTTGGATTCCACAATCCAAGGTCTCTTGGACTTCCTATGTCCATTCGCCTTCTACACCAACCCTTAGAGGATTAGGTCTCCAACATATACTTTCCTTGCCCCAGATATATCTACCCAGGTTTCTACCATACATCCAGACCTAGGTAATATTGCATTAGTCCTAGATCCTTCATCTCAAATTCGGTTGCCAACATCTTCTTGCTTTCTTGTATCCTTCGCTACACACCTGTGATGAATAGATCATCCACATATAATAGAATAATGACTGGCTCATTATCCACAACTTTAATGTAGAGATTTGGATCAACATTACTCTTCAAGAACCCAGTTATTGTTGAGATTTTGGTAGCATCGGATATGCTCTAGCTCCTAAACTTTGTGGAGGGGCTAGGACACATGAGATCTTCGAGACCCAGAAATAGTTTGGAGAAATTCCACCCGGTGTGAAAGTTATTCAAGCAAACAAGGGGCAATCTATTGTTTTCATTTCTCAAGATTCATCTCATGAGATACATACCCTAGTAGTTAATGGCAATATTAAATTTTTAAAATAAAATTGACATTTTCCTTTATATTTCATTTTCATCCTTTTAATTGAATTTTTAACATTACCATTAATTGACTCGGGATGTTTGAAAGTGGTTCTGACCTCTTTGGATTTCATATGGATAAAATAGAATTTTATTTCCCACTCAAAAGGCAACAGACTTAACAATTTTTAGTATTTCAAGATTGGTGGGAATGCGACATTTCTACTTTATTTTATCATGTATGAGGGTATGGAGCAAACATTTAATCAAGATCACCAAGCCCTCAATGTACCTTGATGTGGGTAGCATTAACTGTTGAACTCCTCCTTCGTGACCCTTGTAAAAATGTCTGCTTCTCTCAAGCAAAATCATTGATTAGGATGTTAAGCTTTTTTATCTTATTTTAATGCTTAGTGGGTGATCGTGATGAGTAGGATCCCAATATAGACAATGATTTTGATGTTATGTAGCTATTTGTTGTAGCATAATTTTCTTTGGATTTTGGAGGCCTTTTATAGTCTCTTAGTCTCTATTGATATATTTTGATTCAAAGATGGATTAAACTTGGTGATATTTTGGTTATATGCACCCTTGCTATACACGTGAGAAATTTTGCATATTTGTATAATAATTTGGATTCATATGGATGCACATGAATTATATGTTATTTTCAAAAATTTGAATATTTTATGTACTTTATGGTCAACCAAAATTTTGGTCCAGTTCTGATAACATTGCTGAGGATGAAGTGACCATTCTCCATCAGGCAAACAAGGGGAAATTTGTTGTTTTTGTTGTCATGATTCATCTCATGAGATACCTTTATTTTTGTTTTGATATGATTTTGTATCATTCTATTAGATCTTATAACTTAGGTAAATATCATATTTCAATATCAAAATTTGATGTATCATGTGACATCTTATACATCTTATATATCGATTTTATTTTCAAATTTATGTAGCAACGTGTTTTTTTGATGTTGATGTTGTTTTATAAGTTAAAAAATTATAAAAAAAAATAATTATTCTTATATTTTTAAGGTTTTTGATAATTTCTGATATTTTCTTCGATATTGCCGATAATTTAAATTTTAGACCCCCGACGATAAATTTTTGATAACGATAAATGTAACATTGGTTGAAACCCATCTTAATTATACTTTTCTCCTTGCCATAGAAACTTTATAAAGTGTTTTTGATGGTTGGAAGAGCAAGTGCCCAATGTTTGTAGCCATTGGACACCTAGGACTACATCGACTCCTCCCATAGGTATGGTGTAAAATTGGGATTCTAAATTCTAGTCTTGAATTTGTAATTTAACTTTATGACATTTTCTTGTGCCTTCAATTTTTTTCCTATCTGCTACCATAAATTTCATATTAGGCATTGGGTATACTAAAACATTCAACCTTTTGCAAGATTTGTGTCAACATAATTATGAGTGCTTCCCATATCTATCAAGACCATTATGTTCTTCTTCTTGATGTGCCCTTTTAATTTTAAGGTTTGGGGATGAGCTATTCCTCTCATGGTTGATAGTGATATTTGCGGTGCATTCTCATTATCTGAATCTAGGGAGAAATGTTGAGGATCTTCAACTTTTACTTCGACCAAGTCCTCACTATCTGAATCCTTTTTTGCTTCACATCTATATAAATTGTTGGCATTACTTCCTTCAAGGCATTTATGTCTGGGGTTCCATTGTTTGCCACAATGTTTGCATTTGCCTTCTTTTATTAATTGTGCTTCCAAATTAGGTTTGCTAACTTATCTTAATTGCGGTGGAAGATATTTTGGATTTTGTATTTTTGTTGTTTGGGGAATTGTTCGTCTTGAATAGATCTTTTCGAATCTGGGCAGTGACATTCTTTCGAATTTTTTCTCTGCAACTTTTTCTTTCGATATTGCATCTTCCATAGTTGTAATATCATGTACCTTTAACTCATTTTGGATGTGTGGTATTGCACTAAACATCTTGTCGACTATCCACGTACTCTTGTTGCAAGTGCTTCCCCCCATTCACATGTAAATTCATCCACATCTCTTTTTTGTTGTAGCCTAGTTAGTTTTGTGAAAAATCCTCTTCTTTGATACCTTGGAATCATTTAAATTTTTTTTCTTTAAATTTATTCCAAGAGTATGCTAATTTTTTCCATCACATATACCATATGCGTCTCCTTTCAGTTGCATGGAAGCATATTGGATCTTTTCATCTTCATTAGAAATATTGTATATCTCAAAATATTTTTCCGCTTTGTTGAACCCAAGCCACACCTTGTTTTTCATTTATGTCAAATTTTGACAATTCCAATTTTGCTCAAGGAGGATATGCAAAATTGGTTGGCTGTATGGTGGGTATTGGTTCTGGATCATCATGCTATGAGTAGGTATATTTAATTGTGGGTTTGGAATATTAGATGGGCTCTGAGGTAGATCTATTTGGGCTTTTGACCTGTTAGGCAAGTTTGGTGAATTGGAAGTCTCTGAAGTGTTTTGTTCTGGACAGGTTGTGTTTTGTAAAGGGACAAGGTTAATTAAGAGCTTTTCTAATGAAGCAAATTTTTCTTGTAATGCGATTTTTTCTCACCAATGCCTTCTGTTATGCTTGATTTTGTTGTATTACATTGCGATTTTGATTGATCCGCACTTCTAATTGCGTATGCTTTTCCTTTGTCCTTTTCAAGTGCCTCATGTTGTTCCTTCATCTTGGTCATCATACTAAATTCACTCAGTCATTGTCATCAAACTAGGTAGGGTTTTCTGATTTATTTTGATTGATTTTTCAATTTTTTTTTTTAATTAATTGATTATATATCTATTTTTTGAAAAAGTTACTATTGTAAAAAAATGCATTATTGTATTTTTTTAAAATTTATTATTTATTTATTTTTCTCTATAGGATAGCAAATGCCATAGGCCAATGGTTTACTAAAATCAAAGGCTTGTAGACCACTCGAGGTTGTGGGGGAGTGCCCCAACCCCCCACCCTCAAACTTACTCCTGGAGCGCGCTCCCTTCGGGAGCGACCCTAGGAGCGTGCTCTCGAAATCACTCCCGAAGGGTGCGAATTTCGGGAGCGACCCCGAGAGCAAAATTTTCTCTACCTAGCCTTTTTTTTTTTTTTTTTTTTTTGCAAAAGCATTCCAAATGCAATTTTTTTACAAAGAAACAACGATTTTTGAGTGGGGCATCCAAATGATCAAGCCTCTGGCCCTAGTATTGATATACGATTCATGGTAATGTTAAATTCTTAAAGTAAAAGGATGAAAATGAAGATTTTTCATCCTTTTACTTAAATTTTTAACGTTACCATGAATTGACTCAGGATGTTTGAGAGTGGTTCCAACCTCATTGGATTTCATATGGAGAAAGTAGAATTTCATATCTCATTCAAAATCCAACAAACTTATCAGTTTTTCAGGATTTCAAGATTGGGGGGATTGCAATGTTTCCATTGGATTTTGACATGTTAGGATATGGAACTCGTATTTAATCAAGAGCACCAATCCCTCTTTGTACCTTGATGTTAGTGACGTTGGTTGCCGAACTCCTCTATCATGACCCTACTAAAAATGTACCCATCACTCAAACAAAATCTTGATTTGACATGCTATGTTTTTTCTATCTTATGTTAATGCTTAGAGGGTGATATTAATGACAAAGATCTTGATTTTCCAACAAGATTAAAAAATTAGACATTTCTCGTGGCAGCAAGAGGCCCAAGTATTAGCAATAAATAATAGATTTACTTGTCTTTTCTAGTTTCTAGTAGTTTTTATAACTGTTGACTCTTTCATATTTATTATGATATTTTTTGTAAACAATTAATGTCAATTTAAGTTTGAAGTTTGAAGTTGGAAATTATAGCTCATTGGTAATGAATTATGAATATGATGCTTCATTAAAATTTTCATTTCATTTCATGTTAGAATTTTTATATAATTTTGGTGATCAATGATGATAAATGTTATGTATTGAATTTTGAAAGCTTGAAACTTTAAGATTGATGAATCATGAGACTCGATATGTTGTATGTTACTAACTATGTTTTTATGCTTTTCATATATAATTCATTATTCTAGATGCTTTTTTTGACAAATATGCATCAAAAAATATAAAAATATATATTATATAAATTTTTTCTCCTGAACTGGGAGCTTTTGAAAATGTCGCTCCCCGCTCCCGCTTCCCGCTTTCGCTCCCAAGTAACCTTGACACCACCACCGATAAAATCAAAATTCACTCTTCCTTCTTTTATTATTTCTTTTTTTAATCCACTCTTTCCAATACCATGGGTTTTTGAAACCACGGGCACTGATACCAGATGTTACACCAAAATATGAATGTGCAATAAATATAAATGTATTTATAATTTTATACAGATTGCATAGTAATTGATAGATGATTTTTACAATGCTTGGGCCCGACTTCAATATAGCCTAGGGCACCTTTTCCCGAACGGTCATCACCCAAAGACATGACTCTGATTAATTATTATTTGTTTATAAATTATAGCATAACCTCATTTTTTCTTCTTATTGTATAACTGATTCATATTTCACTGCCTTTTCTTTGATTATAGGTTGCTGTTTATGCTGAGTTTCGAAGAGATTGGGTGGAGGCATTAAAGTTTTATGAGAGTGCATATGCTGCTCTGCATGAGGTCAGCCATCTTATTTTATAAGAAAATATTTGCTAATTTTTCTCACAAAATGAACTTAGTCTTTTCATAAATGGGGTTGGTAGGACCTTAAAATGAAGATTCTTACAATGTAGTATTTCGTCGAGATACTGACTTTTTAGGGCAGTATAAAACTGGAGCTTGCATTACCATGATTATCAGGAGGCATAGGGTAAATCAGTTATGTGTCCATATATTTTTTTGTGACCAACTCTTGCTTTGGTTGGTAAATTGTCCTTCGTTAAGAAAGTGGGCTCTACCTTCAGCTTAGAGGCCATGACCAAGGGGTACCTATTCTGTCAAAATCACCCAAGACATGAACTTGGCCTCATCCGTTGAGGTACACTGCCAAGGCTCAGTCTCAGTTGATCGCTTAGGCTCAGTTGACAAGAGATATCAAAAGACAGCAGAAAATTGATCACATTAACACAACCATGCTCTTTGGGATATTGAATTGGGTCTATGAGAAGAAAGTTCACTTGATTTACTACTCAATCAGAACCTGCTTGATATCTTTCTGGGAGCAATTTGCTGACACATTGTGCTTGTTATTTTTAACTAAACTCCATATGTATTGAGCCACTCACCTTCAGAATTTGACTGCAGTTTTGTCTTTCAACTGGTGTCCACCTAATGATGCTTGTGAAGGCAGTTTGAATTTTGAAAACATTATCCTGTGTTCTGTCAGTGTTGTTGGTAAGTATGAGCCCAAAATTAATCACCGTATCTTTATTGTTGTCTCCCATGGCTATTTTGTTTAAAATGCTCAAAATAATGGTATAAAATTGAAGGCAAACTGTAAAACTGGTATTCAACTACTACATCATCAATGTCTGAATCACTTGATGTCTCTCGAAAGATCACTTTTCTTTGTGTTAATGTAATTTTGTTCAACTTCGAAGGATTAGAAGTCAGTTAAATTATTATTACATTAAGTTCGTAAATGCCATGCTGTATTTGATTTTGTTAACTTGGAATAACTATAAACAGTTTTTTCAAGTGTGTTTGGATGAAATATTGACTTGATGTTCGAAGTCTACAACAACTTGGGGTAAGAAATTTAATACCCCTCAACTTCTAGGTTGACTCAAGCATCGAAGGAACATACCTTGGACTTGGCCAACATTCTTATGGATTTAACTTGAATTCAGCCTTCCTCTTTCTCCGTTTGAGAGTGTTCAATCATTTGCAGTGATTGCAATAGCTTAAGAAGCTTACAAACAGCATTGCCATTTCTTAAAAAGGAAACTAATTGGCTGATCTGATCGAGCAAATTTTTGTTTTTCCTTCTGAAGTTATTGATCACTATGGCACAGTCATGGGACGATTTTCTCCTATTTCCTATAACAACCCAGTTGCTTCTTGTAAAATCTATATTTGCTCTCTAGGATTTGGATACTTTGTTCTGCCTGTTTGCTATTTTGGTTGAATTGTGCTAATATGATCAGCACTGTTTGAAGGTTAGATTCCTGTAGCATGTACCTGGATCAGGACATTTGAAATAATCCGCACCAGGGTTGCGGGGGAGCAGCTTCCCCCCTTCCCCTCCGGCCCCTTTGAATTTCCCCCGGAGCATGCTTCGAGTGGGAGCGAATCGAGATCGACCCGGGAGTGCACTCCTGCAAAAGGAATTCACTCCCTGTTTTTTTCACAAATTTTTTGTCACCAAGATGCTCCAAACGTAATTTTTTTTCAAAGAAGCAGGAGTTGTTGAGTAGGGCAGTCTAATATTCAAGCTTATGTCCCCAGTATTGATACACAATTCATAGTAATGTTAAATTCTTAAAGTAAAATTCTTTTACTTAAATTTTTAACATTACCATGAAATGGCTCAGAATGTTTGAGAGTGGTTCCGACCTCATTGGATTTCATATGGAGAAAGTAGAATTTTAGATCTCACTCAAAATCCAGCAGACTTATTAGTTTTTCAATATTGGGGGGATTGCAATATTTCCATTGGATTTTGTCATTTACTAGGGTATGGGACTCGTGTTTAATCAAGAGCACCAAGCCCTCATTGTACCTTGATGTTAGTGACATTGGTTGTCGAATTTCTCTATCATGACCCTACTGAAAATGTACCCATCACTCAAACAAAATCTTGACTTGACATGCTACATTTTTTCTATCTTATGTTAATTGCTTACACGGTGATGTTAATGACAAAGATCCCAAGATAGGCAATGATTTTGATGATACGTAGCTATTTGTTGTAGCATGATTTTTTTGGATGCTAGAGGTCATCTAGAGCCTATTTGTTGATGTATTTTCGGTTCAGAGATGGATTGCACTCGATGCTATTTTGGTTATGTGCACCCTTACATGCTATGTAAATGAGAACTTGTAACTTGAGGATGTGGTTGATGAATATTATAACTTCTATATGATTGATGTTATATGGTTTAATCCATGTTTTTATGATTTTTATATCTAATTCATCATTGTACTTATTTTTGTTGACATATATGCATCAAAATATATAAAAATATATATTATATAAAAATACACTCCCGATTCGCTCCCGACCCGAGAGTTTTTGAAAATGTCACTCGCCGCTTCTGCTCCCGCTCCCAAGTAACCTTGATCTGCACCATTATTCACCTCCAATATTCTTTCCCCGCTTCTGCTCCCGCTCCCAAGTAACTTTGATCTTCACCATTATTCACCTCCAATATTCTTTCTTTGGGAAAGGGGATGTTATGAACATAAATAACATAAATGATAAATATATTTAAGTAATATTTCAGAATTAACGATGAGACAGATGAGAGGACATGTCTCAAGGAAAAGACATGACTTCTTATGAAAGGGCACTCCCACCCAGTATTTATAATGGGCCTTCATTTGTAATCATATCATTTTATTTCTCATACATTATTTATTATATATTTATTCTATTGGATATCTTTATATTCCAATTATTTTGGATATTTTAATTGGTGAGCCAAATTTGGTCATCACATTTGGTATCAGAACTTCGTTTTCTAGTCATGGTCTTTGGCAACCCTACTTTCAGATGTTTTCTGATTTAGCATTTGGCCAATCCCATTTTTTTCAAAGCTTTTCTCAATTATTAAATGGCCCTTAAAAATTCTAAAATTATTTTGAAGAAAGAAATTACTCCATAGTAGATTTAAAAAAAATCCAAATTCAATTAAAAAAAATCAGCTGCTGCCACATAGCTGCTATACAAGTAGTTGCTAATTGATGTACAACTACCATCTCTGCCACCGTGTAGTCCGTATGCCTCCAACTGTTAAGATTTACGCTGTCTGTCGATACAGCAAATCAAGAAGCTGAATTGAAGACCAGTACAGTGAAATCTCTCTCCGTACAGGCCCTGTCTGCAGCTGCCATCCATCTGTCTTGTCCACACAATTCTGTACCGCATCCATCCATACCAAATTTTGCTATTGCATATAGATATCTGCAACTAATTTCTCTGCAAAAGTATAATCTGTACAATTATTAAATCCCTTCCTGCCGTACAACCTGCTGTAAAATTTTTAAAATGTTGAAAAATTAAGGAGGGTACTAAGGAAGTGTTTCCTATGGTCTTTGGTCTCTAGATTTAGGAAGAAACTTTAATAATTTTTGTGGTGGACTTGAGGTGTTATAATTTAGTCATGAGGCAAAAATGTACTTTTAATGTATTATGTATCTTGTACTTCATTATTAAAGTTACTTGTGTTATAAAATCACTTTATGATCAGCACAGGTTTCTTCACACCATGCACGAGGGACAAGCAACACTGTGGAATACTCCGTGATCATAGGTTCCCTGGATGATGCCCTTGACCTTGGCCCCACTTATGCGACGTTATTTTTGGATTCCCTCCTAGTTTTTCCAACAACTCAAAAAAGTCTTTGAGATAAACAGTGAGTACATCCAGCCATTTTTCACCATAGCAAAATGTACACGTGACACTTTATAAAATTAAAGTGACTTTATGTTTTAAAGTTCACTTTTTGAGATAAAAGTGTCCAAGGAGAAAAGACATTATGAAGTACTAGAAAGTCACTTAAAGATGGGGCCAATATATGAGGGGTCCAAATCTTGAGATTTTATCTTAGCCCTCCAATCTAAGAGTTCAAGATTAAATCACAGCCATCCTTTCCTAGGGTTTTCCCCCAAGCAAACAAAAGGAGAAAAGAGACCATAATTTTGCTCATTCGATCTCATGAGAAATTTGAGAGAACAGGGAGCAGCTGAAAGGAGGGAGATTGCTACAGTAAGAAAGAGAAATCGAATTCTGGGAGAAACTACCAGTTTGAGCTACAAGTTCCTAAGTCACAGGGTTCGCTGAACTTCTTAGTGGAGGTTCAAAATTTAGCGAACCCCAAATAAAATTTTAAATTCGTTTTGGTTTGGCCTAGGGTTTGTTTTGGACTGACGCCGCCAAACCGCTTCAACAGGCTGTGTCTGGTCAACCTCTAGGTGCCCTCTCCATACCTTCGATGGTCTACCAGACATGTTCTCTGCATTGTGGCACATGTGGTTTGCTCTAAATGGTGATTGGGGAGTTGGTGATTCCACACCTATGGCTTTAAACGAACGTAATTTTCAACCGGAAATGGGTGAAGGTTCCAAGTTCCAACTGTTATGATTGGCTGTCGACTATTGTCACACCAACAACATCATTGCTTACGAACCATGATATATTTTTCATTTTCATATTATTTATTATTCTATATACGTTATATTACAAATTAATTGAAAGTGAAATTGCTCCATATCTGAGTTATGTTGATAATATATATTATTATATTATTTTATATATAACTATTTGAATTATATTTTATATTAAAGGTTAATTACACTTTATATGAATTAATATCCAGGTAATATTTAATAATATAAATTTAAAAAAAATATATTTCTTTTGTATAATTATAAATTAATAATAAAATTGACTAAATTGTAATTTCATTAAATTAAGTTTTATATAGATATATATTCTCAAACCTAATGACGAACCTTATCTGAACCTCATAAAAAAATTCCAACTCAAATCGAATATTATCATTGTTGAACCTGAATTTGAACCCGAACCATGTGACATACGCTACAACAGAGAAATACTGGCACGAATTTCTAGTACGCTCCAGCGCTCAAGTCGATTTTGCAGTGGAGTCTTTGCCTGAGTTTGCAGCTAATTTTTGCTGTGGTTAATCTTCACAAAGGTTGAGTTTTGAGGAATGTTTTGGCTGAGTTTTAGCCTAAGCTTCAGCAGAAATTAGGGCTGATATTTTTGGGTGAACAACTTCAGATTTGAGGCTAAAAATTTCTGGAGAGAAGACCTGAAGTAAGGTTGAAAATTTCGCTGTAACATGACCTGAACAGAGGCTGAGCTTTTGTGTGTAATCAGACTCAGAACCAGCCACAGTTAGGAGGATTCTAGTCTGTGTTTAAGGGTCGAATCTCTAAGGGAGCAACAACTATCTTGAGGCACTGAGTTCATGGTTTTGGCAGAGAGATTAAGAAGGTGTTTGGAACAGAAACTCAGTCTGAACTAAGGACTGTGTGGAGGCTTCACGCACTTGTATTTTCACTGTGTCGGAAGCTACTTACAAAAGGGAGATAAGTGTACCTTTCTCTATTGTAAATTTTCCTTAAAGAAGCAAAGTAAAATAGCCTCCTTCCAGCACTGGTTTTACCCAAGCAGTGGGGTTTTTCCAGGGTCAAATTTGTACATGGTATCAGAGACGAAGAATGGTCAGACCAGATATTTTTGTCACAGCTGATATGAAGACCAGAAAGCATTAAACCTCTGCTAATAGTGAACAGGACTGATAAAACCTTACCAGAAACCCAAAGACTTCAACAGTTGAGAGGGATGAAGGTTCCTAGTTCATAGATTTGCTCCATTTTGTTGGTTGTGAAGGTCATGGCAACAGGGTTGAGGGTAGAGGACAAATTGATAGGGGCTGATAATTTTGGCCCTTGGAAGGAGAGAATGGCAGTTTTGTTTGAGAAGTTGGAGGTATGGTACATTGTGGAGAGTCTCGTACAACCTCCTACAGATCCTGTTTAGTTGAGTGAGTTGAACAAGAAGAATGTAAAAGCAAAAGGGATCATCCTTGATGCCATCAAAGATCATCTATTCCCTCATGCGATAGGAATGAAGTTTGCCTATGAGATGTGGGAGTCTCTTGTCACGTTACATCAATGTTCTAATGAAAGCAGGAAGATGGTGTTGAGGCAAAAGCTAAGAAACAACAAGATGACCAAGACCGATAGTGTGACCTCATACCTCACCAGGATCTCATAGGCGAAGGATGAGTTGGCTGTCGTGGGAGAGGTTATCCTAGAGGACGAGTTGGTCAGGATTGCTTTAGATGGGTTCACTGAGAAATTGCATGGATCCATACATGGCATTTGTGCCAGAAAGCACTTCCCAGACTGGAGGAGGATGTGGGATGATTTCATCCAGGAGGAGACCAGGAGGAGTGCAAGGCGGGAAACAAGAGTGGTGGAGGAGCAGAGGAGAATGTTGCTCTTGCGGCAAAAGGCAAGAAGGGGTCTTCTAGTGGAGTAAACCACGAGAACGAGAAGCATAAGGCGAAGGAGAAGGACATGAGCAAAGTGAAATGCTTTGCTTGTGGGAAGATGGGTCACTATGCTATTCAATGCCAAAATAAGAAGAACAAGAAGAAACACAGAGTTGCAACTTCAACAGAGGTGGATGAGTTCACCTCCAGATTTGACACTGGGTTTGCCTTGGTGGTGAGTTTAACCACTCATGTTATATCTTTTCATGCATGGTTTGTTGACAGTGGAGCATCCTGCCATATGAGTGGAGAGAGAGACCAACTCACGAGTCTCTCAGAGGATGACATTGACTTGGAGGTTGTGCTTGGAAATAACTCCAAAGTCAAAGAAACAAGAGTGGGGACGATATCATTTCAGAGTGAGTCTTTACCTCCTTTGAAGGGGACAATGTTCTTTATATTCCAGGGTTGAAGAAGAGTTTGATATCAGTCTCTATCTTGGAGGACATGGGGTATGAGTTGTTGTTCCAAAAGTGACTAGTGTTGATATATCCCAGGGGATTTAATGTTGAACATGCTAGACCTATTAGAGCCCACAGTGGGAGGCTATATAGATTTACGTTTAGGCCTATTAGAGCCTTGGTAGCACAAACCAACAACAATGAGTTGTGTGAGCTATGGCATAGGAGGATGGCCCACTTGCACCATGGAGCTTTGAGGATGCTGAGGGAGATGGTTACAAGATTACCAGAGTTCAACATTGATCATCATGATGTGTGTAGGGGGTGTGCTTTGGGAAAGTACACCAAGACACCTTTCCGAAGCAGTGACAAAGTTGCAGTTATCCTTGATTTGGTACACTATGATGTATATGGTCCTATGTCTCATGTGGCACTGAGTGGTGTGAGTACTATGTGGCTTTCATTGATGACCACTCCGGGAAGACCTCAATTTTCTTTCTGAAGACCAAGGATGAGGTCTTCAAGAGGTTCCAAGAGTTTAAGGCTCTTATGGAGAACCAGACGAGGAAGAAGATGAAGGTCTTGAGATCAGATAACTAGGTTCAGTCTTCGTAATGACTTGTAATTATGATTTTATGTAATGAAGAAGACAAAGATAATAAAATGTATTTTGTAATGCTTGCTTCATGGGTTTCATGAGCAAGGAGTTTTTATTATAGGTCAAAGACTTCTTCTTGATGTCTTTAGGAGTTTGTCGTCTTGTCATAAATATACTTTAGTCATGTATATGAAGTGATGTTACACTTGTAAAGAGACAAATAATTGATCTAATTATATGCTCCAAGATCTTGTCACTATCCGCCTTTGAAGTCGGCTCAAAATGTGTTGGAGACCTCCTTGATGAAGTCGAGCTACCCACAGGAGGACATGTCAGCCTAGGATAGGAGAGACAATCCCTATATAAAGGAGGGACTGTGGCCTCATTTGGAGACAATCAGTTCAGACAAGTTCTGTGATCTTAGTGTAGGTTAAGGGCTACAATTGGTGCGTAATAGAAGATCAAATAACAAAGGAAAAAGGAGGGATAATCTACCTCTGTTTTGGGTCTAATCTACCTCGGTCAAGCTTTGAGATAAGAATTTGAGGTTCAGGTCTGCAACATAGTGTAAGAAGGTCAACACAACGATGAAAGGAAGGTTGCAAGGTGTTCAAGGAAAGGACTCGATCTTGAGCCATCTCTCGGCTATCTCATAATAGGACTGTAATACAATGCAAGAAGAGTTTGAGATCAATTCGGAGGAGAGGCTGTGCTAGCCTCTAAATTGAAATCATAATCTCGCATAAGCCAAGGAAGATATACACAATGTGAAGAAGAGGCATTGCAGTAAGAAAAGAGATCTCTATTTTGGGATCAAGAGTGCAACAAATAGACCGAGGAAAAGTCTCTAGAAGGCTGAGGCTAGATCAAGGAAGGGCAGTAAAGGAGTTCACTGTCTAGGGCTAGGAACCGAGCTTTCCTAGTGTTGGTGCAAAGCAATGCAGAAAGGAAGATCAACATAAGGAGCCTAGAAGATAATTGACAAGGTCTTGGAGGCATACTAGTGTCAAGGGTCTGTGTCATGGTTATGGTACTCGTCAACTGAAGATCTATAAAAAGAATTACTTTCGGGTTTTCCTCTCCAAGAGGGAGTGGTTTTGGCCCGAGCTTGCTAGGCTAAATATTTGTGTCTATTGTGCATTTGATAATTGACTTGATGAAGAATGTAATAATCTAACGAAGATAAGATCTAAGTGAAAGAAGCATAACGAAATCATAAGTAATTATCATGAAAGAGAAATTTTAATAAAAGCCCTTATTTCTCAACATGGTATCAGAGCTAAGATGATGAAGACAAGAAAGGGAACTTTAGCAAGAAGACACAAGGATCAAGCTACAGAAAGAAGATCAAAGGTCAGTTTTAAAGAAAGCATTAATAGAAGGGATCTACGTTGAAAAGTCAAAACCCTAGATCCAAGGAAGAAAACCTTCATTCAAAAAGGAGCAACTTGCATAGAATTGGTGAAACCCTCAAGCCATCTCAAGAAGACCAAAGACCTTACTTAAAGGGCTTATACATTAAGGTTCTTTCAAGAGGAAAAGCAAGATCAAGGAGGTGATCTTTATCTTCAAAGAATCTAAAGCTATCTCGTGATTGAAGCCAAATCAACATTGTTGGAGCCATCATTAATCCATCCTTGGTCATCATCATCATCAAGGATCCAAGGTGATCTATCGCTTTACACTACTCTTGAAGAAGTCTATCTAAGTTGGAGCTCCTGCTACTATCAACATCATCATCGACAAGGAAGCTGGTAGTAGAAGAAAGCCATCTACTCAAGGAAGTATATTTATGACTTCATCTGAATTTGTCAAAATGTCTTTTTGCAAAGAAAGCAACAAACTAGTTGGGGTTTAAAACTTTCTTGCATGGAAGAATAGGATAGACCTAAATCTTATTGAGAATGAAGTCATGGACTATATCAAAGGGTCAACATCTAGATCTTCAAAATAAGATACTCAACACAGACATGAAGGGAGACATAAGAGCCCAGAGGATTCTTATAGAATACATAAAGGACTCTCTCATCCCCTATGTAAACTAGAATTTTCAAAAAAAATATATGCCAAATTGGTGGAGCTATTCTCGGAGAGTACTGCAGGGGAAGTAATATCTCTTAGACAAGAACTATACAAGTTGAAGTTGTCAAGAGAGAAAGGAATCACTCCATATTTTATGAAGATTTCTAAAATACCAGATCAACTGCAGGAATTGGGAGAAGTAATGTCTAATAGAGAAATGACTACAGTGGTACTGGATGCTCTACCAGAGGGATGGGGAAACTTCACTTAAAGTATCTATGGGAAGAAACAAGAAACACCATTCCCAGATCTATGGTCTCTATGCAAGATAGAAGGGACTGGATTAAAAGCTAAAATTGATAGAGGATCAAATGAAGAAAATCAAGCCTATGCTGCTATGTCAAGAAGAAACAGAGGATTTGGTAAGTTTGGTGCTCAGAAGAAAAGGAGAAACATGGATAAGATACGATGCTATGGATGTAATGAACTTGGGCACTATAAGAAAGATTGTCCCAAATCTAAGAACAAGAAGAAAACAAAAGAAGCCCATGTCGCTGGAGAAATGGAAGAACTAGACTCAAAGAAACGTAAGAAAGAAGAAGTGAAAGATCTCTATTATGATTGAGCTCATCTTCCTACTCAAGAGGTATCTATCAGTTGTAAAATAGTATGTTAGGAAACATTGTATATTAGATAGATACATCGCTTTAGAATTGGCATCATGATGGAAGCATTGAAGGAGGAGCACTCATCATAGGAGGATGTCTGTAGCACATTGATGTGACAACCATGCTATGGAAATAGTGGCTCCTGGGAACCTCACTGAAAACATGTATGGAAGGCTAAAACAACAAAAAATTATGCTTAATTCTAAGTATTCCTACAATCCATTTGCAAAATGATAAGTCTATATGCTTCATTGTTGGGAAAATGAGTAAAACCGTAATAGTAGATTTGTATGCCTGTTCAAACATCAAAATGATATGTTTAATTTTAAATTTTTAAGTATTCTTACTGCCCATGTTTAAAATCTCTGTGCATTGTGCAGTGGTTATGGTGGGTTTTGTATGCACTGTACAATCACAGTGGTATCCAAAACAACAATGTCGAGAAATCCATCATGATTGAGGCAGCATGCCTAGCCATTACTTCTAAGTTTTTAATCAATGCCTAAGTAAGATGTCGATAAATCTGCGATTCAACTATTCAAGAGATATGGTAGGATTTGACTCTTGAGGAAAAAACTTAAAAAATTACCTGTTGTACCCAAACACCAGTGATCAGTCACACCATCTCTCGTTGTGTCTTCGTATGGACCCTTGCGAAATTCCAATGGGCGCCCTCTAGACCTGTGCGATATTCCAATGGCGAACGCTGCGAATAATGAAAAAAATGATATATGGGTGGGGTTTTGACTTAAAAGGGGTTTTTATTTAATAAAATAATTTTTTATGGCCCACCCACCCGCCTCCAATGAACCCACCAAGCAACCATTTTCAGAGTTCAATGCACCCACTCCATGGAATGAACCTGTTTAATGTTTACGAGGTACCGGGTTCTTATAAGCCACACCAGGTTCTTTCAGGTTTGTTTAAGAGGTACCCATTCTAGATAACAGTTCTTAGGGACGGGAACTCGAGACCGGTGTAGAACGACTCTTATAAAAGACCCACGAGTACCCACGGGTCTTGACGGGTTTTGTAGCGAGATGTGTCACTCGCATATAACCTGCTATTTCTACTCGTACTCTCCAAGACCCGCATAAAACCTAGCTACCCACATTGAACCTATGAAGAACCGCATAGGACTCGTAAAGACCCTCAAAATTCATTTTTTTTTGGAAATCATATGGATGGAAGTGGAAAATGGAGGGAAAATTTTGCTGAGTCTTATATGGGTCGTTCCCGAGTCTTATACAGGTCGCCGAGTCAATAGCCAGCCGAGTCTTATACGAGTATGAGTGGTGCAGCAGTGCTCGTGATGAGTTCGAGAACTCCACCCCCGGGTTCACGAGCCTGTGCTACATAGGAAAAAAGGGTACCAAGGAGGTGTTTCCTAGTGATTTTTGCCTTTGGCCTAGGAAAACACATGAAACACCTTTTTAGTGGGTGACTTTATGAGTTATTAAAGTCGTGTGACTTTTAGTCACTTTATAAGGTACAAAAAGTACATAGTAATTTATATTATTAAAGTTACTTTATGTTTTTAAAGTGACTTTATGTGGAAAAGGGTACAAGGTACAACAACTTAATAAAGTGACCAGGGGAAGTCATTAATGAATGGGGAGGCATAAAATGGGGGTCAATGGGAGATTAGATCTCCACCCTTGATTAGGGAGAGCTGAGATCTGATCTCAGCCCTTGATTTTAGGGATAGGGTTTCCCATCATGAAGGAGACTAAGAAGGGAGAAAACGCAAAGGAGAGATCTCATTCTTCAAGTGTAGAGTTGGAGAAGAGGAGAGGAGAGGAGAAGAGGAGGCTGGAGATAGCTTCTACTCAAGGAGGCTGAGATAGCCTCTGCTGAGGAGGAGGAGAGGTGAAGAGGCTGAGACAACCGTTTCCTAAGGAGGGAAACTACAGCAAGGAGAAGACCAATCTCAGGCTCGAGTTTCAAGGCTGAGGTTGTGGCACACAACCCAAGTGACTGGCAGAGGTTCCAGTGTGTATTCCCAGGCAGAAAAGGCAGACTAGCAGGCCTGGAAATCAAGGGACAGTCAGGTCTGACAGCCCAAATTACAAGGCAGAGAAGTCAGGACTGTCAGTGCGGGTTTCTAGATGGTATCAGCACATTTTTCTAGGCTGTGTCAGCACAGATTTCGAGGGGATAAATTATCAGCCTGAGGCATAAAATCCAAGGAGGGTTTTCTGGACTGACAGGCACGAGAATCGAGGTCTGAGTGCTGTACAGTGTAAAGTGGCACGCATTTCTATGCTGGAAAATCTGGAATGTGGCCCGAAATTCTAGGCAGTGAATGCTGGACCTGTGACATGAGTTTCAACTTTCTGAGCAGAGTCTGTCAGTGACGTATTCCAGAGCTGTGATTGCTGGACTGTGATTAAACATCAAGGACTGGCATGATATTCAAGTGAGAGATAAGTACCCTTGATGAGTTTTTAATGCTCTAATTAATTCTCTGAGAAAAGCAATACAAATCCTCTTCTAGACTGGTTGTCCCCACGGGTTTTTCCAGCGTCAGAGATTGACCAAAAATATCAGTGTTCATTTATTGTGTGTGCTTGCTAAATTTATTTTACCAGCTGAAAGTGAAAGACAAAAGTAGGGGTAGCCTAGCAGTTTTTATGTTGAATTTTATATTCATGTTTAACTGTGAAATAAACCATGGGGTTGGGCATTAAACAATGATATGCAAAACAAACTGAAACGGGAGGGGCTACGGCAGACCTTAAATTTTCAACAGATGTCATATCATGATGTTCTGTCATAGGGTGTTTACCTTTTTAATATTTATACATCATCATTCATTATAGTTGAATATATATCATTGACAGCTATGCGAGTCAATGTTGATTTACACAACTTTTTATCTTCAGTGGTTTTCCTGTGGTGAAGGCCTAGTCTACTTTCATTTCCATGTTTGATATATTTTCATGAATGTATCTCGGCCACGAAAATAGGGAAATGAAAGATTTTCTGTTATTGTCTTTTACAGAGATCAGGGATTGCTATAGGCCATTTTTATCTCCATAATAGTATCCTGTGTTTCCTCTTATCCCAACTAGATTATGAATATTTTAACTGCTGGTTGTGATGTCCAGATAATTAATACTCCAGCTGAGTTTCTGCCAATCCAACGTTTAGTTGAGATCAAAGTGGTTGCAGAACAACTACACTTCAAAGTTTCTACATTATTGATGCATGGTGGAAAAGGTGTAGAAGCAATAAAATGGTTTAGGCAACATATGGTGTGGTACATGCAATTGATAGGGCCACACAACACTACATTTCTTCACTGGGAATGGGTTAGCAGACAGTATATTGTATTTGCAGAGTTACTTCAAGCAAGTTCTCTTGGAACTTCCATACTTCAACCTCCTACATCAGGGATTCCTGGATCAGTTGTCACTGAGTTGGAACAACAACCGGCATACTACTACCAGGTTCGTGGATTTCTTAATAATGAATCTTTTGCAACCCTTGGTGATTTTGACAAGTCTTTTATTCTTTCGACAATGTCTTTCATGATCGGGATTTGTCTGTACCTGTGACTTTCATATTCTATAAGTGAATCTCCTTTGTTGAGGTTTTATTTCTCTTTACTAATCTTTTATATAGTTACTTGTTATTGGATTCTTCGGAGGCAAGGGCCAATCCTTTAACGTGATTTTGTGTATATTCCAGTTAGCAGCACATTATATGAGAAAGAGGAGAAACAGCTTCAATTTTTCTCTAGACAGCATGTCTGAAGCTTCTGAAAATGAAGCAGTGGACATATTTCAAAGTTCATCCAAGACATTAGGTGTACCTCTTTATGTGGGGCAATATCCACAATTACTTGAGGAGGGCAGCATCAGAAGGTGATTTTTTGTTTATAGATATATCGAAGTGGCAAACATGGTAACTGTCTGTATGCAATGTGTTCAGGTTATGAAAATTCAGATCACTGATTTACTTTGGTGTACTGTGTGTCCTAGTCCTACTCAAGCAGAGTATTTGGGGCATTTTATTGCAGAGGAAAAAATGTTTCAACATTCTCATGCTGTGATTGATCTACTGATGAAAGCTTATGAGCAATATAAACTGGCTAAATCTGGTAGAATGGTTTACTGTATCGGTAGTGAGATGGGCCAGGAATATTTTGCTGCTAGGGAGTATGTAAATGCAAAGAGGCTTTTTGAAAGTGTGGCGGGATTATACAGGCAAGAAGCCTGGGTAACATTGCTCTGGGTATGTTTGGGCTACCTGAAAGAATGTGCAAGAAAACTGTCTTTGCTGAAAGAATACATAGAGTATTCTCTTGAGATGGCGGCTTTGCCAATATTATCAGATTTAGAGTTGGAAGCTAACACCTTTCAAAAGGAAGATGCACCAGCTGGTCCATTTTCGTACTCCCAAAGAGCTAAGATACACAAAGAAGTGATTGGAATTTTGCAAGGAACAACTTCTGATATACCAGCCCAGGAAGGAATGAGTTGCCTCTCTGTGACAGAGTCTGCGCCAATATTTCTAGAAATTGATCTTGTCAGTCCTTTGAGAGCAGTTCTTTTGGCTTATGTCGCGTTTCATGAGCAAGTTGTGAAACCTGGGGGAATGACATCCTTCACTTTGTCATTGCTAACTCATTTACCACTGCCCATGGAAATTAATGAACTGGAAATTCAATTCAATCAGTTGCCTTGTAATTTCCTTGTTATAAGTGAAAAGAGACAAGCCTCAGCAAATACTCCTGAAACTAGAAATCCCAGTATTCAAACAGTTCCAGATCTGGAGCTGGAACCAAACAAATGGAAGAGATTATCATTTAATGTCAATGCAGGTACGAAGATTTCTACTCAGGTTTGTGACATTTTTATCAAGTAGATGAAACTGCATATGAATATGTAAAATTAATGCTAACTTGCACTTCTATCATGACACTTGTCACAATGTCTATTTGTTCTGCTTTGTACCCTGATCCAGATAATAGATGGATGTAACGATTTTGCAGGTCTTAGCGGTAAATTGGAATGTTTGTCAGTAATTGCACGAATAGGACAACACTCGACCATCTGTTGCAGAGCTGAAAGCCCAGCATCTAGGGAGGACCTGCCACTCTGGAAGTTTGAAGATAGACTGGAAACACTGCCAATGAGGGATGGCAGTCTTGCTTTATTTGGACAGAAGGTTATCCAAGTAGAGGATCCAGAACCTTTGGTTGATGTTGTGTTAAGTGCATCGGGGCCTGGATTTGTTGGGGAACTATTCCCAGTCTCTGTTCTTGTCAATTCCAATGGCCATGCTATCCATGCTGGGGAATTGAAGATAAATATAGTTGATTCAAAAGTAGGTTCAATGGAAAGTCCTCGAGAGACAGCATCAACTTCCTTGCAGCCATATCATGTGGAGCTTCTGATAGTACAAAGCAGTGGAGAACAATTAGAAAGAGTTACAAGAGATGAAGAAATTTTTCAGAGGTGTTCTGGTATTCTGGCAGTCCCGTTTATAGATGTAGGCACTTCGTGGTCTACTCAGTTATTCATTAAGTGGCACAAACCAAAGGTGGTAACTTTATTTGTTTCACTTGGATACCAAGCTTCTCAAAAAATTCATTTGCATAAGAGCTTACAGTTAGAGGGTAGGATTCCTATCACTGTCAGCCACAGATATATGACACCTTTTAGACGAGATTCTCTGTTACTGGAAAATGTTAAAAAAAAACTATCTTCTGATTTAGACGTTTCATTGGCTTTAAATGAAGCCAATGTACTTGTGGTAACAGCAAGAAATTTTGCGGAAGTTCCCTTAAGATTGATATCAATAACTGTTGAGGAGGAGGATGGCTCTTCATGCTCTGTAAGGCAGGCTCGAGAAATTTATGCCGGATCACTTTCTGTTGCAACAGCTGATTTGGAACATTATCAGGCAGAGCCTGAAGCTGAAAGGGGAAGTACAACAGAATCTGATTTTTCGTTTTTACTGATGCCAAATGAAGCATACAGACAGATCTTTTCAGTGCGCCCATCTGTCACATCTTCAGCACTTGGTGTAGGGACTGTTTGCATTAGATGGAAAAGGGATATAGAATCTATGAAGTTTTTCTCACAGGAAAAAGCAAGGGATGTTTCTCATTTTCAGCCTTCAGTAACTATTAATTCCCCAACAGTGACAACAACGCAAGTAAAGCTTTCACCTGTAAGAGTGGAGAAACCTCCATTAGTTGTCAGTTTGGAGTGCCCTTCTCATGCTTTATTTGGGGCACCCTTCACTCTTGCTTTGAAAATACAAAATGAGACGACGTGTCTGCAAGAAGTTAAATTTTCTTTGGTTGATTCACAGAGCTTCCTTGTGTCTGGAGCTCATAGTGACACGATTTCTATTTTACCTTATTCTAGCCATATACTCTCTTACAAGCTTGTTCCTTTAGCTTCTGGTCTGTTGCAGTTACCACAAGTCATTCTTACTGCTACTCGGTACTCAACTAGTTTCCATCCTCCTCCAGCAAGTACACAGCTATTTGTTTTTCCATCCAAACCTCATTTGAAATCAGGTCCTTTTACATCTGGGTTGGCTATTGTTAATTCTAGATAAATCCATGAAATCTTAAAAATAAACACCATTCAGTATTTCAAGCATTTCTATATGAAGAGACAATGATGCATCACACCCAAACAAGAGAAAGTCTCTAATAGTGGAAGCCCTAGTATAAATGTTGTCTTTATTTTGGATTTTAGCAGAGAGTTTCCTGATTTTCCTTTCCGTCTTCTCATTCTCGTTGCCCCCATACAGAGAATCATGAAGTCGTGATGTATTTGTGTGTCAGAAGCCAACTATGTTCGTGGTTCACGACATCATATTTAGAGGCATTCACCAAAGTCCAGCTACTTGTCTACTAATACAATTTAAATCAGGTTACTTTAGCACAGGGATTTTTAGAATCTTACAGTTCCCACATGATATGTATACATTTGTATATCTATTTATATCCTCTTTATGTGTTTGTAAACAAAGAATTTTTTTTCATTTGGGTATGATTCCCAATATGTTTGTAGTAATAACAGAGGGGCTTGATTCGGTGATTGTGCGAAGGCAAGCTTGACCAATCATTTCTCACTTCAATTCCCATCATGCTTCCATTTGGAGAACTGAGCCCTTTAACACCTCAACCTATGGTATAGGTGATTTTTTGTTGGGCTGAATAAAATAAGAATAAAGGACACATGGACCATAAAGCTGCACATGAAATTCAGTACCACTTAAAGGATGTGAGCAATATCAGCCCCATGGAGAGATACATGCGCGTTAAGGCCAACGACTTCTTGAAATTGTTGTCGGCACATCTGCCGTGCTGCACTGGATAACGTTGTATTGGTTATATATTTTGGACAAAATTATTTTAACACAAATGAATCCTATGTTTCTTATCTGGGAGTATTCTGGTATTAGTTATCGACATAATTTCTGATTACTGATTCGACTTCCACTGTGTGGCAGAAAGATTTACTGTTTCAATTTCCTCTACAGGACCATAGTCAATTGTTTTGCTCTGAGCCCTGTCTGATCAAAATAAAAAAATTAAAGTTGCAAATACATTATATTTAAGGTAAGAATGCGTTACTTCAATAAGCTGATGGCTACATTTCACAGGAATTTTAGTTGTATGACAATTCGAGGAGGCAAGGCCCCAGATGAAATAATTCTGTAAAATATTTGAATTTTATGTCTTCAACCTTTATGCTCTTGTACTTGTACATGAAACTATTGGTTCCAAGCTTGCATTGCAAAAAGCGGCTGTTTTAGTGACATTTGCCATGCACGTGAAAAGGAATTTTGAGGTTTCAGTAATAATTTTGAGTTTGCACGATTATTATTTCATGTTTCAGTAATAATATCTGGCATTCTGAATGAGATATCAAATATAAATAGAGTGCGATGGACCCTGTGTGAAATGGAGCCCGCCTTAAAACTATTATTCAAAGTTCAGATGCTCTATATGAGCAATCCAAACATGATCAATTAGTTTTGCAAAACACCGATATCTCCTAATAAGTGGATTATGGAGAGAGGTGAAATTAGAATATGAAGGCACTCTGATAGAACCCCAAAATGACAGAAATATATTTGAGAATAGAAAACTATATTGTTAGAGGGTTGGGCTTAAATTCATCTTCTCTGAATCAAGGAAGGCCAAATTTATAAGGTTTTGATACAGGTTTGTCAGCTGGATAATGGGTAATGCATGAATGTAAAAATGCTTCGGTTAACGCAATAGTTATGTATGAAAAGGGGCAGGAACATTTTGAAGAATGATATAATTATAACTAAGATTTAATGACGATCAATATAAATATGTTGTGCATTACAAAAGTAATGTAAAATATTTTATGGAAACTAAATTCATACATGTTTTCTGGAGTGTCGATGGCAAGCCTTATTTCCTGGGCTATCTGTGGTGTGGCATATACTGGCCATCATTAGATTTAAAGTCGTTTAAATCTAACGGTGGGCAGTATATGCCACACCACATTTAAATCTAATGGTGGACAGTATATGCCACACCACATTAAATGACGGATAGCCTAAGAAATAAGCTTTGTCAAGTGTCGACACCAACTCAACCTAATCTCAACTATTAAACTCAACATTAGCCAAACACCAACATTTAACTAGACTGGCAAACGAGAAGGCAACTTGAATGGTCATTATGTGTGTTTGAGAAGTCAGGTAGTTGTATATGCAGAAAAAAAAAATCGGCATACATGATGTAGCAGCAACAACTATCATGTAATATGGATGTCATATTGAACTCTGAATGACAATTTCTTGTTAAAAGACAGATAAAAGAAGAGACAGGTGGCATTTGAAATCATTATCTTTTCCAAGAAAATCAATTTGTTCTTTTCAAAGTCCTCATATTGGAGTGAACAAAACAAATATCAATGTTGACTACCCATCATTTTGGCAAGAATTTTACAAGTCATGAGAGAAATTTTATGAAATCAAATGAAGAACGGTATATTTCAAAACAGAGGTCAAACATTGAATTTTGAAAGATATGAATTTCAGTAAAAGATGATAAATTTGATCTACATAAAAATAATTATATTCAAATACATCAATGAGCTTCACTTTTTTTAATGGTGATACTTATTGAATTTGTTTGTTACACTAAAATAACCATAAAAGTTGTTGGTGTATATAGATTGATATCATTTTTCACCTTTCAAAACTAATAAAATTAATATCAACTATTTATAATACTATTTATAATTATGTAATTGACAATACTCTATACAACTATTTATTATAGTATTTATAATTATGCAATTGACAATACTCTATATGGAATTTCTGATATGCAGTTTATAATTTATAAATATACAAAATTTAAAACAAATCTTTAAATTCTACATTATTAAACTCTAATAAAGCTTAAACAGATTTTACTAAATATTATTAAGGGAAAATCTTATTAAACATTAATAAAACTAAGTCTTTAAGGCCTCCTTACTAAACCCCTAAAAGAAAATCTTATTAAACGTTATTAATACTTAGTAAGGAAAAATTTTAAACCATCATTATGTAGCTCTAAGTTACATTATTAAAACTTAAGGAAAAATTTTAAATCTTAAATTATTAAAGGTATCATTATGTAGCTCTTGGTTGCAATTTTCAAAAAACCCTAAAGATTAAACTTGGAGTTTACATTGCTAATATATTAGAATAACTAAAGATTTCAATTGGATTTGATCAAAGGTGCTAAAACTTATCAAAAGCCATGCAATAAATATTTTTTTAAAGTATAAAAGAAAAACTCGGCGTAATGGAACTCTGATTCACTACATGGATAATCTTGTGAACAAAAGTTAAGCACACATGGAATCATGTAGTGAAATATGACATACAAACTCTACTTTAAAATGAATTTAGGAACAAAATCAAGAAAATATAAAGATAATTCAATAAAGCATGTTAGAACACCTCATATTGGGCAAGCATGTGCTAAATTTTAAACTAGTACAGAATCAAAACCACCAAATCTCAAATTTATCAATAATAGAGAAAACAAACAACCTTTGCAATACCATTTAACTATTTATAAAGTGGCTATGGACTCAAAGGTGCCAGATATGTACATAACTATTAGTAATATTAACCCCTTTCTAAGTCGATAAATGTAATTTAAGGAGATACTATCTGATCAATGTGGGAGAGCAAATACTATTAGATTGCGGTGGGAGATTCTCCACCTTCTGTTGTTATCTTTGCGTAACTCATTAATTAATGTTCACTTATTAAATATTCATGCCATCCATATGTAATCAATCTAAGGTCTTGATATATCTTCATTCATGGTCCTTATCTATGGCTATTTTTTTTCTCTACCAAAGGTAACGTTATAGGACCAAGCACCAAGCTAACAAAAATGTAATGGAACAATCAAGCGAATTGAAACAACTCTAGATATAGCTAAAGAAAAGAGCCAAGCTATTGGGAATGTATGATATGTGGTAGCAAAGACTAACCAAACAACAAAATTGCGACAAAACTGTCTAGATTAGTAATTGATCAATACCACTATATTAACAACTGTAATTCCATTAAGCAATTACACCCAAGCCCTTGATTTAGGCTACATGACGAAGATAGTCCTAGAATAATCAATCTCGTCCATCCATTCAAAACTTTAATGAAAAGAATGTATCAACTGTCTCCTAGTTTCCAATATGGGATGCCTATTAGTGCAGCAAGGAGGATGCCTACAATAAGGTAATGATTGCATGAATTAGGTTGAGAAAAGAACAATTTGATTGGTGGCAAAAAGGCATAATTAGCACCAAAGTAGAAGTCCACAACATTGTGTTAATTAAGATCGATAAGTTGACCAATCCTTATGAATTGACATATGAAAAGATTAATGAGGCAAATCAAAAGGGTTGAAGTTCAAGCATTGTAAGATCAAACATGATGAAAAAAACTATTTGCTTTTGTACTTGGAGAAATGACAAGAAAGTCATGCAAGAAAAAGTGGTTCAAACCATTTCCCAAGGCATGTTAACACTACCAAGAAACTTATGCTTACAATGAAGAATAATGTAATGACCATAACAATCCATTACCATAGCATTTATAAAAAGGGGGTTAAAGACATAATGTTTGAAGACAAATATGTTGAACAAATGTTAAATTGTTATGTTTGGAAGACGATACATGTACAAATGTTAATGTAGAAATATCGAGCGAGGGGTTAATTCACCATGAAAGAGCGAGATCACTGACTTGATCTATTAGTTATTATTATATAATTACGATTTAATAATATTAATTATATATTACTTTTCAAGGAAATTCATGTTGGATCCCACCCTTTCCCAAAATACTTAGATGATGGGTGGCTCAACCACAAACCACAAAAATGTCTAGTAACTAAATTTGTACCTATAATGTCTATCTTGTTGGAATCATGATTTTTGTTTGACCAAAGCCCACAAGCATTAGTCTCCACTACAATCACCAGAGTTAGGATCCATGAGAGGTGGTTAGGCCATGTCGCAAAACACATAAGGAGCGCTAAACCCAATGTCCAACATTCTCCACCCAGTTCGAGTCGGGTGAGTTTCAAACTCGAGACTTTTTGCTTTGATACCACTTGTTGGAATCACGATTATCGTTAGACCAAAACCGATAGGCATTAGTCTCCGCTACAATACCTCTATCCTCAGAGATAGAAAATATGGATGATTCACACCCTCAAATTGGATTTACAGAACTTGAGCCCTTTTTGGTCCATCGAAAGCCCCATATTTTCTCTTCAGCCCTATGCGTCGGCCTCTGTGCTGCTCTAGAAGGGCCTGCGTCAACCCTGAAGGGCTTACGTTGCCCCTGCGCTACCCTGATTGGGCTTGTGTCAGCCCTGCGTGGCTCCTGCTGCCTTTGCGTGACCTTTGCTGGACTGCGTAGCACCTGATTGCCTCTGTGCTGCTCTGGTATGCTGCCTCTCTACCGCTGTTGTACTCTTGGCTTGGGATCAAACCATCCCTTTGTAAATACTGCCCTTGTCGTATTGCAAACTGCTTCTGAAATTCTTAGCAAACCACGCCCTAGAATTTCATCTTAACTTCAATGCTTTGCCAATGTGTGTGTTCTCCAACTAACCCCAAGCCATATTCTTATAATTTTCTCGTTGAAACATCAACGACTGTATCTAATCTCTAATCGATGGCTAATATTAGAAGTTGCTTGATCTGCGTCACTTAAGTCATTCTCATCACATGTTTAATTTAATTCACTTTAATCTTTTAATTTTCCTAAGTTAGACTTAGGGTCCTTAATTAAAAGTATTAATTAATTAAATATCTCTTAAACTTGATGGAATTATTCTAAACGCTTTCTAGGTCTTGGAGATCTCATGTACTCCAGCTCCTCCACAAAATTTGGGAGCTAGAGCACATCTGATGCTACCCCAAAATCTCAACACTCCCTCTTAGCGAGGAATGTGCTCTAGCAATACACTTCACCTTGAAGTATTGCTCTGATCTCTAGCATCGGTATTCACGCTGATGCTTGGTCTGCTGCCCTTCATCACTGCGCTGCTGATGCTCTCTATACTGCTTCCCATGACTCTGCCATTGTCATTGTTACATCCGTACTGCAACTCAGTTGCTGAGAGTAAGCAACTGAAGGACCCCTGTTGAAATGAAAGACAAGTCAATCAGGTTGCACCTCATCATTGAAGCTCCACAGGCTGCTGCTCTGCGCTATCCTCCTGAAGCCACTACATTGCTGTAGCTTTGCACTGCGTAAGCATGCCTCCTCTGCGTTGTTGAAGTCACATCAACCCCTCTATGCTGCTGCTGCCCTCTGCAATGCGTTGCTCCCTCTACAAAGTCCCAGCCTCTGCCTCTGCTTCATCTGTGATATTTGCACCCACTTCTCTAGCCATTACTTGGTATTGTCTTAAGGCTCCTGTAGCACAGATGTGATCCAAGAGTTGGGCTACTCAAGGATCCCGCCACCACCTTGTAGCTGCTCTATAGATCAATATCTCCCCACCTCTATGGTTCATGAGTGCTCATGGCTACGTCATCGTCGGAGCCATCGTCTTCTTTAGCTTCCATAGCCTTGGAACTAGAAGCTTCCTTGTCCTTCTTCGTTAGATGACAATTGTTGGCGAAGTGTCCAAGTTCACCACATTGGAAACATTTGATCTTAGATAGATCGCGCTTCTTTTTCCTTTGCTACTTCTTAGATGCTAGGGATGCATCTTCCTTTTCCTCCTTCTTCACCTTGCTTGATCCGGTGTTGGTCTACCTCTTGGTCATTCCGCGGATCTCCTCTTGTCGGAGGATAGCCCACATATCGTCCCAGTTTGGAATGTCCACTCTGCCCAAGATGCTTTGGACAGAAGTTTCGTAGTCCTCTGTGACTTCATTTAGAGCAGTCCTCCCCATGACATCATCCTCCACCTTGACCCCCATGGTAGTCATCTGATCCTGATTTGACTGCAACCTGAAGAGGAAAGGATTGATTTCCTTCCCTTGGTCATCGGAAATAACCTAAGCTGGTTCTCCGAATGCATCTTCCTTTGGACGAATTTCCCTTGGTACGGTGTGGTTAAATCTTTCCACATCTCATTAGTTGCCTTATTCTCGACTATGTGTGGTACCACATGATCCTTAACCATGTCCATGATGAAGTGCTTGGCATGTGTCGCTGCTTCATTATGCTTCGCCAAAAGAATAACATCGGTTGGTGTAGCCAAGACACTCTCTATATGCTCTCGCAGGCCTTATGCCTCCAGGACTAGCAGGATTCTGGCCTTCAAAATAACAAAGTTGGATAGGCCGTCCAACCTATCCTGATCACACAGTCCGTGTGGCACCATATGCTCAGAAATAATCTGTCGGAACATATATTTCCTATCCCCGCTTCTGTTGAGAGTAACAACAGAAACTAAGATCTAGGGTCCTTGGCGAGAAAGGCACCCTTTGCTCCCTTTGACCACTAATTTCCTCGCTCGGAAACCTACCAAATCCAACGAATCAACTCTCTTCGATCACCCTACAGTCGATCCTCAAATTTTTTTGGCAATGATATCTGTTGAGAAGTTGTTCTCCTCTTGCTCTTTGTAAACTTAGCTTAGGCACGATTCTACACCGACATAATCTCCACCCCACCAGCAATTGTTGAAGATATGAAGCCTCGCTTCCGAACCATGGAAAGTTTGCACAACACTCGAAACTGGACTGCGTCACCCTGGCTAGCCTCTACATGAGCAGATTGGCTCAGCGCAACCTTTGCGCAGTGACTATGCAGCACAGGCTGCTATTGCGTCCCTCTAGAAGGCACTACATTGTCTCTGCATCACCTAGCTGGGACTGCGTCAGCCCTCGCGTGGCTCTTGCTACCTTTGCGTCCTTCTAGTGCTGTGCTGCCCTCTCCGGATTCTCTACTGCTTTAGCTTCTCTCTGGAGTAGAAATTTATTTAGCCAATTTGCTGGAGATCCAGCTTGATCTGCAATCGTTCTGATACCATGTGAAATTTTTTTAATCTAAGAAACCCTACTGCAGTATCCTGATTTACTTCTCCTACTTGAATTGAGTTACAAGTTAATTTCTGAAATACTCAGTAAATCAACGAAGTAAATACAACTAGCAGCCTACACATACAGACCAATTACTGAATAACATGCTCATATGACAAAGTGACACAGATTTTTCGGACCAATGTCCCCAAAAAAACCCAATGCGGGGAAACTGGTGCATCTAGCTCTGGAGGGTTTTTATTATTAAGCAGATTCTAAGTAAATAGTTTCTGGGCACCAAACCGGTTTACTCTGGAGAGAAATAATACGATAACAATACCTCTATCCTCGGAGACAGAAAATATGGCTGATTCACACCCTCAAACGAGATTTATAGAACTCGAGCCCTTTCTAGCCCACTGGAAACCCCAATGTTGCTCTTCAACCCTTTGTGTCAGCCTTCTTGGCCTACGTTAGCCTCTGCATTGCTCTGGAAGGCCCTGTGTCACCCCTGAAGGGCTTACGCTACCCTGATTGGGCCTGTGTCAGCCCTGGGTGGCTCCTATTGCCTCTGTGTGGCCTCTGTTCGACTGCGTAGCACCTGACTGCCTCTGCGCTGCTCTGGTACGTTGCCTCTCTGCCACTGTTGTACTCTTGGCCTAGGATCAAACCATCCCCTTGCCAATACTTCCCCTTGACGCACTGCAAACTGCTTCTAAAATTCTTAGCAAACCACGCCCTATAATTTTCGTTTGCTTCGGTTCTTCGCTAATGTGTGTGTTCTCCAACTGACCCCAAGCCCTTCTCTTATACTTTTCGTTGAAACATCAATGATCATGATCTAATCTCTAGTCGATGACTAAGATTATAAGCTACTTGATCTGTGTCACTTAAGTCCTTCTCATCACATGTTTAATGTAATTGACTTTAATCTTTTAATTTTCCTAAATTAGACTTAGGGTCGTTAATTAAAAATATTAATGAATTAAATATCTCTTAAACCTGATGGAATTCTTCTAAACACTTTCTGGGTATTAGAGATCTCATGTACTCCAGCTCCTCCACAAAATATGTGAGCTAGAGCACAGCCGATGTTACCCCAAAATCTCAACAATAAGAACCTTGACTTGAACTTTGATTATGACTTCAACTTGTATTGAAATTGAAATTCATTAGAATGTGTATACAATATGTGTTTTTAAGATTAATATTGATATTGATAATTTGATTGGTTAATGCACAAGATTTTGTGATAAGAATGATAATAAAGTATTTTTGTAAATTGTTTCTTTGTTATTTAAGGGTATATGAAGATATTGATATACCCTTTAATATATGAAATGCTAGAATAGATTCACACATATTATACAAAATATTTTCCCTAAAAACCCTTAATCAAGAAAATAACAAATTGAGAGTTACACATTTTTCATTGGGTTAATTTCATTATTCGTAATACAATAGGTATTTCACAACATCAATCAACCCTAATGTACTAAGTAAGATTACATTACAACCCTAATCTTTTAACCAATATAAGATTACAATGAGCATAAAAACATGGACTGAAACCACCCAAAAACCCATAAATACAACTATAAAAATACCATAAAAATAAGGAACAAAAGAAAAACATGTTGAGATGTACAATTCATACCTATGACAAGTACAATACAACAAACAATTTTTCATGATTGAATTATTTTGTACTTATGATTTGTCATATATTTGAATCAATTTGTCAGTTGATAATAATTTACAAGTAGTACTACGATTGAAATTTTACCTTGTATTGAGTTTATAAATGTTTTATTCCACAACTTTCACTTCAAATCTTTAAGACGTTGTTAATCAATTGGGGTGGTAGATGTCACTTAGCCAACAATTTGCACTGTACTGTTGTAATTGATAAGTTCCTTTTTTTTTCCTTTTAATAATTTCATTTCACTAAATAAGGCTTGATCTTCATTTTATAGATGAATAATTTTCTTATTTTTCGAATAAAATCTTGTCAAATTTATTTATTTATTTTTATTTATTTATTATGTTCTCGTTCAATATGTGTGATCCTTGATATTTTTAAAGTGATGGCATCAAGTGCGTCATTGATATATTTTGATGAGGTGGCTTCTATGTAAGAGGGTTGTGCAGCATTATCTTCTTTTTATTATTAAAAAATATCAAATGTTTCTTCTTCAAATTAAAATCAATGTGCCATATTTCCATCCACACTGTTCCTAAAATTCTTATGTGATTTCCCGGAAGATTGATAATTAAAATTTATATAATTTTTTTATTTTGCAAGAATTATTACATGATAACATTTTATCCTCGCTAACCTCTTTAATTTTTAATAAATCAATTTTAAAAAACCATTAGGAATGTTCCCTTTTTATATTGGGATCCTTTTTTTTTTCATATGAAAAACACACATTTCAATAGGATTATCTTTTTATAACTTGTCTTCATGCTTATATTATTTTGCAAAGGATATTTCTTTATTGGTTATATAAATGGAAAAAAAAAACTATACATTTAGATAAATATTTAAAGGATTTCCAATTCAACCTTTTAGTTTATAAAATACATAATTAAACTAAGTCAAGATCTTAAAGCCTTATTTTTCATAGTTTCCCATGCTAATTTTTGTTTAGTTCTCACCCTTTTAAGAGATACTAGGGAAAGGTAAACTCTTATTCTAGCAACCTACTCTAATGAAGGGTGTAGGCTTGAATTTAGTTGGAATGCAAATTTTTTTTCTAAATACAACTCCTTGTTGGTTTCCTTGATGTCAAGGAATTCTACAATTGGGGCTTCTCCCTTGGAGGGTAACCAAACAAGGTAGTCCACATATACTCCTTTTTCTTATGATGACACTAATTTTCGAATCTTTGCTTTCTTGCCTTTCCTCTTGAAACTTTGGATTGTAAGTAGTCTAGGATAGTCTAGGTTTCAACGTAGATATCTTTTTTTCTTGGGTTCTTGGACTTCGTTTCACTTTATGTTTCATGCGAATTACACTACAACAACAATCATGAATTGTTCATCAAGTATCCTTTGCAACAAGTGAATTTATTTGGACATAATGAACGTAAGTATATGCTCCTATTTTGTTTAACTATAAATGGGTTTTTGCATCAATTTCAACTACATCTCTTGGAATGGCCACTCAATAAAATGGTAAGTAAATATAAAATAAAATTGTAAAATGTCATATGAAATAATGATAGATAGTGCCAAGACTAGATAAGTTGGTATGATCACAAAAATTGCTAAGTTAGGATCTTTGGGAAAGACCTTGGTTGTAAAACTCACCCAAGGGGGGAACACTCCACTAGCCATCATGGAGAGAAAATGAATCTCGACATCATCCAACGTGTCATTGCAACTTCACTAATGCTGTTTTTTGCTTGCTAGGTCCTTTTCTCACTTACCTAGAGATTTACTCGATGCTCAAAAGAAGTGCTTTCAACCTCACTTGTGATATTTTATGTATCATTGTGCATTTTTAAGCTTTTGGTTGAAAATAACACTACCCAAAATGAAAAAAAAAGCATTTGTATTTTTCCTAGGGAACCTTCCCAACTTCATTCGTGTTGAGTCCCCCCCCTCTAGTGAATTTTTTTCACCAGTGGTGAGGTCCAACAAATCCTAAATGGGTAGAAACCGAGTTCCTTCCTTGCACCACTACTAGGCCTCCCAAGGAACGTATTTTGCCTCTTGATATTGTATAACTTTGCTACAAGGCCTGGAAATTCCCAAATGAAAAATGTTCCCTTCTCTTCTTTGGTTTGATTCCCTTGTGATGTGTTTTTTCCTTATGCATTTTTTTTCGCTCATGGTGGGGTTTGATCATGGCCCAAATGGAAAACATGGTATTCTCTCCATTTTTCTTCCCTAGCTCTTTATTTATTACCATTTTGGCCCAATGTGCATTTTTATTAGCTCATGGAAGGGCCTAGCAATAGCTTGGGGGATAGACATATTTTGTGTTACTAGGAAACAACCACAACCACTCCAATGGCGCATCTTACCTCGTCATATGTTTTTCTTCTGTTGACAAGATCCTATAACAACTCAGAGGTTAAAACACTTGTTCCTTTCTTAGGAAATAACCCAAACTCATTAGCCATGCATTTGAGCTCAGTGTGCATTCTTTTAACTCAATATAAGGCCCAATAGAGCCTCATAAATAAAAAAGCACTCCCAAGCTCTCCATGAATCATTTACATACTATATAACATTAATGCACTTGACTCATTGTGCATTTTCTAGTGATAAGCAAAGTTTGACAAAACCTCCAAAGCTTAAGGGCATAAACTATTGCTTCAAAGAATCAATGCTATTAATTTTTTCACGTGTTTTTACTTTGCAGATGTTTTTATTCCTTTAATGGATTGTATATAGGAAAAAAGTATCATCAGTAAAACCAATGTTGCATCAATGTATTCACTGAAATGAAATGTTGTGCCTATCTCATTAGACAAGAGTTTCATTGTGTGAGAGATAATTGTCATCAACTAGATTCATCTCTATCTCCTTGGAACCTATTCTCTTTTTCAAAGGCTTCCAAGAAAACAAAAAATTTATCCACACCTCCCATAGTGATTATAATTGATCTACAACTTACAATACATCTGGTTATAAGTTAATTCCTCCAAACATCTTAAATATCTCAATGTTTTCTAATATAGTAAATTTCCATCCTAGTGATTCAATTTAGTGCTTGGAAATGTTTCCATCCTTTTTCATTCATTAATGTTTTATTGTATTGCACAAAGGATTTAATGACTTCACCAAGTGCTCAAGTTTTCACAGGGTTGATCAATTTATACAAACATTGTTCCCACAATTCTCAAGGACATGGATCAATGTAGATGTGTCATGGGCATGCTAATTGATTTATAAAGATTGAGTAGTTTCCACCAAATCAAATTTTAGTGAATCCTTTGGGAATGTTTATCGATATCCAAGCCATCTACTTCTCTCTTTATTTTTCATAAACATATGTTCAATTCTGAGAAAAAGACCACGTACAATATGGTGGATAGGTAGTGGTTGAAACAAAACTAGCACAAGATATTCTAACCATTTGAGTCTTCTTATTTCTAATTTTCTTTGTGTTTTTCTCTTATTTGTTTCATCAAAGCCTATAAGGATCCATTGTTAGTGTTACAAAGTAGAGAAATATGTTCCACAAACCATCATTCATCTAGTTAGGGAAAGCATGCATATTGAAACAAATCCATTGTTTGCACCTTTTCACCATTCAAGTTTTCTTATTTTTAACCTTTCCCATGCTCATCGACATCCAATATTAATTGTTGTTTTAAAAAATCAACCCCAAATTTCTTTTAACAGATTGGGAATACAATGATCAAACTCGATATTTACCTTGGCTCAAAACAAGGCTTAAACTCCTATTTTTCTAAAAGATATCAATGATTCTTCCTAAATTGTCCTCCGTTATCATAACTATTTTCAACCACCTTCAACAGGCAACCATTGCCTTTAACCAACCAACCTTTATACATTTTGTTGTGGCTCATTTGAAATATCCTTTATTTTTAATTTTCAAAAATACAAAAAAATAGAAAATTATCAAAATAAATGTTAAAGTATAAGGTTTCATGTACTTTAGCATAAATATGTAATATTCGTTACATTAAGTCTAAAGTTTAATACTTTGAGCCTTTGTGGAAGCGGGTCCCAGCACACAGACTAAAAAGCGAGCATGTTATGGAGAGAGACTTGATGATTTATCAGACAGGGAATAAAAGTGTTAACCCGCGGGCACTTTCAGCGCGCGGGTTAACAAAGAGGGTGCCTCCACAGTTGACCCTATTGACTGTGGGGTTGATCCAAATCAATGGTTGAGATTCCTTGGGGGGCATGAACCCGATGAGCTCTCGGTACCTTGAGAACTCTCGCAGTGACATAAGCAACCAGTTGTTGACAGCTATCGTCCATGTCGGGGTATCTTTTAACGATCTTTTGGCGTGTCTTTTTAGCATTTAATTCTTAAGCTCGTGCCACCTATTTAATGTTGATTCTCATTTTTGTAAGGTTATTATTGTTAGTTTGTATATGAGGTTTTGTCTGCGCTGTGTCTTTCCCTGCTGTCTTCCACCCTGTAGATTGTCTGTCACCCCAAGCTAAATTATGGCCAAGCATCCATCCCTTTCAGGTTCTTCCAGTCACATTCCTCTCATGGACACTGAGAGGGACATCCAAGATACTGTCTGTTCTCTAGACCACCTTTCATTTATCAATAGGTATGTTTAAACAACAAATCTTATCCAATTTACACTGCCATGGTTAAAAATGGTGTATTTTCTGCATGCATTCAAATAACACACCTTTTTTCAAAATTTGTGTATTGGCTAGTGTCTGTCATGTACCCAGGAAAGTGTTTTGTAATGAATTGTCAAGGAGAAAATTTTCTGCAAGTGTCAGCCCAACTAATTCATCAAGCTATGTGTTACCCTGAGTCAAAGTCATATGTCCAATTCACTGATGATTCGTTGATGGCGCATATGATAGTCTTGTAGGTTAAGAGTTCAACCAATTCATCTTTTTTATGAAGTCAGATACAAAGAAGTTTGCACCTGATATTAAAGAATTCTCCATGGAGGTTTTTGATGTAGAATCCAGATCTGTGCTGAGGTGCATTTCAAATATTTTGGGAAAAGATGATGATAGTACAATAGACAAATCAATTCTGGGAATTTTCGCCTTGATGATGAAGCCAGGAGTAGTGTTGTATATCCCTTCTTATTGGCAAGAAGCTTTCAATTCTCAGCTTATGAGTTTATCACTGATGGGTTCATTCATGTTTCCATCTCTTGTTATTTATTTGTTTTTATATCAAAATGTAGAAGAATTCATGCATTTGGGGTTAAATATAATGGATATGAATAAGAAGAGGAAATCAGTGGTATTTTGGACAGACATAGTAAGGAAAGAACATAATGAGGAAGGTTTGTTTGACTTTGCAAGCCATTTTATGTCTACTGCATATAGAATTTTGAATGGAATCTCTCCCCCATGCTTCCTGCCAAAGGCTCAAGAGTTCTTATAGCTGGGGACGAATTGTAAGTTTGGTGATTGGTATGTCTTTGAAGATTATTCTAAAATTAGACTCTATGGAGTTGGTGTAGAACCTTATAGGCTTCCAGTATTTGTGACTATGAGATTATTTTCTTTGGAATTCATTAGGCAAAGTTTAAATGTTGATCAAATCCATTTTGTGCCTATGAAGAAAGGTCATATGTTCATATTTCCAATGAATGTTGGTCCTTTTATAGTTAATATGAGACAAGAAATTGATGAAGTCACTAAGATGTTAGATGAAATGAACTTACTGTTAGGAGAGAAGTGGTTTTATGATCCTCATTGTGTGATTTATAATAGGATAACTGAAAATGGGTATTCATCATTCATTCATGAAAGCAAACCTGATGTAGAAAAGATGGAAAATAAGGGTTTTTCAGGTTCTGTGAGCTCAAATGTACAAACTCCTATCATATCAGAGAAGTCAAATAAGAAAGGTAAAGAAGTAGTGATTGATTCAGAGGATGAAGAAAAAAGGATTGAAAAGAGGACAAAGCTCAATGAGGATTCTGTAGATGTTCAACCTGGTTTCTCACTACAATTAGGAGATGAGCAAAATGTCCCCGCTTCACCAAGAAGGCATGAAAGCACTCAGGAACAAGTGCCCTTAATTAAACAAATGTTTGCTCAGATTGCGGAAAGAAATCAGAAAATGAAGGCAAGCATGGAGGCTCAAGCTGAGTACCAGATAACCCCAAAGCAAACAAGACTGCTAACTGCAATGGTTCTTGAAAAGGATCAATTTAAGATTGCCCTTTCACATCCATCTGATATGTCTATTGGTTCATCAAATAATTTTAATACTGTGAATCTAACTATAGATGTAAAGAAAATTCCATTACTTGAAAAAGTAAATATACATATGAAAATAGGTCTGTTGATTGTGAATGACTTAACCAAAACTGATGCAATGGCACTCAAGGCTGAAAACATGCTTGGAAAAGTTATTAAGCAATTGAATTTAGAGAAAGCAAATTCCAGGGCTTCAAAAATATAGAACGAAGAACTCAAAAAGACTATTGTGAATATTGGGGTAGATCCCAATGACAGGTTTGCTGTACAGAAGCTTCTACAAAGTGCTGAATAAAAAATCTCTGTGTTGAAGAAGAAATTGAAATTTCCTACAGGAGAGCACTTCATGGCAGCAGAAGTTGCAGAAGTAGAAAATGAGAAAGAGAAATTTCTTCAGCATCTCTTGAAAGAGGAAGAAGAAATCAATAAATTAAATAAAACTGCATTATCATTGCAGAATCACATTGAATCTCATACTTGTACTTTTGTTTTCCATCTGGTAATGAAGATCGAGTAGCACAAATATCTCAATTGACTACTGAATTGAAGATGGTAGAGAGGGATCGCAAAAAAACACAAGCTGATTTGGAGACAACAACAAAGATCATACAAGCCAAAGAGGGGGAAGTCAATAAATACAGAACAGATTTCCAGACTGCTGATGTTGAGATAAAAAATCTCAAGGAAAAATTGAAGGGAAATATATCCCTAATACAGGCTAAAGATATCATCTGGAATGGTATCATTGCAGAAATGAAAGCAATTTGGGGTTTTCTGACTGTTGTAGCAGAGGAAAGAAGTATTATCAGAGATTTTGAAGAACAAGTCATAGCAGACAAGAAAAAGACAATTAACAAGGCCATTTGGGCAAGAAAATTCATTGATTTCATTGATTCCAAAACTGATCAAGAGTTGGAAGATAATGAGATTAAAGACAAGATTTTATATGTTGTGGAAATTAATAATATGATTGTAAAAAATGATTGCAAGAAGTCTACAAAGAAGAAGTTGATTGAGCTTAAAGAAGTAGTGGGCCAGTTTGATAATTTATTTGACAAAATAGCAAGAGCAGGTTTGCCATCGTGTTGGGGTCTTGGACGTAGTCTTTTATCATGGGATTCTTATGAACAGTTACTGGAGTTGGAAAAAAGAAAGGTAGACAATGCTCATGAAAAGACTCATATTCTTAAAGGAGCAACAATGATCAATTTCCTTCAAAGACATTTTCATATACTGTGGTTAGTGAAGACTTTATTTACAGAGAGGCCATCATTCAACATAATCACTGCCTTTAGATTGGAATATCACAAGCTGGTTCATTCACCTAAGATACACATTGAGATATGGAAGAAATGTAGAGCCTGGATGAAAGATCTACCAAAGGATCCTTTGACTTCAAAGAAAGATAAACCAGCCAGTTAAGGAAATGCAGCAACACCATCATCAGTTCACGTTCAGCAAATAGATTAGGATTTATGTTCATGTTATTTTCCTTTTTTAAAGAGAATGTAATTGTAATAAAACATTTTTGATGACATGTAATAGGTAGTTGACGAAGTCCTAAGTAGTTGAAGTAGTTAGGATTAGTTCCAACAGTTACAAACTGTTTTCTTTTGTATTTAAGGAGATAAACAAGAAAGAGAAAGGTTCTGAGTTTTGGACCTTCAGACTCCCAATTTTGTACTCAGTTTTCAAATGATTAATGAATGAAAAACAAGTTTCTGGCATTTGTTGATATTGATATGTTTTCCAGTCTACATTGTGTATTTTCTGTTCCTAAATAAAATGAAGTAATGAAGTTGCAGGTCTCTTTTTACATATGTGAACAAGAGTTAAAATCCTTAATGGGCACTCCTTCATTTTAACTAATCTTCTGTCATATAATTCTTCTGAAGTTTAAAGTGATAGATACTATTTATCATCATATCAATTTAGGCTTCCTTCCTTCATATTCTTCTCATCATTACATTTGATATTAGCAAATAATGGCATTGCAAAGAATTTATTGCATTTGATTCTTGAGGGTTTAATAACAGAACACCTGAAGATGATTAAGCAGAGACCCTTGATATTAAAATTTTGTGACATACATGTAAAAATGTCTTAAGCACTGATTCCTTAATACAACCAAGGGAGTGTCTCTTAAGGTACAAAATTTTTTGGCGCCATTGCCGGGGATGAAGAAGCGAAGTTCTTTCCTTGGGTTTTATTCATATTTCCTCTAGTTGTTCAGAGAGGAGCTCCTCGAGGAAATATCAGGCTGTGTCTTTATTTCATAATTCTGGCGTAATAAAGGCCACATACGAGGTCAGATACCTCTTAACAGAAAGCTCCTATTCTGTAAGATCCTAAAAAGCTGGTTTATAAAAAAGGCTAGAAATCAAGAACGCTTTCTACACATGATGCTACACTGCCTGCACCAGGCAACATTTCCCATAACCTTTCATCCAAGGATATTTCTCGGAAACTCATTTTCTCGGAACAAGAATCCTTGTCCCCACCTATTCATTTCCAAGAACCAAAGTTAGAATAACAATCTTTTGAGTCTGTTTCATTCACATTTACAGAAGCTCAACCTAATACAGTTGCCAGTTCTTCTTCTATTGTTCATCAACCCCTTCCCATATCAGTTGTTTCACCTCATCCATCCACATTTACAATTGTTATAAAAACCCCACCTACTCAAGGAGAAAATAATCAAGGCATAAACATGGCAGCCCATGTCCCTACTTTCTTGATGAATAGATATGCACCATTAAATCTTCCACAACCTATGAATGAAATGCCCTAGGAATACCTTAAGTTGCTTCCTAGATTTTCTGGTGAAGTTGAAGTTGTAGAACAACACTTGCCTTGGTTTTGCACTTTTGCTGAAAATTTAAATGTTGAACATATTGATGTAGTAATGGCACTTTTTGTACAGTCTCTGAATGGAGAGGCAAGAAAATGGTTTAAAGGATTGCCAAATGGCTCAATTAGTAATTGGGATGAATTAGAAACAAAATTCATCGAAAGATGGGGCGAAAAGAGAGATCATGGTTATTCATTGACATAGTTTAATGCTATCAAGAAAAAGTCAGATGAAAATATGACTGATTTCATTAAAAGATTCAATAAATTGTATAATAGTTTGCCTGCAGAAATGAAGCCTCCTCCTGTTGGAGCAAGAGTAGTTTTTGCTGGAGCGTTTGTATCAGATTTTAGTTTTACTTTGAGAGAAAGAAGATCTGCTACTCTTGTGCTTTGGATATTGAAGCAAATATGACTGGTGTTGGAAAAACACAAGAAAAGCAGTCAGTTCAAGATAAAGGTAAGGCCAAAGAAGATTCTTCACAGGATCAAAGGATTGATGACATGACAAAGGTTATCAAGAACTTGTCAAACAGATTAGTCAAGATGGAATTGGAGAGTAATAAACCTGCCCAGCAAAACATAAGAGTTTTCAATCCACGGTTTTAGAAAGCAACCCTTGCAGATTTTGCAGAGGGAAAGGAGAGATCAGGATCAAGTTCAAGCACGTTTGTATATAGAAGTGGCACCTTCACAGTCTGCTGAGGATGATCAGAAAGAAGTTGAAGATCATATATCTGCTATTTATATGGAAGATGATGAGGATGAAGAGGAATGTGAAGAAGAATGCACAGAAGATGATGTTTCATTTGATCAGGAAGAAATGGATGAGTATTGTAAGCAATTCACAGATTTTATGCAAGAAAAGTTGCATAAGAAGTATGAATTAAGATCAAAAAAGAGATTAAGAACTCAGGATAATGAGGAAAAATAGCCAGAGTCAGTCCCTTCTCCAATGGTGACTCCACAACCAAAGAACTTAGTAAAACAATCAGACAAGGGGAAACAACCTATGAATCCAGTGAGTGGAAATGAAAAACAACATGCTGAGGCTTCCCAAAATAAGTCTATTGATTCTAATATTTTTGAGAAGATTGTTACTATACCTGAGTAGAGTGCTAATCCTAACAGAAATCAAGAAGAACCTGAGAAGATTACTAAACAAAATCAAACCTTCTGTCTATCCAAAGAATTAGAAAAGATCAAAATTCAAGTACCCCTGCTTGAGTTAGCGAAGAAACCTGGTTATAAGAAGGAAATTGCATAATTTATTAGTCTTTCTCAGTCTGATGATATTGGTGATACTGTGAATTTGCAAGAGGAAAATCTAATGGTCACTTTTGGTCCACATGTGGAAGAGGTAGATTCTTCTATTCCCCCATTTTATATATTAGTGCTTCTTCATGAGTTTATTATTCATAATTGTATGTTAGATTCTGGTGCATCACATAATCTCATGCCCTTATCTGTAATGAAATAATTAAATTTAAAAATCACTAAGCCCTATAGAGACCTTTATTCATTTGATTCAAAAAGGGTGAAGTGTGTTGGGCTTATCAAAGATATGGTAGTATCATTGGCTCAAATTCCAACCAAAAGTATTATGATGGATGTAGTAGTTGCATATATTCCAACCAGATTTGGTATGCTTTTGTTTAGATCTTGGGGAGCAAAGCTTGGAGGTGTTTTAAAACTAGACTTTACATATGCTATCATTCCCGTGTTTAATGGGGAAGAAAGAAGATTATACAGAGAAATAAGATTTGTTAAAACTACTATAAAGAAAGACGCAGGAAATTCTCCTATTTATGGTCAAGAGAAGGAAGATCTTTCATGTTTTATGTTACATGAAGATGCAAAATTTGATGAAGACTCACAAAAGCAGCTCTCTTCAACAATTGTACATAAGGATCCGGATTCAAATAAAATTTGGAAGTGTTATTTTGATGGTGCCTATTCTAAGGATGGCATAGGAGTTGGATTTTTACTGATTTCTCTAGAAGGTGATATTTTGCCTTTTTATTTTAAGCTTGAATTTCAATAAAAAAATAATGTAGCTGAGTATGAGGAATTAATTTTATGTCTCCAAATTGCTAAACAAATGGGAATTCAATGTATTTCCATTTTTGGTGACTCTCAATTGATTATAAGATAGATTAAAAATTTGTGTCAAACCAAGCATCCACGGTTGAGATCATATAGGAATGCGGTCTGGGACCTTATTGAGAATTAATTTGAAGCTTTGAATATTCAATTCATTCCAAGAGAAGAAAACATAATGGAAGATTCACTGGCAGTTGCAGCCAGTACATTCAAGCCACCAATCAATTGTAAATTGAGATATGAGATTGAGTTAAGGCATAGGCCCTCAATACCTGATAATGTTAAACACTGGCAGGTTTTCAAAGATGATGAGTAGATAAATAATTTTTCTAACAATGATTGGAAACTTTGAAGATAGTAAAATAGACCAGGAAAGTAAGAAGACTGATTAGAATGAAGACTTGACAAATATTAAGTAAACAATAGGTGATCAAAAGATAATACAATTGAAAGACAATGTATTACCCAGAGGTTTGGTTTCTCTTGAAAGGATTTTTGATGCAAATGATGTAGCATTGGATAAAAATAAGGTATCTCAAGAAGGTGAAATGGAGGACTGTAATCTAGGAACTCAACAGGAGCCCAAGGTTGTTAAGATATCCAAAGGAGTCCCAAAGGATTACAAAGAAAGGTATGTTGATCTTTTAAAAAAGTATATAGATGTATTTTCATGGTCTTATGATGATTTGAAAACATATGATTTATATATTATTCAACATAAAATACCATTAAAAGACGGGGTCAAGCCTCACGGGCAGAAGCTTAGGCAGATTAATCCACTGCTCCTCGCCCCAATTGAAAAGGAGGTGAAGAATTTTTGCAAGAAAAAATCATAGTCCCACTTAGATATTCAAACTGGGCGTCTAATATGGTTCCTGTGAGGAAAAAGAATGGAGAGATAAGGCTATGTGTTGATTTTAGGAATTTGAACAGAGCTTCTCTAAAATACAACTATCCTTTGCCAAAGATGGATTATGTTTTACAAAAAGTGACAGGAGCTTATAGATTATCTATGGCTGATGGTTTCTCAGGGTACAACCAAGTAGCTGTTGGAAAGGAAGATCAGAAGAAAACAACTTTTACGACACCTTGGGGAACATTCATGTATACAAGGATGCCATTTGGACTCATGAACGTAGGGGCTAATTTTAAAAGGGAAATGGACATAGAATTTGTAGGTGACAATTTTGTAGTCATATATTTGGATGATGTGACTATTTTTTTAGGTTCTGATGATGAGCACTTGGAGAATTTGCAGAAGGATTTCCTGAAATGCAGGAAGTTTGGGTTATCATTGAATCCTAAGAAATATTTGTTTGCTTTGGAAGAAGGAAAATTGCTGGGGCATATAGTTTCAAATCATGGGGTGAAAATTGATCCAGCAAGAGTTGAAGCTATATAGACAATTCCTTTGCCTAGAAGTAAGAAGGATATCCAGAGGTGTCTAGGAAAAATTAATTTCCTGAGAAGATTTGTTCCAAATTATGCTGAGATTGTTAGAAACATAACAAATATGCTGAAGAAAAATACTGAAGTAAAATGGGACAAAGATGCAAGAGGGTCCTTTGCCAGGATTAAAGAAGCTCTTCAAGAAGCTCTTGTTTTGATCAATCCAGATTATCAAAAGCCTTTCCAAATATTTTCATTTGCATCACCTTCTACCATTGCTGCTGTGTTGCTACAGAAGAATGAAGAGGGAAAAGAGCAACCTGTGGCATTTTTCAGTAAAGTTCTCAGAGATGCAAAACTCAAATACAATATCTTGGAGAAACATGTATATGCATTAGTTAAATCATTAAAAGCCTTCAGAACTTATGTGCTGCAATCTCAAATAGTTGCATATGTACCTAATTCAGCTGTAAAAGATGTGTTAGTTCAAAGTGATGTTGAAGGAAAAATAGGAAAGTGGATTGCTAAAATCCAGGAGTATGAATTAGACATTAAACCTACTAAATTGGTAAAAGGACAGGGCTTGGAAAAGCTATTAACATAATCTAACTTTCAAGCTCTGGGAATTAATCTGCTTGCACCTTTGGATGAAGCTGTTGATAAACGAGTCAAAGTAGCACAAAGTCAACAATTAAATACAAGTTTCTCTACTCCGATTGGTATAAGGATATTATTCACTACTTGTGATTTTTCTCTTGTGCACCCTCAATAAACAAAACAAAGTACAGAGCTCTTAAACTCAAAGCTCAGCCTTATGTTATAATTGATGCTAAATTGTATTGGAAGGATCCTGCTGGCATTTTTTTGTTGTGTTTGACAGAAGTAGAGTCAATGGAAGTTATTAAATAATATCACGAAAGTCTGTATGGAGGCCATTATAGCTGGAAGGTTACTTCTCATAAAATCTTCAAATTAGGTTTTTACTGGCCATCCTTGTTTGCTGATGTATACAAATTGGTTAGAAGCTGCCAAAAATGTCAATTGTTTGCATAAAAGAAAAGGTTAGCTCCTCTACCTCTTCTCCCTTGTTTGTTGAAGAACCCTTTAGACAATGGGGATTAGATTTTATTGGAAAAATCAATCCACCATCAAGTGGGAAATTTAAGTGGATTCTGATTGCCACTAATTATTTTACAAAGTGGGTGGAGGCAATACCTACCAGAAAAGAAAATGATTTGGTAGTAATGAAGTTTTTGGAAGAAAACACCTTCAACAGGTTTGGGTGTCCAGTCAAGATTGTAACAGATAATGCTTAGGTATTCAATTCATCCAGATTCATTAATTTTTGTCAAACATATAATGTCATGTTGTCTCATTCCACAACATATCATCCTCAAGGAAATGGGCCAGCTGAATCTTCCAACAAGACATTGGTTAAGATTTTGAAGAAAACAATGAATGAAAATCAGAAAAACTGGGATTCAAAGTTGATATTTGCTCTCTGGGCAGTAAGAATGACTACTAGAATATCTACTAGTAAGTCCCCTTATGAATTGGTATATGGTACTCAAGCTTTTTTTCCTACTCAACTAGCTAGACCAGTAATTTCTTTTCTTCAAGAAGCACAAGAAGAACCTAATGCATTGATAAGAAGGCGGAATAAGGTGATAGAATTGAGTGAGAGTAGGAATAAATTCAGGGAAAACTTGGTCACCTATCAAGAAAAGATGAAGTCCATTTTTGATAGAAAATAAAAGGAGATTCTTTTTCAAACTGGATATTTGGTATTAAGATGGGATACCAGAAGAGAAGAAAAGGGAAAGCATGGTAAGTTTCATCCACTCTGGTATGGACCATACAAGATTGTTGAAGCTAGATCAAATAACACATTCATGCTAGAGGATCTTTATGGAGCAACAATAGAGCTGCCTGTGAATGGGCAGTATCTAAAACATTACTTTCAGCAATGAAGTTTTATGGTTCACCATTGTACATATTCGGTTTCCTTCATTGTACATTTTTCATCAAACAACATTTGACTCCATGCCCGAAGTGAAGGCACTAATCTGCAGTTCTCAGTGTTTCATGGAAAAAAACACTATCCCCAGGTGGAGCCAGATGTTGTGGCTCATTTGCAATATCCTTTATTTTTAATTTTCAAAATACAAAAAAATAGAAAATTATCAAAATATATGTTAAAGTATAAGGTTCAATGTACTTTATCATAAATATGTTATATTCATTATATTAAGTTTAAAGTTTAATACTTTAAGCCTTTGTGGAAGCGGGTCCCAACACAGAGACTAAAAAGCGAGCATGTTATGGAGCAAGACCCGATGATTTATCAGATAGGGAATAAAAGTGTCAACCCACGAGCACTTTCAACGTGTGGGTTAACGAAGAGGGTGCCTCCGCAGTTGACCCTATTGACTGTGGGGTTGATCTAGATCAACAGTTGAGATTCACTGCGGGGGCATGAACCGGATGAGCTCTCGGTACCTTGAGACCTCCCGCAGTGATGTAAGCAACCAGTTGGTGACAGCTATCGTCCACGTCGGGGTATTTTTTAATGGTCTTTTGGAATGTCTTTTCAATATTTAATTCTTAAGCTCACGCCACCTATTTAAGATGGATTCTCATTTTTGTAAGGTTATTATTGTTAGTTTGTATTTGATGTTTTTTCTGCGCTGCGTCTTTCCTTGCTGTTTGCCACTCTGTCGATTTTCTGTCACCCCAAGCTAAATTATGGCCAAGCGTCCATCCCTTTCAGGTTCTTCCAGTCACATTCCTCTCATGGACATTGAGAGGGACATCCAAGATACTATCTGTTCTCTAGACCACCTTTCATTTTATCAATAGGTCTGTTTAAACAACAAAGCTTCTCCAATTTACACCGCCGTGGTTAAAACTAGTGTATTTTCTGCATGCATTCCAAGAACACACCTTTTTCCCGAATTTGTGTATTGGCTAGTGTTTGTCATGTACCTAGGAAAGTGTTTTGTAATGAATTTTCAAGGAGAAAATGTTCTGCAAGTCTCATCCCAACTAATTCGTCAAGCTCTATGTTACCCTGAGTCAGCGTCATATGTCCAATTCATTGATAATTCGTTGATGGCACATTATGATAATCTTGCAGGTCAAGAGTTCAACCAATTCATCTTTTTTTTGAAGCCAGATATGAAGTAGTTTGCACCTGATAGTAAAGAATTATCCATGGAGGTTTTTTATGTAGAAGTCAGACCTGTGCTGAGGTGCATTTCAAATATTTTGGGAAAAGACGACGACAATACAATAGACAAATAAGTTCTAGGAATGTTTGCCTTGATGAGGAAGCCATGAGTAGTGTTGGATATCCCTTCTTATTGGCAAGAAGCTGTCAATTCTCAGCTTATGAGTTTATCATTGACGAGTTCATTCAGGTTTCCCTCTCTTGTTATTATATTTTTTTATCTCAAAATGTAGAAGAATTCATGCATCTGGGGTTAAATATAATGGATATGAATAAGAAGAGGCAATCAATGGTATTTTGGACAAACATAGTAAGGAATGAAAACAATGAGGAAGGTTTGTTTGACTTTGCAATTCATTTTATGTTTACTGCATATATAATTTTGAATGGAATCTCCCCCCCATGTTTCCTGCCAAAGGCTCAAGATTTCTTACAACGTGGGACAAATTGTAAGTTTGGTGATTGGTATGTCTTTGAAGATTATTCTGAAATTAGACTCTATGGAGTTGGTGTGGAACCTTATAGGCTTCCAGTATTTGTGCCCATGAGATTATTTTCTTTGGAATTCATTAGGCAAAATTTAAATGTTGATCAAATACATTTTGTGCATATGAAGAAAGGTCATATGTTCAAATTGCAAATGACTATTAGTCCTTTTATAGTTAATATGAGACATGCAACTGATGAAGTCACTGAGATGTTAGATGAAATGCACTTACTCTTAGGAGAGAAGTGGTCTTATGACCCTCATAGTGTGATTTATAATAGGAGAATTGAAAATGGTTATTCAACATTCATTCATGAAAGTAGACTTGATGTAGAAAAGATGGAAAATAAGGGTTTTGTAGGTTCTATGAGCTAAAATGTACAAACTCCTGTCATATCAGAGAAGTAAACTAAGAGAGGTAAAGAAGAAATGATTGATTCAGAGGATGAAGAACAGAGGATTGAAAAGAGGACAAAGCTCAATGAGGATTCTGTAGATGCTCAACTTGGTTTCTCACTACAATTAGGAGATGAGAAAAACGTCTTTGCTTCACCAAGAAGGCATGAAAGCATTTAGGAACAAGTGCCCTTAATTAAACAAATGTTTGCTCAGATTGTAGAAAGCAATTAGAAAATGAAAGCAAGCATGGAGGCTCAAGCTGAGTACCAGATAACCCCAGAGCAAACAAGATTCCTAACTTCAATGGATCTTGAAAAGGATCAATTTAAGATTTTCCTTTCACATCCCTCTGATATGCCTATTGGTTCATCCAATAATTTTAATACTGTGAATCTAACTGTAGATGTAAAGAAAATTCCATTGCTTGAAAAAGTAAATCTACATATGCAAACGGATCAGCTGATTGTGAATGACTTAACCAAAACCAATGCAATGGAACTCAAGGCTGAAAACATGCTTGGAAAAGTTATTAAGAAATTGAAGTTAAAGAAAGCAAATTTCAGGGCTTTAACAATCCAAAACGAAGAACTCAAAAAGATTATTGTGAAGATTTGGGTAGATCCCAATGGAAGGTCTATTGTACAGAAGCTTTTGCAAAGTGATGAAATAGAAATCTATGTGTTGAAGAAGAAATTGAAATTTCCTACAGGAGAGAACTCCATGGCAGCAGAGACTGTAGAAGTAGAAAATGAGAAAGAGAATCTTCTTCAGCATCTCTTGCAAAAGGAAGAAGAAATTAATAAATTAAAGAAAACTGCACTATCATTGCAGAATCACATTGAATCTCATACTTGTACTTTTTGTTTTTCCATCTGGTAATGAAGATCCAGTAGCACAAATATCTCAATTGACTATTGAATTGAAGATGGCAGAGAGTGATCGCAAAAAGGCACAAGCTGATTTCGAGACAACAAAAAAGATCATACAAGCCAAAGAGGGGGAAGTTAGTAAATACAAAACATATTGCCAGACTGCAGATGCTAAGATTAAAAATCTCAAGGAAAAATTGAAGGGAAATATATCCCTAATACAGGGTAAAGATATCATCTGGAATGATATCATTGTAGAAATCAAAGAAATTTTGGGTTTTCTGACTATTGTAGCAAAGGAAAGAAGTATTATCAGAGAGATTTAAGAACAAGTCATGTTTGACAAGAAAAAGACAATTAACAGGGCCATTTGGGCAAGAAAGTTCATTGATTTCACTGATTCCAAAACTGATCAAGAGTTGGAAGAGAATGAGATTAAAGACAAGATTTTATATGCTGTGGAATTTAATAAGATGATTGTCAAAAATTATTGTAGGAAGTCTACAGAGAAGAAGTTGATTGAGCTTAAGGAAGCAGTGGGCCAGTTTGATAATTTGTTTGACAAAATAGCAAGAGTAGGTTTGCCATCATGTTGGGGTCTTGGAGGTAGTATTTTATCATGGGATTTTTATGAACCCTTACTGGTGTTGGCAAAAATCAAGGTAGACAATACTCATGAAAAGACTCAGATTCTTAAAGGAGCAACAATGATCAATTTCCTTCAATGAAATTTTCAGCTGCTGTGGTTAGTGAAGACTTTATTTATAGAGAGGCCATCATTCAACATAATCACTTCCTATATGTTGGAATATCACAAGCTGGTTCATTCACCTAAGACAAACATTGAGATATGGAAGAAATGAAGAGTCTGGATGACAGATCTACCAAAGGATTCTTCGACTTCAAAGAAAGATAAACCAGCCAGTCAAGGAAATGCAGCAACAACATCATCAGTTCACATTCAACAAATAGATTAGGATTTATGTTCATGTTATTTTCCTCTTTTAAAGAGAATGTAATTGTAATAAGACATTTTTGATGACATGTAATAGGTAGTTGACGAAGTCCTAAGTAGTTGAAGCAGTTAGGATTAGTTCCAACAGTTACAAATTGCTTTCTTTTGTGTTTAAAGAGAAAAACAAGAAATAGAAAGGTTCTGAGTTTTGGACCTTCAGACTGCCAATTTTGTACTCAGTTTTCAAATGATTAATGAATGGAAAGCAAGTTTCTAGCATTTGTTGATATTGATATGTTTTCCAGTCTACATTATGTATTTTATGTTCCTGAATAAAAGGAAGTAATGAAGTTGCTGTTCTCTTTTTACATATGTGAACAAGAGTTAAAATCCTTAATGGGCGCTCCTTCATTTTAATTAATCTTCTATCATATAATTCTTCTGAAGTTTAAAGCGATAGATACTGTTTATCAACATATCAATTTAGGCTTCCTTCCTTCATATTCTTCTCATCATTCTATTTGATATCAACAAATAATGGCATTGAAAAGCATTTATTGCATTTGATTCTTGAGGGTTTAATAATAGAACATATGAAGGTGATTAAGTAGAGACATTTGATATTAAAATTCTGTGACATACATGTAAAAATGTCTTAGGCACTGATTCCTTAATACAGCCAAGGGATTGTCTCTTAAGATACAACACATTTGATAAATATGTCCATTACAATCAAGGATGAACTTTCCATTTATGAGCATACAACACATAGAGATTCTCACTTAGCATAGTAGAAGGGCTTCCATTTCACACACCATTTCATATTCATAAGGAATGCATTTCAACGATCAAGAAAACCATGTTAACTACTTACTACACTAATTATCCATATCCATTTCAATCATACAACAACACTCAGGCTACCAATGAACACATACATAGTAAATCTAGCATAATGCTTAAACATGAAGTATTGAACATCATTTTCATCCCATTTACAAGGAAGAATACACTTATATGTTCCACTAAATTCTATTGGAAATTAAATAAGGGACTATCACTCTCTGCCTAACCATAGGCACAATTACAATTGGTCAACCATGAGCCAAATATAATATTTAAAGGATGAATTTCTCAAGGTATTACACCAAAAATGGGTCAATTTTAGCAATAGAAAATGAAGGCCAATCACCTTCATTGGTTGGGAAACAAGCATGCCACTTCTCAAGCATTGAGTCTGTGCTCAATACACAACAAAATATGGCCACTGAGGGCCTACCCACCACAAAGGGAGACCCCTTCACAACTTCTTATGGTTCCTTTGGTGATCCTCCCTTTTTCCAATGCTTCACATCCATAAAGACATTCAAAGGGTAGAGTTCTCTTGAGGATACCCAACACAGGTGAAAGGTTCTCCAACTAGTTTCCTCAGGTATCACAAATAAAGCCTAGACTATGTGGTCTATTTTTTAACACAGGTTTATAGGTTCACATGTTTACACATATGTGATTCAAAACTTCACAAGGTTTTTAGGATTCACATACATACAGTTCAAGTCTTTGTATTCAATCATTTGTTGTAATAAGTTGTCATTGATGTCAAAGGCTATCTAAGAAAAAAAGAATTTGATTCCATTTATTTGAATGCATTTTAACTCCATTTATCTAGCTCAAATGGAAGCATAACATAAATGGTTTGAAATCTTATTCCAAGTACTTTCCATCAATGTATGGTACTTTCTTTAACTCTTCATGATTGAGAAAATATAAAAGTTTGAAGTTTATTAATTATGTTTCCTTTAAGAAGTTGACCCCATAGTGATGGTTTGGATGCCAAAGAGCACTGTATATAGAAGTGAGGAGAAATAATTTTAGTAAATTTTATCAAGGAAAATTCATATACTTTTAAACAAGTGAAGAAAAGAAGTGTTTCTAGGTTTCATATCTCATGAAAAAGAAGTGAGGAGAGGCCTGATTGGAGAGGTTATCTATGGACGATATCTTAACACATTTTTAAAGGGTTTTCGCACAATTTTTGAAGTTATTTTTGGCACATTTTTAAAAAGGGTTTTGGCACACTTTTTGAATGTTTTTGGTTCTGGTTAGATGGTTGTTACAAGCCCACACCTTATACATTGGGTACTACTGTAGCCTTTTCTCTTCTGAAGTGTATGTGAAAGGGTCTATATCCCTGGAATGGGAGTCTCTATCTTTCTTTATTAAAGCAAGGGTGGAAGGGTGGAACAAGGAAAGTGAGTTTTAGCTTCCTTTAGGTTGAATCTTATAAATTAGGGGGTTGGTGCCTCATTCCAGTAGGTGCTGGTAAACTTTGGGATTATTGCCTCCAAGTTGGTACTTGTAAACATTGAAACTATTTAAGATAAGTTCCATGCATAAATTAATGTGTTGTTGATAAGTATTATTTTTATGTTGTTTTTGAAGTTTTAAAAAATTGTTAAAGTTTCCAATACTGATTCACATGATTCACATCCCCCCTCCCTCTCTTAGTATTGGTAGCATTTCCAACATCATTGCAATACTCCGCAACTAAACAATTCTGAATGAATTCCCCTTTCCTTTCCCCATGAGCACTACTTTACACATGAGGGGTCTCTTCTCAAGCTATGGGGCCAATAAGGCTCTTCCATGAGGTATGTATCCAACTCTGGGAAACTCTTGTACCTCCTCCCTCACTCTCTCATAATTATTTTTAGTAGTTGATAATTCAACCAGAAACATCATGAATTAGAATGTTAAATGCAATGGAGGTAGAAAAATTCCCAATCTCCTTTACAAGCTTCCTAAGCAAGCTATCCTTCAAGACATTTGGATCTATATAGGCTTATCCTCATCTTTAGTTTTATCAATTTATAATTTAATTAAAGAGGATATTTACATTGAATAATTTGGGAAAATATCGATGATATCCCTCTAGCACTATCATCGTTATATTACATTACAAAACTTTGGGATAGGAAAAATGATGTTACAATCCCCTCCCCCTTGAAGGAACATTGTCGTCAAATTTGACAACCTCTTAGGTATTATATTCAGTAGCATTGCACTATTTCAAGTGATTTTCTATTCATTGCAACATATTATGTACTGCTACCTTTTAATTGCACCGACTTCCTTGATGTGTCCTTTTTTGCATTTGCAACATAATCCTCTTCATCCATTTTTCCTTGCACTTTCACATAAGAAAGATTCACATGTTCCTTTCCTTTCCTGCTACTTCAAAAAAAATATTTATCTTCATTTTATGGTCATTTACAAACCTAAAAAGTTACAAATGGTATCTACATCTGCAAACCAACATAAAATATGTGTTATCACCATTTCCATATACAATAATTAAATTATTTCCATGGGAAATCTCATTTTCCACAAAGCAACATGCATTTCAACAATTGAAATTTCCAACTTAATACTTCTATGTGTGATCGTCCTATACTTCATTAGTCTTCCACATGTAAAAATTTAGCTCACTTCTTGCAATAAAATATACTCATCCATCCTCCCAATATGGTGAGTTTGTGAAAAGCCTCCCCTTCCTATTAGTTATTCACCATTTGGATTTCCAAGAAATCCCCTTTCTTAGGTGATCTACTTGACCAAGGTTTTCTTGTGTATGGCCGTTGAAGAGACTGTTATAGTATTATAGTCAAGGCATTCTGTTAACTTGCTCCTAATCTAGTTCATTTGTCCTATGGTCCAATTTTTCATCAATGATCATGTTCCTAGGATCTCTACTTCTCAGCCTTTATCTACTCTTCCTGGGTGATTCCTCTTTTCACCAGTTGATGCATCCTAGTTGATTTATAGGCTTACATGTTTTTCATTAGTTTGAGTTGTTTTCTGCTTAAGGAACCAACCATTCATTCTCTTTTCATCCTCCCCAAAGTCATTTGTATGACCACATAAACTTTTGCTTCCTCAAATCTCATTTTAATGTTAAATTTTTAGAGTAACCTACACCTTTTCCTTCTCTAAAATCTCAAAAATATAGCTTTGAATTATCTTCAAACATTCAAAATATGTAGTATACATTTATTCATCAAGGGAATTTAGCACATCAACATATGAAAACATTTTCTTATAGTTTCCTTAAGGTTTATGATAACCTTAAAACCCAAATGGTTTTTTAATATGTCCAAGGGAACCCTCCCCCTTTACTCATGTGCATATATATTTATGCATCATATAAACATCATTAATGATAATAGGGTGAAAATGTGAATTTGGGTTACACTTTTGTGAGAATTGGGGGTAGAAAACATTTTTCGGCAATAGTTCGACCGAACTTTCTAAAAAGTTCAGCTGAACTCATTTTGTCGAAATTTCTAAAAAGTTCGGCCGAACTCATTCTGCCGTTTAGATTGATGGTATAATGACAATGTGGGAAAACATATTTTTGGCCAGAGATGGGAAAACCAACAATAATAGTTCTGCCAAACTTTTAAAATAGTTCAGCCAAACTCATATTTTATAAATATATCACCCGCGAACTTTTTTCATTTTCACGCGTCCTTGTTTGCATTATCTGTTTTTCGCAGGGTTCTACTGTGATTTTCGTTTCTATTCATTTTTGTGGTGGTGGTGCTGCTCTGTTGCTGATTTGGTGCCCATGAATTGTTTCTATGACGCTGCTGCTGCTCTGTTGCTAATTTGGCACTCGTGAATTGCTGCTCAGAAGTTGCGCCAAGCGAATTTCCAGGTTATCTAACCATGAAATGAATTATTTTAGGTGATTGATTATGGAATATGTTGTTTACATGTTTGTAATATTACAATGAAATGAATTATTTGAGGTGATTTATTATGGAATATGCTGTTTACATGTTCATAATATTACAGGAATAGCTTACCATGTAGATTTCGAATAGGTTATTTGTATAAATGCAATGGATTGAACTTACTTGCTTAATGTGTATGCTTATTAAGTACATGCTTTCAGGTTATTCTTACTGTGTGATCGTGTACAAGCCATAATGAACCTTCATGAGTGTTCACTGTTTTGGGTATGAGCTAACTGCCTAATCTTAGAACAGTGTGTTTTAATACGGGAAAGAGTACTGTAATAACGAACATAGTAACTCCATACTTACTAGTGGCTAACTGCTTGGTGGTGCCCATACTTATAGTAATACAAGTAACTAATTACTATATACCAGTACATTATGCTCAAGAAGCACATTGGAAATCACCTTTATTGATTACTGTTTTGGGTATGAGCTACCTTCCTAATCTTAGAACAATGTGTTTTAAGATGGGAAAGAGTACTATAATAACGAACATAGTAATTCCATACTTACTAGTTTCTAACTACTTGGTGGTGCCCATACTTACTTATAGTAATACAAGTAACTGATTACTATATACCAGTACATTATGCTCAAGAAGCACATTGGAAATCACCTTTATTGATTACATAGATAACATACATCTCTAATCCAGTATAGTGTAAACAAAGCATGCTCTATTATAAGTGAAACAACTTGCACTATGTAGATAAGGTGATTCAATAGTCATAACTGATTAGAGTTACTAGATTAGTACAGATAGTGTGTGAATTTTTACTTATATTATCACCTTAATTAGGGATATGCTTAGAGTGCTACAGATGTGTAAAGGGTATGTTACATATGTGCCAAACAAGTTGGGCATAAGTATTAGTAAGTGATTACTGGTTACCCTATACTATTTATTAGCTTAAAAACCATTGTTATATATATGTGCTTGTTCAGGTTAAGCAGAAGCATGAGATTGGGCTTATATGAATAAGGATAAGCATTATACTAACTACTAGCTTATATGGGATTTATACTTATAATACCTTATAGATTATCAGGATGATTGATATCCATGGACTTACTTAGCACATATATGAATAGTAGAGAGCTATAAGCTATAAGGTATATAACAGATCACGTGTTATGCTATCATAATTACACCTATGTTTACCTAATAAATAACCTATTCTAATATGAGCTTTAACTGTTACAGGTCACAGGTATAAGCATAAGTAACATGATAATCTTGTACTTACTTGATAGAATGCCATTAATCATGGAATAAAACTAACTACTAGTATGAATACCCTATCAGTAAGCTTTACACACTATTTGTATCATTACAATACTTATATGGTTTGTATTATCTTAGTTAATAGAGGCTATACCTTCCAGCAAATTCGAGTAGCTTTTATGAACATATCTGAGGCTACTTGTTTGTGTCTTCCTGGCTTCTAGTCTATCCCAACGCATCCCCTAATCTGTTTTCTTTTTCGGTCTTTGTAGGAGTGGCTCTAAAAGGTAACAGGTAACTTAAGGACCTCATGTTCTAGGATAGCAACATATATTGTATATCTGTAAGGTGAAATACTAAACAATGGTAGTATTTAATAGAGGCTATACCTTCCAGAAAATTCGAGTAGCATTTATGAACATATCTGAGGCTACTTGTTTGTGTGTTCCTGGCTTGTAGTCTATCCCAACATATCCCCTAATCTGTCTGATTTTTCGGTCTTTGTAGGAGTGGCTCTAAAAGGTAACAGGTAACTTAAAGACCTCATGTTCTAGGACAACAACATATACTATATTTCTATAAGGTAAAATACTAAACAAAGGTAGTAGTTAATAGAGGCTATAGAGGGTTCTATCAGAAAAATAATTGTATGAAAGGCCATTTAGAGTCTATTGATGTATGTTTCTTCATTTCCATTTGTAGTAGTTCAATGTATGAAGTTATTCAATATATCAGTACTAGTAGTGTCTCTTTCAATGATATCTGATTGTGAAATTTTTTGTTTCCCTCTTTTTCTGATTTTTTTATTGCATGTATGAAATACCCTTGCAATATTAGTATTTCTTTGAGCTTTGTTTCATTGTTTGCTTGAATTCATGCACTACCTTATTGTCTGTCATATGCATTTAGATCTTTATTTTCCTTTTCCAAATGTATTTTTTTTTATTATCTTCATGATCTACTCAAAACATTGTGATAAATATAGTCCTCTTGGAGAGATATGAAGAATGTGATGTTAATTCTTCTTCTGCAAATGAAGTTTATCTTTTATACTTGACCTACAACCAATTTATACTTTAATACTTTAACCATTCACCATTTGTATACATTTAAATCTAGCATTCAAATATAGCATAGCATATATAAATTTTCTTTCATAATACAAAGCTAAAGGATTTAGAGGAATAGTAGTGATGGAATGAAATGTAACATTGTAGTTTGATCCCTTGTTGGCCTTTATATCATAGAACCGTTTTCATATTTACACAAATATCATAGCTGATTAGTTATTAGACTACATATCTTCATATAGAACTTGCAAATAGTATGGTGGAAATGTGGATCTCATGACTCTTCATAATGTACAATGATTCATTCCATATTATTCATAGATGAAATGTCATTTAAATACAAGATTTATCTAAATGTACAATGATTCATTCCATATTCATTTTTAGATTCATTCCATATTCATTTAAAAGAAGTAACTACTATGTATTCCACTTCTACTCTAGATAGAGAAAGTAATGACTCTTTCTTGCTTAACCATGCAACCAAAGACTCTTCCAAGTAGAATTATACATTTTCCAAGTAATGACTCTTTATTGCTTAAACATGCAACCAAAGAATATTCTAAGTAGAATTATACATTGTCCACTTGTACTTTTCATGTCATCCACACAAGCCTAGTTGAATCTCTCTATGTTGTCAATGTAAATTTCTCACCTTTTGGGTACTATAGTCCATTGTTTGTAGTCTCTTTTACTTGTATCTTAATATCTGTTTTTTAGTAATAGATGACTTTGTTATATTGAAATATTCCAACTAATATAAATTCCAAAATTTTATCTAGTCTAAACCTTGTTATGTATATCAATCTTCCTATCATATAGATGTAAAGGTTATGATCAACATCACCTCATTCATCATCCATCATATGCACATAACTTGCATCCAATTGATTTGATAAAAAAACATTAGCCAATAAACAAACCATTGAAACCAAAAGTGATTTGATAGTTCTATAAGCAGAGTTTGTAAAGGGCCAGGTAGCCTTTGGATCTCATATTTTATGAAAGGTGACATATCCAGAAAATGCCCCTATAGTCAATCTCTGGAATATATCTAAATAGAAGTTTTTCATTTTCATATCCATGGTCTCAAACAATGAGAGAGAAAAAAACCCTTTTATCTTCAACATGTAAAACACAAATTAGCCATAAAAGTTTCCCATTGAAACCAAAAGTGATTTGATACAAAACATAGGTTTTAACCTACGAGTAAATGCCCCTACAGTCAATCTCTGGAATAGTTTTAAATATAAGTTTTTCATTTTCATATCCATGACCTCTCAAACAATGAGAGAGAAAAATCCTTTTATATTCAACATGTAAAACACAAATTAGCCATATCTCTGGAATAGATCTAAATAGAAGTTTCTAATTTTCATATCCATGGTCTCAAACAATGAGAGAGAAAAAACCTTTTATATTCAACATGTAAAACACAAATTAGCCATAAAAGTTTCCCATTGAAACCAAAAGTGATTTGATACAAAACATAGGTTTTAACCTTATATAGTTTAAAATTGTTTCAAATAGATTTTTAATAAAATGAAAAATATTCAATGTAAAAAACATAGTATTTAGAGACAAAAAGTAATTTGATACAAAAAATATAGGTTTTAACCAAGTATATAGTTAATTGTTTTGAAAATAGATTCTTAAGAAAATGAAAAATATTCAATGTAAAACACATGCATTCTTATGCATTCTTATACACCCTTATGTCTATGTAAAGTAGTTTGAGTGATTCCATGGGTCTTCTACACCCTTGATAGGGTATAGTTGGGACATGTTGTGCTAAATTATACAAGTTCTATAGGCAGAGTCTATAAAGGGCTAGGTAGCCTCTGGATCTCATCTTTTATGAAAAGTGACATATCCAGTAAATTCCCCTATAGTCAATCTCTAGAATATAAATCTAAATAGAAGTTTTTGATTTTCATATCCATGGTGTCAAACAATGAGAGAGAGAAAAAACCTTTTATATTCAACATGTAAAACACAAATTAGCCATACACGTTTCCCATTGAAACCAAAAGTGATTTGATATAAAACATAGGTTTTAACCTTAGTAAATGCCCCTACAGTCAATCTTTGGAATAGTTTTAAATAGAAGTTTTTCATTTTCATATCCATGGTCTCAAACAATGAGAGATTTTTTTTATTTTTATTTTTATATTCGATGTATGTAAAAAAAAAATTAGCCACATCTCTAGAATAGATCTAAATAGAAGTTTTTCATTTTAATATCCATGTTCTCAAACAATGAGAGAGAAAAAAACCTTTTATATTCAACATGTAAAACACAAATAAGCCATAAAAGTTTCCCATTGAAACAAAAAGTGATTTGATACAAAACATAGGTTTTAACCTAAGAGTAAATGCCCCTACAGTCAATCAATCTCTGGAATAGTTTTAAATATAGAAGTTTTTCATTTTCATATCCATGGTCTCAAAAAATGAGAGAAAAAACATTTTATATTCAATGTATGTAAAACACAAATTAGCCACATCTCTAGAATAGATCTAAATATAAGTTTTTCATTTTCATATCCATGGTCTCAAACAATGAGAGAGAAAAAAACCTTTTATATTCAACATGTAAAACACAAATTAGCCATAAAATTTTCTCATTGAAACCATAAGTGATTTGATACAAAACATAGGTTTTAACCTAAGAGTAAATGCCCCTACAAGTCAATCAATCTCTCGAATATTTTTAAATATCTAGAAGTTTTTCATTTTCATATCCATGGTCTCAAACAATGAGAGAAAAAACCTTTTATATTCAATGTATGTAAAACACAAATTAGCCATATTTCTAGAATAGATCTAAACAGAATTTTTTCATTTTCATATCCTTGGTCCCAAACAATGAGAAAGAAAAAAAACCTTTTATATTCAACATGTAAAACACTTGAATTAGCCATAAAAGTTTCCCATTGAAACCATAAGTGATTTGATACAAAACATAGGTTTTAACCTAAGAGTAAATGCCCCTACAAGTCAATCAATCTCTTGAATAGTTTTAAATATAGAAGTTTTTCATTTTCATATCCATGGTCTCAAACAATGAGAGAAAAAACCTTTTATATTCAATGTATGTAAAACACAAATTAGCCACATCTCTAGAATATATCTAAATAGAAGTTTTTCATTTTCATATCCATGGTCTCAAACAATGAGAGAGAAAAAAACCTTTTATATTCAACATGTAAAACACAAATTAGCCATAAAAGTTTCCCATTGAAACCATAAGTGATTTGATACAAAACATAGGTTTTAACCTAAGAGTAAATGCCCCTACAAGTCAATCAATCTCTCGAATATTTTTAAATATAGAAGTTTTTCATTTTCATATCCATGGTCTCAAACAATGAGAGAAAAAACCTTTTATATTCAATGTATGTAAAACAAAAATTAGCCACATCTCTAGAATAGATCTAAATATAAGTTTTTGATTTTCATATCCATGGTCTCAAACAATGAGAGAGAGAAAAAAACCTTTTATATGAATAACATGTAAAACACAAATTATCCATAAAAGTTTCCCATTGAAACCATAATTGATTTGATACAAAACATAGGTTTTAACCTAAGAGTAAATGCCCTCACAGTCAATCTCTAGAATAGTTTTAAATAGAAGTGTTTCATTTTCATATCCATGGTCTCAAACAATGAGAGAAAAAACCTTTTATATTCAATGTATGTAAAACACAAATTAGCCATATCTCTAGAATATATCTAAATAGAAGTTTTTCATTTTCATATCCGTGGTCTCAAACAATGAGAGAAAAAACCTTTTATATTCAATGTATGTAAAATACAAATTAGCCATATCTCTAGAATAGATATAAATATAATTTATTCATTTTCATATCCATGGTATCAAACAATGAGAGAGAAAAAAGCCTTTTATATTCAACATGTAAAACACAAAATAGCCATAAAAGTTTCCCATTGAAACCATAAGTGATTTGATACAAAACATAGGTTTTAACCTAAGAGTAAATGCCCCTACAGTCAATCATTCTCTCGAATAGTTTTAAATATCTTTAAGTTTTTCATTTTCATATCCATGATCTCAAACAATGAGAGAAAAAACCTTTTATATTGAATGTATGTAAAACACAAAGTAGGCGTATCTCTAGAATAGATCTAAATATAAGTTTTTCATGTTCATATCCATGGTCTCAAACAATGAGAGAGAGAAGAACTTTTTATATTCAACATGTAAAACACAAATTAGCCATAAAATTTTCCCATTGAAACCATAAGTGATTTGATACAAAACATAGGTTTTAACCCTAGTAAATGCCCCTACAATCAATCTCTAGAATAGTTTTAAATAGAAGTTTTTCATTTTCATATCCATGGTCTCAAACAATGAGAGAAAAACCTTTTATATTCAATATATGTAAAACAAAAATTAGCCATATCTCTAGAATAGATCTAAATAGAAGTTCTTCATTTTCATATCCATGGTCTCGAACAATGAGAGAGAAAAGAACCTTTTGTATTCAACATGTAAAACACAAATTAGTCATAAAATTTTATCATTGAAACCATAAGTGATTTGATACAAAACATAGGTTTTAACCTAAGAGTAAATGCCCCTACAGTTAATCTCTCAAATAGTTTTAAATAGATTTTTTTCATTTTCATATCCATGGTCTCAAAAAATGAGAGAAAAAACCTTTTATATTCAATGTATGTAAAACACGAATTAGCCATATCTCTAGAATGGATCTAAATAGAATTTTTTCATTTTCATATCCATGGTCTCAAACAATAAGAGAGAAAAAAAACCTTTTATATTCAACATGTATACTAGTATTTAGAAACAAAAAGTGATTGATTTAAAAACATAGTTTAATAAGTATATAGTTTTTCATTTTCATATCCATGGTCTCAAACAATGAGAGAGAAAAAAAAATTATATTCAACATGTAAAACACAAATTAGCCATAAAAGTTTCCCATTGAAACCAAAAGTGATTTGATACAAAACATAGGTTTTAACCTAAGAGTAAATGCCCCTACATTCAATCTCTAGAATAGATCTAATTAGAAGTTTTTCATTTTCATATCCATGGTAGTTCTATAGGCAAAGTCTGTAAAGGGCCAGGTAGCCTCTGAATCTCATCTTTTATGAAAGGTGACATATCTAGTAAATGCCCATACAGTCAATCTCTGGAATAGATCTAAATGCCCCTACAGTCAACATGTATATAGTATTTAGAAACAAAAAGTAATTTGATACAAAACATAGGTTTTAACCTAAGAAGTAAATACTATATTCAATCTCTAGAATATAGATATAATTAAAGTTTTCATTATCATGTCATGGTAGTTCTATGAAGATCATGTAAAGGCCACGTAGCCTCTAGATCTTTATGAAAGGTGACATATCTAGTAAATTCCCCTACAATAAATCTCTGGAATAGATCTAAATGCCCCTACAGTAAATGCCCCTACAATCAACATGTATATAGTATTTAGAAACAAAAAGTAATTTGATACAAAACATAGGTTTAACCAAGTATATAGTTTTTCATTTTCATATCCATGGTCTCAAACAATGAGAGAGAAAAAACCTTTTATATTCAACATGTAAAACACAAATTAGCCATAAAAGTTTCCCATTGAAACCAAAAGTGATTTGATACAAAACATAGGTTTTAACCTAGAAGAGTAAATGCCTCTATATTCAATCTCTAGAATAGATCTAATTCTAAGTTTTTCATTTTCATATCCATGGTAGTTCTATAGGCAAAGTCTGTAAAGGGCCAGGTAGCCTCTGGATCTCATCTTTTATGAAAGGTGACATATCTAGTAAATGCCCCTACAATCAATCTCTGGAATAGATCTAAATATAAGTTTTTCATTTCTCCCATGCATTTGCAATAAATGTCAATTTAATATATATATTTTTATTGAATTTGTTTTTTTTTTAGGGATAAGAAAACCATTAAATATGGTTGAAAAATGGAAATTATGCATAGAAGTTTCTTGCTATCCCAATCCAGGGAAAGCAATGATTACATATGTGCTTTCCAATATTGCGACTAGCAAAGTCGTCCAAAGGAAAATGAATATACCAGGAAGAACAACAAACAACAAGGCATATTATATTGGATTGATAGAAGGCTTGGGAACAACGATGGAGTATGGATCAAATGGAATTGTAGTTTTCACCAATTTTGAACTTTTGTGAAACCAGATGAATGGCGTGTACCAAGTTAAGAAGGAGAGGCCAAAAGAACTGCATGGAATAGAAAAAAATATTGTTAGCCAATTTCAATTTTTTAGTATAAGGCATTGTACAAATGTGAATAAGATGTCTGCTGATTTATTTTGTGGGGCAATGCAAATTTAGGATTCATCTATCAAAGATGAATTTATAGATGAATTAGAATTATATGGGGCAATGACATTGCAAGATTCATCTCTCAAAGATAAATTAGTTTTGAGACACTCTTCTTCTAAAATTCAAGATTCATCTCTCAAAGATGAAATAGTTTTGAGACGCTCTTCTTCAAAAATTCAAGATTCATTTCTCAAAGATGAATTAGTGTTGAGACGCTCTCCTTCAAAATTTATTGATCGACATTGTAACATATCTTGGATATATGTGTGTTGTGTACTTATAAATGCGTCTATTTTAATGACCATGTGCTTTTTTCAATTATATACGAAGTGTGCTCCCACGACACCATGTAAAGCGCAACTTGGTGAACTTCACATTTGCAAAAAGTGGTGAAATTCACATTTTTATGAAATTAAAATGCGGGGACTTCAAATTTTTTTTGTTTAAATGGAGTTTCACTTCTTTTTTAATGACAATGCATTTTTTTCAATTTTATACCAAGTGTGCTCCCACCGTGTAAAACAAAATTTGGAGAACTTATCATTTTTATAACTTTTTTTTCTTAAATTGAGTTTCACACATCAATTAGTGCTTTGAAAGTTGTGTTTTACATAATTTGTTTACATCAAATTACATTAATTTTCTAAAATTTATTTTGAATTTAATTTAAATTAGTTATTTAAAAAAATAATTGTAAATGTCCACTGTAGATATATATCATGGAAGATGAACGACGAAGATCAACAAAATCCGATATCTCTACGAGAGGGGGGGATCAATGATTGAGAGATGTTCATGGTAAATTTAAATATAATCTTAAATCTCCATACATGTGTGTACAAATAGAATTGATTTTTATCAACTTTGTGAGTTGAATTAGTTGTTAATAAGTTTCATTTTTTATTTTTTAGGAGCTAATAAGAAGAGAAGGGTCTCTACTCCATCCATGGATGCCCATGTTTCACTCAGTCGTGGTATGGTTTTAACACAATTTAATAAATGAATATGTACACGTGTATTTATATGTATGCATGTATTTTTCAATTGATTATAAATTCGTATTTGTTTATGAAGCTTCTCTCTCCTCTCAAGAGGTTGGTGGTGGTTCAAATCCCCTTAGAGGGCCATCAATAAGTGGTAGTAGGTTGCGTGAAGGTGGTGATATTTATTCCCTCGGAGGCCAATCAACGGCTGGTGGTGTTGGTTCTCAGCAGGGTCGTTCTGGTTCTCAACAATTTCAGGGTGGAGAAGATGCTAGCCAACCACGTCGAGGTTGCCATCAATTTCAATATTTTTTTCATTGAATTTGTACAAATTTATTTACATGTGTTTTTTCTAAAATACAAAATTATATATATATTGATGCAGAGGATGAAAATGCTCCAAATGTTGGTTAAAATAGACGTAGGGCAGAATGCTACATTCAAGAAGAATGTTGTCTACCCACCACAACTTATCCGACCAACATTTTTGATATACGATGGAAAAGAAACATGGCGCAATGCACCTTAGAAAGGTGTCAACAACTTTATGCAAAATTGTGGAGAGATCTTGTGGCTTTGACTCTACCTATTGAGAGTCGACAAAGCCTTGAAATAGTTACACATTCATTGGACGAACTAGTAAATGTGTACAAAAATCTTGGGTAAATGACTAATACATTTGTAGAAGTCATGAGAAAGAGAAAGGAAACAGTAATGGGTCCCGATAAATGGGAGGATGTAAAACAAAAAGTTACAAAAGAAATGGCGAAGTCAATGTTTAATTTCAAGGAAAGGCCAAAAAGAAAAATGCTGAAGGTGCAATATTTCAAGCACCCCAATATAGCTCACTATTTGTATGATAGGCACCTTGCGGCCTATGGAAGACTCCCATGGAATGACGAGGTTCCTGTTTATTTTGCAAAATTATTTTATGCAAATTATTTTATAGAAATGAAACCCAATTACAATGACCTTCCGTCAGAATTTTTTGGTCTGGGGAAAGGTTTATTTTGTGACCGTAGGGGCGCTAGTTGCCTTGCCCAGAGCCACCATTGGCGAGTCGACCTTTTTGGGTTGAAACTTTGAGGTCAGAGATGGATGCGACTTCTCAAATAATTCGAGAAGCAATGGATGTTATCATTGACAATGTTCACAACGGATTGGTTGGAGTCAATGTTTGTCTAAATCGACAAAGAGCACATGAGAATTCACGTGCCAATTTTGTGTATTGTACATATGAAGAGATTGACAACATGAGTGTTGAAGATCTCAGAATATATGCAAAGTATTGTCGCAATGGTTGGAAAGACCTAATTCTTCACGAGGAAGAGGGCACGGGAGCGGTATGTGTTAATGACCTTAGGGTTCAATTATTTTAACACATACATGTGTACAATTTGTAATAAATACATGTGTATGTACATGTATACATTTATTTGTATGTACATTAATCTAACAAAAATGTATCATTATATGTTAAAATACCATTTGCAGTTGTCACACATGATGAACGACGAAAATGTTAATATCACATTCAGAGCCTCTGGTTCAAACAATGAAAATGGGTCTCACCATAAAGATATGTTGACAAATGTTAGTGTTTTTTAAGTGATATTTTTAAAATAAATAATTGTGCACACATGTACATGTACATATATAATAATAAAATGTTTTAACAGATTCTGATTTCGTCCGATGTTTTTGGGATGGCGGTACCTTCTTCTTCCTTGGGAAATGTACCTTCTACTTCCTTAGGAGATGTGCCACATCCACAACAAGTATGGACAATTTTTCACTTTTAAAATTTATGTTTAAGTTATATATATATTCCACCTCAAAAATTTCCATTAAAAATTGAGATATATATATCTATATCTTGAGTTATTTTAAATTTTTTGAATTTTAGGTTTTTGGATATTTTCTTTTGGAGCCTCTTTTAGGACATGTCCCAAATTCACCTGCAGAAGTATTCAATTTTTCACTTTTAAATATGTGTGTGTGTGTGTGTGTGTTTTTAAAAGTTATAATTTATAAATTGAAGTTTATTTAAGTTTTATTATAAATTGAGATCTTGATCTTGAGTTATTTTATACATTTAAAATTTGAATTTTAGGTTTCTATAGAAGATTTCTTTAATTCACAGACTCTAGCAACGGAGATAGGAACATCCACACCATTTCAACCATTTGAACAAGTTATCTAACTTTTTTTTTAATATTATTGAAAATAAGTTTATATATGTACACATGTGCATTTTCATCTGAACTTTTTTAATATATATATATATATATATATATATATATATATATAAAATTGTACATGTATATTGGACAGTTTACTATTGGAGATGTTCCCATGGGGGAACTTGTAGCAGGCGAACAAATGGAGAGGGAACCTCATGAGGTATTGCATGATTTTTTTTTTTTTTTATATTTTGTTTTTTACATGAAGTTCTATATATTCTCACTCATTTTTAAAAAATCAAATTTTAATGTTTGTATGTGCATTGTGTATAGGTTCCCCATGCTTTGCAAGATAACGCGCGGATTGAGACTCTGATAGGAAAGACACTACATCCATCTGTATTTGATGGACATGATTTGTAGATTTGATTTCAAGATTTCTAGTCTTAAATTTACTTTTTTATATATTATCTAGATGCACAGTCATATATATAACACTTGATACTTGATACAGTTTGTGAGATCTACAATTTTTGGACATATTTTATTACAGTGTTAATATAATTTGTTTTGTTCCAAAAAGTTATGTTTTGGATGGTTTTAGTACTTTTTGCATGTGAATGTGAACTAATGTTGTTATATAATTTGTTTGGTTTTTAGAACTTTTAAGTTTTGGATAGTTGAACTCCTAGTAATGTTGTCATCTATAAATTAATGTTTTGCTTCTGAACTACATTTTGCATGTTATGTAATGATGTGTTATAGTTTGTTTTGTTTTTAAAACTTAAGTTTTGGATGCTTGAAGTACATTTGGCATGTGAAGTAATGTTGTGATCTATAATTTTTTGTTAAATTAAAAGTTAAGTTTTGGATGGTTTCAATATACATTTGGCATGTGATATAATGTTAAATGTTTTTATTGGATAGTTGAACTATAATTGGCATGGCATGTGAAGTAATGTTACATGATATAATCAAAAAGTTTTTAAAACTCAAGTTTTGGATGGTTTTAATCTACATTTGGCATGTGATATAATATGAAATGTTTTATTGGATAGTTGAACTACAATTGGCATGGCATGTGAAGTAATGTTGTGTTATAATTTGGTTTGTTTTTAAAACTTAAGTTTTGGATGGTTGTACTACATTTGGCATGTGAAGTAATGTTATGATATATAATGTTTTGTTTTTAAAACTTAAGTTTTGGATGGTTGAACTACATTTGGCATGTGATATAATGTTTTATTTTTATTGGATAGTTGAACTACAATTGGCATGTGAAGTAATGTTGTGATATAATGTTTTTGTTTTTAAAACTCCAGTTTTGGATGGTTCAATCCGGTAAGATGTGATATAATATTAAATCTTTTGTTAACGTGGATAGTTGAACTACAATTGGCATGTCATGGTAATGTTGTAGTATATTCAAAAAATTTTAAAGCTTCAGTTTGGATGGTTGAAGTACGTGCCATTGTAGAAGCAATGTTGTGATATAAATCAAAGTATTTAAACAGTTTTGGATGGTTTAAATCTACATTTAGCATGTGGTATAATGTTGGTCTTGAATGTTTTTGTGGATAGTTGAACTACTAATTGTATGATATGGTATTTGTTTGATACCAATCAAAAAGTTTGCAAAAATTCAAGTTTTGGATGGTTGAAGTACATTTGGCATCTTAAGATTTCTTTTTATCTCTACATACTCTTCTCTTGTTTGAGTGAAAAAATTTCCATTGGGAAGAACATAGCTTTTCAATGCAACTAACCATATCAATTGAGCTCTAATTGAAAATAGAGTAAAGAAAAGTTAACATGCCACAAAACATGTCAGCAAAATAACATTCGTGGTTGTCATTTTTGTTGGAATAGCTAAATCATATTTTAAGGATTCTCCATCGAAAAAAATTTTCAATGAAGAGAATCCTTAATATAATTTAGTTATTTCAATAAAAATAAAATCAAGGATGTTATTTTGTTGGATTTTTGGTTTTTTTACTTTTTTTTGAAATAGAGTTCAATTGATATGGTTAGTTGGATTGAAAACCTATGTTCTTTTCATTGGAAATTTTTTTCACTAAAACAATAGTATGTATTATGTAAAGATCAAAAACAATCTTAAGATTACTTTTAAGTACGATCAAGTGTTCTTGAAACATTTTCCCACATGATGATGCCTTCATTGACCTATGAACTAAAGTACTTCATGGGCTATATGTTCTGCCTCTTTCCCATATAAATCCCTTTAATTTTGATTGGAAATATAAGAAGTAGATATATGTTTGTTGAGTTGGGGTCAATGTCATTAACGCACTCAACTAGGTAGCCTTGTTGATTTATAAATTGGTAAATTGATGACATTCAGTTAATTGCATTCTAGAACATATATATTTAATACGTGCAACATTTTTCATCAATGCACATGTGAAAACTACTTGAACAATTAATTGCATTCTAGAACACACACATATCTATATATATATATATATATATATATCCAATACGTGCACAAAATTTTTCATCAATGCACATAGAACATATTCGACCATTGGACAGACAAATTTTGTACTAGATTTTCAATCAGGAATAGAGATGTGGGTCAAATCCCACCAAAAGTCAGAGAAGTGCTCCGAGTCTCTTGTCTGAAAGGAATCTTCATACAAAATTATACCGTGGATGATTTATTTACATTGTGGATACTTTTTATCAAAAAAGCCCACAAGAAAAACTGGGCGTGCATTGAGTTCGTGTATATATCCAGTACATGCAACATTTTTCATTAATGCACATAGAAAAACTACTTTCAGATAATTGCATTCTAGAACATATATATTGAGTACGTGAAACATTTTTCATCAATTCACATAGTAAAACTACTTGAACAGTTAATTTCAATCTAGAACACACACACACACACACACACATATATATCCAATACATGCAACATTTTTCATCAATGCATGTACAGAAAAGCTACTTTCAGTTGATACTAGAGTGTGCATGTACCAAAACAATTTGTACATGTGCAAACACTTGCACAATAACATAACAAGGCAACTCAATTTTAAATTGAGTACTGGAAGTTCTAGAACATATAATTCAAAGAGAATAAATTGTTGGGAAGTTCAATAAAAAAAATTCCAATGGAATGCCATCTTCAATAATCCGTTCATGATCCGATTTTGACATTTTCCATTTCTTAATTTTTGTTTTTTTCTTTGATTGAACCTCGATCAATTTTATGTGTGCTACACACACCAAGTGACTATATTGAAAACTTATGAAATCAAGTTCATAGTCTTCAAAGTAAACAAAAACCCCACTTTGGTTATTTTATCTGAAAAAATAAGCTTTCAGTATAATAGATCCTCTAATAATTTCATTTTTCGTTCAGTGCAACGCATCAAATAATACTTCACATTTTCATCGTTGTCAGTAGGTGCAATTACAACAAAAACATCTCCTGCAAAATAAAACTAACTTAACAAAATTATACATATTCAAATTTATTTCTAGATCTTTATCATTAGAAAGCAATTCAAATGTTACCTTCTCTAACAAGATCAAAAACTCGTTCACCATCGGATGATATTGTAGTCTCCTCTGATTGCATTTCTTCAAACATTGCAACAAACATTTTGCCCTTTGTATTTAGCTTTGTATGTTTCCAATCTTTTACATACATTTTGTTTTCACAACGTCATTGGATTTTGTGTTGTCTATGCAAACATGACAAAAACAAGAATATTTTATTTTATCCAATGCAAACACAATTCTGGACGACTTTGTTTTAATTGAATGCAATTTTTGAGTCCCTTTTATTGTTTCAACATCATTTCCAATTGATCTATCTACATCTTCGATCCCAATATGCCAAAAAAACCTTTATATGGAAAATTTAAAGAAGAATGTAAATATGATATCAAAATACAATCAAAGATAATCATTGTGATAAATGTACACTGTTTAAAATTAGATATCCAATAAAAATTAAATTGAATGTACCTTCGCACTTCCCTTGATCGGTTAGTCTCATGGCTTAGAGCAATGATGCACCATTGAACAACTTCTTTCACGTCCACAAGTCGGCTTGCAGAGGGGTTCATTTGATATCTTTGAAGTGCTCGTTTTATGCATGCCCCTGCGTCGTCATGTTCTCCTTTTCCATGGCCAGTCTCAAAGAAATTCCAACAATGTTTAATGTAGGTTTTCTTATGAAGGCAACACAACCAAAATAATGATCGTGCAGATTTGAATTGACCTGCGCATCCATCTAACCATATCCAATGTTCATTGAATGTTATTCCACTATTTTTCAAGGAATCAAAATTTTTTCCAAAACAATGTTTTACAAAATATGTATCATGTGTATGATCGTCACTGATATAAAAGTGATATTTTTTAATAATATGTCGATTTTCACTGGTGATTTCTATATGATCGACGTTTTGTTCAACATGTCTATATAGAATATGGATGAGCATGGAGACTTGGTCAGAATGATAGTATTCACTCTGAATTTCTTTTTGTGGAACAAATGTGTAGTTTTTTGCAAAATCAATTACTGACAAAATGGTCCCTGGTGGAAAAACTTCACGGGATTTTTTGAATTGCAAGTCTTGCCATCGAGCTCTATGGGAATTCTTGGTGTATTAGTAAATTTCTGCCTCTAACTTTCTCAAAAAGTCTATCACAAAAATTTATTCTTCTCGTAATTCAATTCTTTTAACACTATTTGCACCTTGAATCAATGTATGGATATATTCATATCTCTTCCATTTCACTTTCATGTTGGACAATGATTGATCATTTATATCAGTACAATATTTATTTTGAAATTTAGTCAAATTTCCACAATCATCACATTTTTTACCACCAACACATTTCTTTTCGTAAAATATTTCATCGCCGTTCTCTTTCACATAGAATTTGAGATATGAAATCACGGATAGTCGAAGGAGGAGGTGAATCCTTCCAAAATGTTCTACCAAAATCAAGGAATGTGTCATAATATAACTCAAATTCCACATGATAACAACAAAAACAAGTGTCGCATACGATGATAGGTTTTACATACCATGGTTTTTGTTGAACAAAAGCACTGATTGAAACATGAATTTCATGATTCTCTTCTTTGAACTTGTTGAACAACTTTATCTGAGTGGTTTCCAAGAAATGTTTTTCATGTTATTCATATTGATTTCGTGCTATTCTTCTTCGTATCACATGCCTTGTAGTTGGCGAAACACGCGAATTGTTCTTCCAATATTCATATATTATTTTTTAAACATTTTCTCCAAGTCTATCTTTGTATGGTTTCCTACAAATAGCTCTCCAACGAGCGAGTTCATCATTTACATATATTTGAAATTGAAATTTCCGATGTTTGTGCAAAGTTTTTCGCGAGGTTCCTAATGCTCGTGCCATAGATTTTACCAAGCGATTCTCTTTAGTACTTGATGAAACCACTGCCATATGTATTGCTCTACATATCACTGAAACATTTTTCTGTCTAGATCTTCTAATTGAATTTATAGCACTATTTATATTTTGTATTACATTTTCCTTCATTTTTTTATCTTTAGTTGCTTTTTGAATACCCAATAAAGTCGTAGCTTCTTTTAATTTCCTTAATGATAGGAGACCTTTCAACATTTGGGCTTGAACTATCACCTTTTCCTTTATGAAATACTTCTCAAAAATGCGGTTAACAAGATATCGTATATAATGGTCAGTTTTTTTTTATCTCGATGTGTGACTGTCAACATTTTCTAACATCTCATCATCGACATAGATTTCATCTGTACATATTCGAATGAATAGTACATAATAAGTTTACATATTCAATAAATAACTAAACTAATTAATATATGTATAATTTCAATAATACGTGCATGTGTTCAACATATATATATATATATATATATACCTTGTGATTCAATTTCTTCACTTGAATTTCTTTCAACATTTTCACCATCTTCAATCATTGGTTCAATATATCTCACTTTCTCTTTCAAAATTTTGTATCTCATCATCAATGTTTTGAGGAATATCTCTCTCTATTTACATTGCAAAATATTTTTCAAATTAGTTCATCAAATAAAAATTAAGCTTCACATTTTACGCTAGGAAAATTTTAAATATATCAAAATCATAATATTTACATTTACATACCTATTTCAACTTCTAGTTGAGGTTGATTTTACCCTTCAATATTTGAGAGTGCTTCTATCTTTCTTTTGTGATATTGTCTCGTCTCTTCTCTACGTTCCTCAGGGTATCTTTTTCGATCATATTTTCTCATACAATTCCTTCGATTTCCCATGATAATAGAGTATGAAGTTCAAAAAATTTCCTTCAAAAATTTAGACAAAAATTCAATTTAAAAAAACATCACAAAAGATTTAATTTAAAAAAAACTCATTTTAAAAATTTTGCAAAAAATACATACTCCAATCCAAAACACTTACTTTAAAAAATTCAAGAAAAAAATGTCTTATAAAAATGAAACGAAGTTTAAAATATTTCCTTCCAAGTCCTATAAAAAAAATTCATTTAAAAAGTTACACAAAAACTCATTTAAAAAAATCATTATAAAAGATTTACTTCAACCCAAAACCAAAAAATGTCCTTTTGAAATTAAGCCCAAATCCATACTTCAAAAAAAAATGAAGCCCAAAAAACATCCAAATGTTAGAAAATTAAATATTACAGAGCAATGAAACACATAAAATATGTAAAAAACACAAGCACACAAAACACATAAAACCAGAGAGACACAAATATACGTGGTTCACCTAGTTTGGGCTACGTCCACCCCGAACAACCAGTCCTTCCTTTCTATTATCTAACAAAATGAAGAGACACAACCTACAACAGATCTGTTGTAATATCCTCTGTTCTCTCTCACAGTCTCCCTATCTGTTTCTCGCTCCGAGAATGCGCATACCATACACAACCATAATACAATACCCTCATATAAGAGAGGGGTTGCCTTCTAGGGAAAAAAACCCTAAACTAAACATAACTTCTATCGTCAGATCATCTGCCTAATAAACAACCCAGATTGACTATAAATTACTATACTTTTACAAGGCAATTTACATCTATTTTTAGCTTCGGGGGCGCTGCCCCCAAAACCCCCACCAGGGGGGGGGGAGAGGGGGCTCCATAAAGTCACAGTTGCCCCCCTTGGACCCCCCAAGCAACATTTATTTCCGGGCGGCGTTGCCGCCCCATTAAGGTACAGAGGTCCAACGCTGTGATACAAAATAAACAAGATAATCAGGCTCCACACCCAACCCCAAAAAATTGTATCACATACCTCCAAGAAATGTCTTTTGAATGTACCTCCAAGAAAAGTCTTCAAAAATGTTTTTTGAATGTACCTCCAAGAAAATTATTTAAACCCAAAAAAATTCCTTGCAAAATCAGATCAAATGTATGAAAATAATGTGTCTCAAAGAAAAGTCCTTTGAATGTACCTCCAAGAAAAGTCCTTAAACCAAAAACAAGTCTTTGCAAAACCACATCAAGGCTTTTGTAAAATCAAACCAAACGTGAAAAAATATGCGAAAATAATGAATGATTTCACGACAATTTATATTGCCGCGAAATGTTTTTTTGGAGGGCCTTGGCAGTACTACTTTGTTGTTTGAATTAACGGGCTGTCGGCGCAAAAAACAGTTCAGCCGAACTTTTTTTAAGAGTTCGGCTGAACTAAGGCGTCACCAGTTACGCAGAGCCAAGACCTGAATACATTTCTGCAACTTTGGACTGATTAAACTCCATGAAACATTCTGAATTAACTATCGGAACCAAGACAAGCATTTTCAGAATTGAATCTACTTTCAAGAAATATAACTTTATTGAATTTCATAAATATTTGCTAATTTTAATTAATTTTGTAATAAAACGGATGCAAACAATTTCTGAAGGTCATTATGATTCAGTGAAATCAAAATTCTGTATCTTCCAAGATACATTGTAAAAAAAATTGAAAAAATTATGGTATATTACATTGGTCCTTCATCGCTAATGGATAGCTTTTATATTTTTAGTTTATAACTTATATGTTAAGAAATTTCTTGCGTCGTGAAACATATTCAAAATATGCAGTTTTTCATATTGGACCAGTTCAAAAAATTCTAGTAATTATGATATGCATCCATTGGCTTTGTAAATATGATGAAACCGAAGTAGAGTCTATCTAGATTGTTGTAACACATTTTGTTTCTCAAAAACACAAATTTTCAAAGAATACAACATTGCGTATTAACATGACTTCTTATAAATCCACTGATTGTTAAAAAACACACACTCAAAGAAACGCTAAGTTGACATATTAAATGTGTATAAAAAAATTCCAAAAAATAAGTAATAGAAAGCTAACAAAATTTCTGACAACTTTATTTTTATCACAAAATGAAATTCTAAAAATAAAAATTGTTTTAGCTTGTAGAAAGTTGAAGAACCGAAAAAAATGAAAGTTTTTTCTCAAAAAAGAGAAAAAAGTGTAACCCAATTTCACATTTTCACCTAGTAAATACCATAACTATACCCTGGTATTTCTTTCAACTCTCTAATAATCTTAGAGAGCTTTCTGTCATTGCTCCTTCATTTCTCTTCATCATTGGTGGTGGGTGACTCAACCTTCTCAGATTCCCCAGGTGTCCTATCATAATTGGATACACCTCCCAACTCATGTTGGAATATTCACCAACACTAAGAGGAGGGGGGTAGGTGTGAATCAGTATTTGGAAATTTTTAACAATTTTAATGATATCAATTAAACATTAAAGATTAAAAACACCATTTGACAATGCATAACATCATAGATAGTACACAATAGTTTTTTACGTGAAAACCAAAACATGAGAAAACCATGGAACGATTTTAATACATGTCTTAAAGATTACATCAACAAGTAGCTCCAACTTCCAAGGTTTTTCAGTAATGGTTGGAAGGAGGCTCCAACCCACTAGTCTTATCAACTCCAACTGGTGAAAGGATGCACGAACACCCTGGTTTTTCCAGCTCCAACTAGAAGGATGCATCAACACCCTATTTTTACCAGCTCCAACTGGAAGGATGCTCCACCACCCTCCTACCATCAATCTGCTTACCTAACACCACCCTGCCACTGTGAAGTGTTCTCAGGCTCCAACCTAAAGGAAACTTCAATATTCGCCTTGCAAAACCATACCACCGTGAAGATAGAAAATAAATGAATAAGATACTGGTCACATTATTTAGCCGCTACACCTCATAACCATTGCTCTAATCACTTCCCAAGCACTGCTGTCAGGAACCCCAATATCACTGTTGTCAACAACACACATTTCCACTACAATGCCTTTGCTTTAGTTAAGTTCTTGTTCCACTTCATCATGCTTATATAGTCATGAGATATATGTCCATAGTTATGACATTTAAAGCATTCTACATGATACCTGAAGGATAGAGCAACTGTCATATATTTTTTGTTAATGGGGTCATTTGGAAATTTGTCTTGTGTTCCTACAAACTTGCTTCTAGGGTTTTGATAATGGCCTTGTTAATAATTCATGTCATAATATTTTCAATCCCTAGCCTTATGTCCAAAGTTTGTACAAGAAAAACAATACCCAAAAAATATATGACTGTACGTGGAGGAGATGTCTTGTCTTGATGATATTCTGAAGACATTCTTTCTTGGAGGAGGTTTAGTTATTTGTTAATTCTTGTCATTGATTACCTCAACATAGCTTCTTGGAGCATCAACAATTTCAATATTCTTCTATCTTTCACTTCGATTTGGATTTTGAAGGATTTTTCTTTCAGGTTTCTCTTCAATCTTGATATGTGGTGGCTTGGAACTTATGCCTTCATTGCATTGAGCTTCACATGCTTCTTTTGTCTTCAACCTTAAGTGAGGAATTTCTTGTTCCTTTTCATTAATGACATGTTTATTCTTTTCAACATCCTGTAATTACTCCTTTTTCCATTCCTTGAGCCTATTTATTTCAGCTAGAGTTGCATCAAGTTATTTTTGCTTTTGAGTAACTTCTGCCTCATAGTCTTGAACCTGGATTTTCAAGATTTTTTTATCTCTTTTCTACCTCCTCTACTTGAAGTCATAGGAGGGAAAATTCTTCTTCTAGTATATGATTTTTCTTCTCTGTCTTTCTAATATCGTTGTCAGATTCTCTTTCCATGTCACTAACCAATTCTCTCCCAATGTCCACTTTTGCTTCTTCTTCTTCATCATCATCAGATTCTTTGATCTAAGAATTTGCTCTATTTCAATCATGATCATGATCATCATCTTCATCAAGTTTATCTGCATGCTTCTTTAAGTATATATTTTGAAACTTCTCCCAAATATTTTTTGCTAATGTGCATTGATCCACTTTGGTTTTCACATAATTTGGCAAGGAAATTAGTATGAAATTCATTTCTTTTGTACTGTACCTTTTTTATTCATAGATAAATGTGTTTCCATAAATAAATAAATCCCATACATCATATCTAGGAGCTCCCAAATAGGCTTTAATTTCATTTTATCTTTCCAAAATTCATAGGTTGTTTCATTGAACAAAGGAACTAGACCATAATGTTTTTCCTCGGCGGCTGTAACACATTTTGTAATGCTTGAGACTTCCTTTGAGAATTTGGAGGGGTGATTCCTTGAATTTCGTATCTCTATTCTCCTAAGATATTCCTTCCATCTATTAGGTTGAAAGTGAAGGAACCTTCTCTAATACCAATTGCTGGAATATTCAGCAATACTAGGGGGGTGTGAATCAATATCAATTGAACATTAAAGATTAACAATACCATTCAATAATGCATAAAATCATAGACAATACACAAGATATTTGTATGTGGAAACCCAAATAGGAGAAAACCATGGAACAATTTTAATATATGTCTTAAATATTACATCAATAGGAAGCTTCAACTTCCAAGATTCTCCAGCAACGACTGGAAGGAGGCTCCAACTTCCTGGTTTTATCATCTCCAACTGAAAGGATGCACCAAAACCCTCATTTTACTAGCTTCAACACCCTTCTAGCATCAATATGTTTCCCTAGCACCACCCTACCACCCTGAACTGTTCTTAGGCTCTAACCTGCAGGAGACTTCAATCTCTAACTTGCACCACCCCACCACCCTAAAGATAGAAGATAAATAAAAAATATACACTACTCAGTGACTGCACCTTATTACTACACTTCATAACCACCTCTTTAATCATTTGCACAAACATTGTTGTCAATAACCCTAGTATCATTGTTGTCAACACCACACTCTATCACTACACTGCCTCTGCTTCATTCATTCAAGTTCTTGATACGTTCTCACAATACTGTAAACACTGTCACTATCACAACTTGCGAACAATGTCATTGTTATTAGTAATTACTGCAAATATTGTAAAACACCGCGATTTTCTCTTAAGCCTTCAAAACATATAATATGAATTTTGATACATAAATAAGGTTTTCCAGGCCTTAAAAAGGTTTTATCTCTGAGCTAAAATCTCATTGCTTCTTCTGGATCTCAATGACTAATAAAAAAATATAATATATTAAATATTATTTTTAATTGTTCTACATAACACCTTTTGCAGGCCACATTATAAAAATTTACTGAACTTCGGTGCTTTTTCTATAGAATGGCCATCGGCGACCAAATCGACATTGGAAAGAATGAAAGTTATAAATATTAAAAACAAGCTTCAAACCTGAAAGTTCCTAAACTCGAACACATGTATCAACTAATATACCATCAACAAAATACCTGTAGATCATGGCAACAATACTCGAATTGTATCCCTTGTAACTCAATCATATATTCATGGAACTGACCCGAATAGTCATCATCCAATGATGCCTGACTTGTTGACATAGCCACGTATTATGTTATGTGGATTAACAACCAATTACAATGCATGAAGCTTGGGGACCTCCACAATATTTTGGAAATATGCTCCACGTCAATTGTAATACGTGGACCCATCAACAAAACAAACGTTATACCAAACTTTTCACTGCATTATATTATCATAACTTTGACCCATGGCCATGCTCTCATATAGTCATATCCATTGGCCTAAAGATACATAACAACAAATCAAACCGTTATACAATTTCCATACAAAATATCTTTAGCAGATCCATGCTTCATATCTTACTCCATAGGCATAAAATTCATGGGATTATATGCATAACACCCGTAACTATTTCCATGATACTCAATATGCAGGTCAACTCTCCAAACATAGGAAGCCATAAATTAACGCTCTACCACTGAACTACAGACCTCTAAATGCACAACTACAAAAAAAACAACCAACAACCTTTGCACCACTTATCCATACGTATGGTTCACGTTAACATTATCGTACTGGGTACATTTCAGGTTCTAATTGCATTGCACACTGTGAACATTATTTTTCAGGGGTTGGGAAATATATGCTCACAGTGAAATTTAAATAAATTTATAGGCTCATAATCAGATTTAAACAAATTTAAATTTAACTATAAGCATACAATTCCCAACCTCATTAAATAGTTTATAATTTGGAACATATGTGTTACCCATCTGTGATCCTATAGTTAACAAAGTGTGTTTAAATTGTGCATATCTTAGCTACTGTGTAATCACATTTCTAGTTGTGTGCAAATACCAATAGTCATCACAATGTTTTAATGTTTGATCCTAGTATACATTGGATTAAAATGTCAAACTCACTACAGATTCACATCACATCCTCAAGTACTTACTACAATATATATATATATATATATATATATATATATATATATATATATATATATATATATATATATATATATATATATATATATATATATATATATATATATATATATATATATATATATATATATATATATATATATATATATATATATATATATATATATGCTAACGAGGTGTTCGATATTGGAATTTCAATGGAATGTTGTTTGTGCCTTAGATTTCACGATATCTCCATCATACTTTGCAACAACACACAAGATTGATCAGACCTTTGCACCACTTATCCATACGTATGGTTCACGTTAACATTATCGTACTGGGTACATTTCAGGTTCTAATTGCATTGCACACTGTGAACATTATTTTTCAGGGGTTGGGAAATATATGCTCACAGTGAAATTTAAATAAATTTATAGGCTCATAATCAGATTTAAACAAATTTAAATTTAACTATAAGCATACAATTCCCAACCTCATTAAATAGTTTATAATTTGGAACATATGTGTTACCCATCTGTGATCCTATAGTTAACAAAGTGTGTTTAAATTGTGCATATCTTAGCTACTGTGTAATCACATTTCTAGTTGTGTGCAAATACCAATAGTCATCACAATGTTTTAATGTTTGATCCTAGTATACATTGGATTAAAATGTCAAACTCACTGCAGATTCACATCACATCCTCAAGTACTTACTACAATATATATATATATATATATATATATATATATATATATATATATATATATATATATATATATATATATATGCTAACGAGGTGTTCGATATTGGAATTTCAATGGAATGTTGTTTGTGCCTTAGATTTCACGATATCTCCATCATACTTTGCAACAACACACAAGATTGATCAGACCAAAATGCCAAAACAAAATTGCATCATCGCACTAGAGCTATATGACCTCGTTAGATTTAGTCTTTCGCTTAAATCAGTAATTAGACTTAATAACCTGAGCCAGAACAAGAAAAAAAATCAAATGCCAAGATCAAAACATAATTGGTCTTACTTCCACTCTTGATAATCGTTGTGGTTTTAGATTTCCTCAACCTACTTCTTTCCTAAGATTTCAAAGCTTTATTTTTCATTTTGTCTCATACCCATTTTCCTAGGGATAACACTCATATATATAGTAACATGAGGGGGATTTTATGGGGGTTGAACTACCCTAATAATATCAATTTTTGATTTAATAATTAACCCCATTATGAGGGTGATCTAAATATTCTTTTTAGTATCATTTTCAAATGTAAAATCCTCTTTTTAAGGGCCATTTAAGCTTGAGAGGGAGGCTCTTTTTGAAACCGTAGAAACTATATCATTTACCCAAAATTCAACATAAGCAACATTTACTGACATTAATTTAATGCCAAGATTAGGGATCAACCATAGAGCTTTGTTTACCATTCATTTGGGGCACCTTGACTATGGCATTAACTTTATGAGAGCATATCTCTCCAACCGTGAGGAGTTACGTGAAATGTCACCTACCATTAGAAATTATATGACAAGTATTGTCATATGATGATGGTCTTGCTTGCAAATTCACTATTCTTCCCATTATTATAACTCATTAAAATGTGGGGCATCTTGATCACACTAGAGGGGCTTCTAAAGATTTAGGCTTCCTTCACTTTTGGGGCTTCTTGTCAATTGGAACTTCCAATTAGTGAAATCCAATGACGTATATTATAATCATTCAAAGACTAAAATTGACATCAATTATAACACCATTCAACAACTCCTAGCATGCTTTCACTGCACTACTCTAATTTTCAATTGTTGTATGAACTTTAGAGAAGCTCCTGGTTGTTTCATTCATTGTAGTAGTCTCTTGGACATCAACAAATTTCCTTCCACTGTGTTTATTATTTATGAAGTAATGATGTAGGTTCTCCTCTCCACACCCCATAATATTCCAATGATTTTTTATTTTGTTTCTCCATCCTTTCCCTCACTAGTCTAGTAGTCCCCTTCTCCCCTTAGGTGAAATAAATTTGCTACTGTACACTTTTAGTTGGAATATTGAACTTATCACTATTTTCCAATAGATCGTATTGTGATTCTTTGGACCCTCTTCTCTTGAGCTCAAATTCGTCTTTATTATTCCATACCTTCTAGGGTTCCACCTTAGTCTTTGATTACTCATAACGTTGCTTTGATTTTCGGATGGTATCATTAAGTGTCTAGGTTTCTTCATACTCTACATGATCCTGAAATTTTTTTGGCAACCCACTAAGGAAACATTTTATTCTCATCTCCTCCTCTTTAATAAATCATACAAACCCCAATAAATCAGTGAATTTGTTAGAATAATCATCCAGGGTGATTTTTTGCAACTTGAGTTCACATAACTCGTTGATCTTGCTATCATAGTATCTTTCTATATCTCTAACAGTTGGTCCATATTACTACAATGTTTGCATGTATGCCAAGCTTTGTAGCAGCATTGCATTTGGCTCTACCCATCTCTATTGTTTTCTATTGAGTTTCTCATTCTCAACCTTGTAGCTCTAAAGTTCATCTTTCATACTTCTCATTGTCTCTAAAAAATGTGGGGTAGATTCTATAACTTTCATTTTATTCGATACATCATCCTTGATTCATGAAATTTCCTCCATGTTACTTTGTACTACTATGCTAGTAGTTTTCCTTTATTTTTGGGCGCCTTATTATGTGCTAAAAATAAGACATCAATGTTAGCTTAAGAGAAGAGATGATATTTTCAGCATGTTCAATTGCTTTCGCCATATATGCATAGGAATATAATGGTTCTAAATTGAAGATATACTTCAAATACAATTCAACCCAAATTATGGTTAGTATTCCAATTAAAATAAACTTCCAAAAATATTTAATCTAATTTGAAAATTTATAACAACAATCATTTTATCTTTATGGATAGATGCACTCATGTCGAGGTGCATTGTCTTGCCATGCAAGCCATAAATTCAAAATATTCACAACCACACACATCCCGTTATATCCATTGCATTTTTTAACTTTAAATATACTTTTCTAGTTTCAAGCTTAGCATTAATTATAGGAAGTTTACTCTCCTTTCAACAACCTTCCATGGGGAAAAAACTGAAACATGACTCTTTTTCGAGTACTCATTTGATACAATTTCTCCAGATTAAGCAACAAAAACTTTTACCCGAGTTTAAATCTAGGTAGCACTTACTAAAACATAACCAACAGGCTCTATATCTTGCTCAAATTCATCCTTGGAAATATCATAGCTTCAAATGTTTGAACCATAGCTTGACCTTGCTAGCAGTAGGCTTACCTCCTACTCCATAGTCACATCACCATTCAATCGATTACCATGCATTATATATGGTACTCAAGGGAACCTTCAGAATGCTCTATGTACCTCAATATTCTCATATACAAGCACACTTAGGTGTATTACTTCACACCTAAATATTTCACTTAGGTTTTAAAAAACTCTGATTTGCATGGGTTTGCTTCCCTTCTCACTCCTCCCATAACCAACACTATGGATATTTCTAATATAGTAAGACAACTTTGTATTGCATAGTTGCATCCATTAGCACCATGTGCCACATAGCCTCCCACTGAAGAAACTTAGGTAGTACCATAACTACCAAAAACATCTCGAACAAATTTATGCTTGTTTACCAACTCAATTGATCCATGCATCTATCCTTGGACAGTTATTTTTGTCTCTCTATTGGAAAATGTATCTCCTTATGTGTTGGAATAACACACATAGTTGTTATAATTAATAATAAACACATTAAGTTACCTTGGATATACCATCTCTAGCCTAGGCTAGCCTAAAACATAAGTTAAAAAATTGGAAAGGATTAAAATAAAAAATGTCATCCAAAACAAATCTTCAAATTAAATCTCTCCACTCCAAGCCCATCCAATCCAAATGTTGAATCCTAGCTCTCTAGAATAGAGCTCTAAAATTTATTCATGTGGTATATTTCTGGCCCTCTAGGCCTAGTGCTTTAACACCACCCTAATACCACTTTGTCACACACCCAACCCCCTAATGCCATATTAGGGATGTGGGGCATAGTTAGATCTAACATTCAAGGTGCATTATGAAGTTATCCAAACATATTTCCTCTGTCACCTCAAATCACAATTTAGATACCATCATCATCTTTTGCTTATCGAACGCCGTCCAATGATAGAAATTTTGTCTCATTATAATATATGGGAAGAAATTTATGTCGATTTGAAAATTTTCCCTTAAGGGCCACATCATCATTCATACATGCCATGTGGCTAACATGTGGTTTCTATTTGACCACGCAACACTCCTACACCGGTCCATGTCTGTTTCCTAGTTGTCATATTAGTCTCCTATTGTATTGAGGTTTTTACACCCTTCTACTTCCAAAATATTCCAATGGTACATTATGTTGATATACTGATGGCTTGGGGCTCTGATATAGCATTATGTCATTGTATTAATATGGTTAGTATGGCATGGATATTCCGATCTAGCGACTTTTATGGTCACCAATACAACCGATATGCACATGCCATTGGATCCACTGATATGCCAATATAATTTTATTTTAAAGTAAAATATAAAGGATCCAAAAAAAATTATAATGGGAAAACCCAAACAAAACACCAATAAGATAATAGGCTTCTGACCAATTTATCTTTCCACCTAATCACATCCTACTACATGGTGAAGGTTGATGTGACTACCACGTGGTATTTCTAATGTGTATATTAGGATATCGATGGGTTTTCTAGGATTTATTACTACCAAAACCTTGATATATCAATATGTCTATATGTTGGCTCAACCTTCCATGTCGATTGCGAACAATCAAACACCATACAACACATCACTCATGCTTATGTGCCCAATGCCACATGTGTCACATGTCACCCATATTTTTACAGTTAGCATGTCAAAAGGCTATATCTAGGTGACATGTGTCATCCTCATTGCATTTCCATGCCATCAATCATGATGTCATTGTGAAATTATCCTTCCAAAACATCGGTGCTCCAATAATTTGATATCTTGAGGGAATTAGTCAATGACCTTGATAGATGTGAATAGGGTCATCATATGAAGGTATGTAGCCCATACTACATCATACCATGGAATCCTATGAAAGTAATCACATGCATTACTAAAACCTCCAAGGCCCAATATGTTGGCAAGCCCCCTTTTGCAACTAGCTCTCAGTCCCAAATCCCATCATTCCATGTGTCCAGTGGCTAAGAATAGAGCCATCCAAACTCTGAATTTTTATTTCTACGCTAATTAAAAAGGGGAAATTCCATCCCCAAAATTTCAAGGAATTCCATGCTAGGGGCTCAACCTCAAATTTCTTTTAATGGCTTGGAAATACAGGGGTCAAACCCAAAATTTCCCTTACCCAAAAGCAAGGGTTCAAACTCCAATTTTTTTAAAATACCTTAGGGATTTTGTCCAAATTCACCTCTATTAATCATACTGGTCTTCAATCACCTTCAACAAACAACCACTACATTTAGTCACGTGGCCTTCGTATGTTTTATAAATATATCCATTAAATTCAAGGTTGGCCTTTCCATTTATGATCATAAAGCACATAGTGATTCTCACTTAGCATTAGAGAAGGGCTTCCATTTCATACAACATTTCAAATTCATAACAAATGTGATTTAAAAATAAAGAAAACCATATTAATTTCTTAGCACACTGATTATGCATATTCATTTCAACCATACAACCACTCTCAACCTACCAATGCACACATGCATAGAAAATATAGCATTATGCTTAAACATGAAGTATTGAACAACAATTTCATAACATTTACAAGGAAGAATGCCCAAATGTAGGAACAATTACACAACAAATTTAGTCAGTTGGCCACTTCACTCAAGGTATTACACCAAAAATGGTTAATTTCAAGGATAGAGAATGAAAGCCAATTTCCTTCACTATATAGGAAACATGGATGTCACTTCTTAGACACTGATTCTAGGTTGAATACATAACAAAATATGGCTATTTAGGTCTTACACAACACAAATGATATGCCTTCACTTCATCTTATGGTTCCCTCAATTATCCTCCCTTTTTCTAGTGCTTCAAGTGCACAAACACAATCAAAGAGTTGAGTTATTCTTGGTCTACCCAACTCTAGAAAATATCTCTCAAACTAGTTTCCTAAAATATTACAAATAAATTTTGGACTGTATTGTCCAATTTCTAACACAATAATAAAGGGTTATAAGTATCTTATTGACAAGTTCACAAGGGTTATGGGATTCAATACACACAATTCGAGTCTCTATATTCAATCACTACAATACTCCATAGCTCAATAATTCTAAATGACTCCCCCATTCCTTTCCCCACAAGTGCTAATTTATGCATGAGGGGTCCCTTCTTAGGTTACAAGATCAACATGGCTCTTCCATGAGGTATGTAACCCATGCTTGGGAGACTCCTGTACCTCCTCCCCCATTCTCTCATAACTACTTTGAGCAGTTTGTAGTTCAACAAGAAACATCAAGGTCCAGAAAATTAAATTCAGGGGAGATAGGAAACTTCATAATCTCCCTTACAAGCTTCCTAAGCAATCTATCCTTATAGACATTGAGATATATATAGGATTGTCCTCATATTAATCTTTAGCAATTTGTAATTTATTTAAATGGATATTTGCATGATTTTTTTTTGGAAAGTATCCATGTTGGTCCTCCAACATTATTATCCTTAATAGCATTACAAAAGTTGGGGATTGGAAAAAGGGATGTTACAGACGACTCGTGAAGTTGTGATGCACACCAGTTTAAAATATAGCGAATATATTATTGTTTATCATTGAAAAATTCAAAACTTATAAACAAAGAAAATGAGCAAAAAAACAATCCGCCTCATTTAGAAGACCAAATCATATTTCCACTTTGTATTTCTCTGATATTTTTCAAGAAATCCTTGCTTCAAAAAACAAATTAAGTCCAAAAAAACCTAATTATGGATATGAAATTAAAATGTGAGGAAATACTCTCAAGGTTATATCAGAACATTCTCTCTATCTGTATGTTTTTTGCATTTATCTTCTCCTTATCATATATTCTCTTTCAATAATTATTAGTTGCAATTGCATTATTTTTTATTAATGAAAACTTTAAGGGAAATGAAAGTAGATAATAAAATCAATGGCATGTTGGTTTTAATTAATAAAATAATTAACAAATTATATTCATATTTTAATGTAAAGAGATAGATGGGGAATCCCACTAGATCATATGGAGAAACAAAAACACCTTATGCCTTTGAACATATAATTGGATCCCTTGTGACTCCCATTCGAACAACAAAGGAAACATATACAACAATATGCATGTCATGACAAACATTATGTGTGAACTATCATAAACAATATATAGATATTATAACTTTGTTACTCCATGTTTTCGCAATAATTCCACAAAAAATATATTTGATCCCCAATTTCACATAAGTGTTCTAATTAACATCGAATAAACCATTGGCACTGAGAAATTTCTAGATGCATATCTAAATAAGATATTTAATTTTTTCTTCCTCTAGTTTTAACTTTTTATTGTATATGTCCTTGAGTAGGAAGAAATAGGTCGAGAGGATTTATAGTTTTTGGTTCTTAGGGATGTTCTTTACCTTTTCAATAATAGGAAATATAAGTGATAATGATTTAAATTCAATGAGGTCTTAATGTTGAGAAAAAGAACTTGCAAAAGTAGTAATGAGTGAAGTGATCGATACTTGTAACTCCTTTTGACTCAATTGGCCAATTTACTAACACAAGGTTTTCCTAGATTCCCCCCCCAACCACCATTTCCAAGTTCAAGCTAAGATGGTGATATATCTACTATAATAATATGTGGCTACAAGGGAATATTTTATGGGATAAAAGGTTGAGGAATAATTTTCCCATCCAAGAAAAAATGTCTTATTCTATCTAGCTAATCGAATTCATTTAAGTTAGCATCAAAATGAATTAATAATTTTATTCTTTTGTTCATGTCTTCCTACCAAGTCACATTGAGCCTTCTCCCTTGTTCTTGTTGCAATCCTTGAGAACCTCTACTAAAGAAACCCATGTTGATCATAAAGCACCAAAATATTTTTTTTTATGGGTTGAAAACTCAATCTACTCACTTCATTGTATTCCTCAAAATAACTTGAATGTTAAAGGTATTATTAACTAGTTATTGCCACATATTATGCCAATTTTTGTTGCATAAAGAGTATCTCTTATTTCCACTATCCATCACACAAAAATCCAATGAAAATATTTCTAAGTAACCTAAATTGAAACTTGAATGTGTGTTGCCCACAGGGCATAGAATAGACAGTGATGGGGTGTACTGTTAAGTCACTTCGTGATCTGAAGCACTGGTTCAAAACTCCGCGGGAAATTTTTTAGCCATGTTAAGGGTTGGTGTGGCCCAGGCCGGGTGTGATACCAAAGTGATTTTGACGACTTAGATGCCCCTAGGTCGTTGTTTCTCAAGCCACATGTCAACCCTGAAGTAATCTTTAGAGAAATATAAAAAATTGATAAACAAAAAACTTGAATGTGCGACGATGTTCCCTCATTAATTTATTTACAAAACCCCAAAAAATATTTTTCTGATTGTTGTATGAGGTGAAATCTCATAAGTTGGGATTGTAGACTTTCATCCATGGCCTAATCCCATTTTGTCTTAAATGTGACCTTCATTGTTTTACAAAATATTTCTGCATGTCACATGTATGGCATGGTTCCCATCATTCTGGAAATTATCTTTGTTTATTGAATACAATCTTGACATTACGTGTGTGGTATTAGTAATTTTATCCTTGTTGAACCAAAACATGACACATTAATATGCTAAATGTAGCCCTGAGGGTTAGCTCAATTGGTAGAGTCCTTGTCATCAATGTTGGGTATGTGTTATATTCTTTGTACGCCTAGTTGCAGGAGTTGTTATGTTGTGCTGGGTGTAGCGGCAGGGTCGTGGAGGGGTGGTATCCCCCCTTGGTGGGGGGTAGTAGCCCCTTGCATGAGGTTCAGGGTCGCGCTCTAGATTTTTTTTTTTTTTTTTTTTGCGAACCCAAGGATAGTTGGATGAACCTAGGGATGGTGTGGTGGACCCACCCATGGTTTTGTGAATGGTTTTGGGCATGATGGTTTTTCCCATGGTATTTTTTAGATCTAGTCAAGGGAACTATGGTTATATTCTAATCTGAGGTTAATGGATTTGGGGTTTATACTTGATTCGACATGTATATGATGTATTGTAACATTGAAAGGAATATAGGAAAAAAAACAATTTGGTTTTCCTGGTTTTGGGTTCCAAGAGAAAAAAATATTTGTATATTTTATGTTCTTGTCATTGTATATTTTCTATTTTTTAATAATTCATTTGTAGTTTATTTTTGTATAGGGTTAAATTATCCCATTACTCTGAGGTTAGGCTCCATGGTGGATCTGGTAGGAGGTGATCCCTTCGAGTGGATATGCTTGGTATAAATATTTTCTGGACATAGCAATCATCGATCTCTAGGTTCCATGAACCACATAGAAAAAAATATATATTCCAAACGCGGAGTCAAATGAAAAATATAATGAATTTTCAATCATGTATTTATATGTTCATGCATTACAACATATTTCAACTTAATACCATCACTTTCCAACTTATCAAACTGAATCTCATAAAATATTATTACACTCTCATCCAAATTCAAATGAACATAATGAGTTAACCATGATTATCCTTGTATTTTGCATGCTCAAGACATTCAAGCAATATTCATCTTTCCAAACAAGGTTTAAAATGTTTCCTAATGGGACCCCCACCTTTACCTCTAGTTAGTTTTGTATGTAGTATTTGAGGAAGACTGATGAGATAATTCTAATTTAAGACTTGCAACTCTTTGCAAGTATTTTTTTTACTGAGCCAATTTTTGGGTCAACAAATGGTTATTCTATAAATTGGTCTGCTTACAATATGCCAAGACTCAAAATATTTGGTTTTCATCAAATAGAATAATAAGTATGGTTCAAGGATCAAGCATATTGTATCTTAAGTGGTATTAGTTTTTTAAAATTAAATGAAATATGTTAAGTATGTAAGAATGCATAAATTGATGTTGGCAATGAGGAAGTCGCATTGCAGGTCTATGTCTTGCATGCTAGAGCCTATCTCTTAGGGTGAAGCATGGAAATAAACAAGTACTTGGGTAAGGCTGCTCAATTAATTCTTGCAAGATAATCCTCTACGAATATACACAAGATACAATTGATTTCACTTGAATGTTTGTGGTCATCAAAATCTGATCAGTCAATGACATACCTTGAAAATATTGTATAAAACAAAAAAATTTGTTCAATGCGAGAATTGTCATAAAGAGCCAATATGGAAATACAAGAAAATAAACAATATTTGAATTAAACAAATAAAATGAAAGCAAACAACATATAGAAAGAAAAAGTGAAAATAGAAAAACCCATTCATTTTTATTTATTTATTATTATTATTATTAAATCCTTTCAAGAAATTATTTTACTTTTCTCGCAAGTTCCGTATATTGTTTCAAATGTGAAATATTGGTAGTATAAGAGAACAGTGAGTCATCTTTGTCTTTCAATGAGAATTATGTCTAATGATAAAGGAAATTATATATGGACTTAGCCATTATTTGGAACTCGAAGTGTTTTCCTTTCTCAACATTAGTGAATCCCATAAAAATACTTTCTAGCCAACTTCACCAATAACTCTGGCTTAGCCTTTTTACCAAAATATTTTTAATAGTTTGTTGTATTTTTTTATATTGAAATTAGACAAGGCATAATTTTTTTGTTCTTCAAGAGCTATCAAAACATTAAATCTCTAAGGTATATATATTGAATTCAATTCTTTAGCTTGATAGGCTAATATTAGAGAAGCTAACTCAAGTTCAACAAGCATAATGACTTCTTGACCATAGATCAACTAAAAGGGTGTGTGTTCGGTATCGATTTTGATGGTTGTGTGGTCTTCCCATAACGAATATGACCACAAGGTATGTCACTGGAAAGGTTTACCATCAATATTTATTTTCATATTTTAACCAAACTTTTGTTGGCAAAATTAGATTCTCTATTTCCTTGGCGGTAATAGGTGGATGAAGTGAAGTGTTACATTCCCAATCTGTTGCAAAAATGAGTCAATTTACCAAAAATAAATGATGGTCATTTATCAATGATGATTTATATTGGTAATATGAAAGAGAAAAAGTTGTTGGTTTCAAGGAAACAAATCACCTATTTATCTTTGGCATGTTTAAGGGAACTTCTTCAGACCACATTGTAAAATAATTTGTAACTGTTAGGATAAAAATATGGCCATCAAAATAGGGTGAGTTAATAGGTCTTATTAAATCTAGTCCCTATTTAGAAAATAAAAACTCAAACAAAACTGGTTGTAAGGGAATAACAAAGAATATTTTTTTTTCCAATAGCTTTTTTGCACTCAATGTCACAAGCTCATACAAACTTCTATGAATCTCTAAATATGGAGGGCCAATAATAATTTTTTCTTAAGATCTTATGAGTAGTGGTATTTGCAATAAAATGGTTGCCAATATGAATACATAAATCAATAGTTCCATGTAATTTTTCAAGCATATACTAAGCAGTTGTTTCATCAATACAATGTAATAAAAATCCATCAATAGATCTACAAAATAATATAATGCCTAAAATGAGATATTTTGAAGCTTCAAGAAAATTTATCCTTAGCTCATGATTTTCAAGGTGATCAAGAAAATGTTCATGTTGCAAACAATGGATAATATATTGATACCAAGGGTGATCTTCCATATTAACAATTTCATATTGAGTAAAAAATAGGGCGGACAAGGAAACATCATTGTTTTCAATGATAGTGACCTGATTTATCATAATGAACTAGGTACAAGGCTAAGTATCATCCTTTTATTGTGTTTGTAGTTATTATTGTAGATTCACGCTCTTGAATCTTAATAAGAAAATGAGCGAGTTTACCCTACAATAACATTTGAGATAACATGAATGTAACTACAGGAAATGGGACTTTTATCTTGGTGCCCCTGTCAAGGATGAAATGATGAAAATTTTGAACATATTGCACTAATTCATATGTACGTTTTTCAATTTAAGTGTACTTCATTTATATGTCACAAAGGATTTGTATCATGAAAATTTATTTGTTATAAGTTTGATAGGAAAAGTGTTTTCCACATAGTCTTAGAGCTAGCATATGGGAAATTTTCCCAAAGTGACTTTGGGTTTAATTTAACTTTATGATATATAAAGTTAATGAGAAAAATTCACTTTATTAATGTCAATGAGAGACTAAAACACAACCATTGGATCCAGAGGGCCTATGATTAAATATCAACACTTAATATTGGAGGCTAGGTGTATGAATGCCAAAGGAAACCCTCTCCGGGCTTTATAATGGCATAAATCCCAAGGAGAGGCTCAATTCTAATTGCTGAGTGAGAGACTCATGAGAAGGGAGAAAGGCTGAGCTTAAGGAGGGAGGACTAGTTGTTGAGTATAGCATTCAAGTGGCACAAATTCAAAGATAAGAATGTTGGCATGAATTCCAAGGCAGTGTGATAATTGATTGTAGATTGTATAGTTGAGAATAAGAAGTTTGTACAACAACTAAGGGGAACAAAAATCAAGGGAGAGAAGTGGAAAAATTTTCTAAGGAAGTTTTGTATTGAACAATAGTTTTTTGCACACAATTAAAGGAAATTTGGTGTTTATTTGGTTGTTTTACAGTTCATACATGATATACAATTTGAACGACACATGGAAGAAGGTAAATGGGTTAAAAAAGGTTCATGAGTATGCAAATTAAATTTTTTCATGAAGCTTCCATTTTAGAAGCCATGTGAATGTATTGTTACCCACCACTGGTAGGTGAACCCTGTTAGGGTCTTAGGGTTTTGAGGTAAAATGTCTTTGTCTCATTCATTCATTTTGGATTTTTGTGCAACAATTTAGCCTATGAATTGTTGTTGTCATAAAAGTCATTGTCCCACATCATTACAAGTTATCCATAAAGGGTTAATACATATAAGATAAAGTTTGAGAGAGTCATGAGGTCATCTGTTCATAAAAAATCAGTTAGGGTTCAAAGGGTTATGTGTCATTAGTCACTGGTCAGAACCATTATAAACAAGTCTAGTTCATTTTAAAGATTTTGTTGAGTCCGTTATGGAGTATTATTTATCCATCCATTCAACCACTTATAATTCATGGTTCTATTCATATGTACCCACCATCCATTTCTACATTCCTATACTTTTCCATATACCCTATTTCATCAAATCCCTTTCATACATTACATCACCTACATGAGAATTTACATAAAACATTATATACATACACTCCCATCCTAAATACACATCCTAATCATTATTATCCATATGCCTAAACTCATTTCATATCATCATAGATAATATACCCTCACAAGTCATCGCTATCATTAATATATCATGTTCCTAACAACTATTATACCCATGATACCTTTGTCCTAAGTCTACACGAAAGATAAAGCAAACAAAAGGGCACATTTCAAAATTTCTTTTATGTTGCCCTTTTCTCACTCTCCATTTTGCATTAGCGCTCTTTCTAAAGCACAGTGACAACAATATACATAGTACATAGGTCTAGAGAAAGTTGATAGGGTGCGAAGATAGAGTTTATTTGACCGTGGAGGACTACTATGCAATCACTACACAAATTTTGGTATTGCACAGTTGTTGTGCATCTGTTGCACAACCATCTCCAGCTCCTTTTAGAGGTCACATGCAACTACAAATCATTTATTCTTATTGTCAGAAATAGGATACATCACTTCCATCCTCAGTTTGTCTTTTTGAAGCTCAATTATAAGTTGATTAATGATTGTTGTATGTGCTACTACATAATCATTGCACTAACCCTCTTTACATTCTGGTCAAATTTTGAGATAGTATTGTAGGATTAGGGTTTGCGTGTCATATGTGAATGGTTTCAAATGTATTGATTCATAATCTTGTTAGTTTCCTTCTACGAAATTTCTCCCATATATACCAAATTACATTACATACACCGTGTGGTTTTAAAAGGTTGTTAAAGCCAATAGGCAGAGCCCTTTGAAACTTGTCAAAAAGGCCATCAATTGTCTTTAAATTGCGTCGTCAGTGTGTATATAGTGTTTTCATTCCTCCACGAATTTAGTGTGCCACGACCATAATCAAAAATCTTCCCTGAAGGTTTTAAAAGACACATGGAGAGCCTAGTTAGCAAAACCAAAACCAAAGGAGGAGAAGTGGTGTGCATTGAGCCTAGGAGCCTACACCTTATGAACTCTGACCCAACCATTAGAGTGGCCATTGAAAAAACTGGGTCTATATTTTTTTTTGAGAATATACAGACTCATGTCCATCATCTACAACTTTCAAGCATGTTTTCTCTTAATTTCAAAGGAGATAAAGTTAAGATTGGTAATATGGAGTTTGTAGTGTCAGAGGAGACCATTTCTGAAGCTACAAAAATCCCTTTGCAAGGTGAGAGTTGGCTTAATGGGAATGAATTGGTTGCAACATACTTCAAAGAATTTGTTAAACCCCAATTCGAGGACAAGTATGATACCACCTTTCCAAGGAAATATTTGTTAAACCATTGTAGTCAATTGCTGACAATGATCTAGAGATACTTCACATGTGAAGGTCGATTTAGTAATGTATATCAGTATCATATCAGATTTCTCATGAATTTCACTGCTAAGAAGGGTTTAAATATTCCATATTACTTATTTAAGATTTTGGGAAAAATGGAAGAGAGGGTACAGTGAAAAGGGGATAAACATTTGCCTAGACCTTTTAACTTTTCATTAATCAAGGTGTTGGTTTTGCATGAGATGGAAAAGAGGAAGATGCCATGAGAGAGTTTTTTGTCAAATGCAGGTCATTTGGCTCATGCAAAAAAATCCCTAATAGAAACAAAAGCTGAAGAAGAATATCCTAAAACTGAAAAAACAGTGAAAGAGACAGTGAAATAAGCAGTTAAGGGTAAGAAGGCAACTAGAAAAGGGAAATAAAAAATACAAATGGCACACGAGCAAACACAATTTTTGTTTAGGCCGAGGAATAGATTGAGAACCAAACAACTGATTGAGGAGCCAACTCATCAACAAACCATTGATGTTTCAAAATACATTCCAGAGTAGTGTATAGTGGAACAACCAGATGTTCATATGGAAGGCAGGGATATTGAATTTACAAAATTGCAATATAACCTTAGCGAAGCCCAACTTACAACTGCCTATTTGTAGAGAGAAAATAAGGAGCTTAGACATATAACATCGAAGGTAAACCAAAAAGAAAAATGTGACAAATCTAAATGACCTCCTAGACCCACAACTCAAGAAAAGGGAAAATAAGTGATAGATGTGGAGGAAATGGAAGAACCTAAAGTACAACCAAGAAAACCTATGACAAGGGCAATAAGGGATACAACTAGATGGAAATAAAAAATGAAAGAGGTTTTTTCAGTCAAAAGATAAACTAGAATTTTACCAGTGGAAGGAGTACCAAAGATTGTTTAAAGAAATTGAAGAGTGCCTACAACAGGTTCTACAAATAATGGAGGATAACAAAGATTTCAAAGAAGCTGTTAAAGATACACTTGTAGAAGCTAATGTCTAGGTTGAAAAAGTCACTGAGACACTCAAAAAAGCTCAAATGGTACTAAAATGGACTCTTCCTGTACATAGATAGGTAAAGAGTTACTATACTAGAAATCTGATTCTGAGGAGGAGGTTGAGGTTAATGAAGCAAAAGTTATGAAGGGATAGGAGAAAATTAAGGAAGTTCAAACAGACATTTGGAAATGTTCCTAAAAAAAACATCCACAACTAGCCAAAGAAGCTAATACAACCACCTGCAAAGAGACTAAGTCTTCATCCAGTAAGCCTTCATTGAGTAAAAAGAGGAGGCAATTTTTATATCTGATCTCATGCTTTGTCAGTTGCGGAAGGTTTCATTCTGTGTAGGTGAGCTCATTTTGCAATTTTTGAGGAAAATTTTGGAGAAATTTTGTAACCTTGATGTTGGTCGGGAGTCATAAGGGACAAATGATCATTTGATGGGATTTTTTTTATATTTTAGAGTGGAAAGGAAAGCCAAATTTTAGAAATTTAAATTTCGTTGTGCAAGTGTTGAACTGGGAAATTTTGAGCTTGCACATGTGGAAAGAGGCATTAGATGGGCCCCCCTCCAACTCAACAACTTAGTCATCATCATTGTAAGTTTGTTGTCATTCAATGCAACATGTGTACATGTTGAGGTAGAGCCTACTACGCAAATGTTGTGAAATTCCTCATTCGCTGTGCAACTCAGACTTCATGTTGTTTATTCTTTTATAATCAATTTCGGACCTTGTTATTCTGATGCAAATGATATGGATAAGAATGAATGAATAGAGTAAAAATAAGCAGATATGATAGGCTAGTTTTTCTTCAAGGATAGTGTTGCATTTTGATCATAGCTTTAGTTTAAAGGCTTGATGTTTCCAAACCCAGCTAGTTTCGATCCACCCAGTGGATAGTAGATACAATGCATCTAGTCAAGTTTATTTACTTTTTTGAAATGTATTTAAACCAAAACAGAATATGGAAGAAGGGTTGGGATTTGAAGAAACCTTGTGTGTATGTGTATTTTGTTTTGCTGAATAAAAATATAAGTGCAATATTTTGTCACTGTGATTCAGAGATTCATGTGGTATGCATTTCGAGTTATTGTGTTCCTTTTTGTGTAATTGTTAATATGAATATTTTATTACATTTCACTTTTAAAGTAGCTCTCTAAAGCAGTTCTCTAGAATTCAACTCTCTTGATTCTCTGGTTAACTGATTTATTTATTTATTTTTTAATTTTTCTGTTATGATGGAATTCACCCTTAGTTAGGTGCTCCATTGTTATTTTTATTCTCAATATTTAGTCAAGAAAGTATGTTGCAGAGTTTCATGATGTGCTTTTTTGCATTTGATTAGATATTGTTATGTGTTTTTCTAGTTTCTTCACTATACTCCAACTGATGTATATTTTGAAATATGTACCTACCTTGCCTCTGCTTTTGCAAAATCACTGGTATTAAATTAGTTTATAAATATGAAATTATGGTTTTGGTTTCATGCCTTAGTGGCATTTCTTCTTAAATATACCAACACTATTCATTAAATCCTATTTCCCTTTTTCATATCTAGTCTATGTAAGGTGTCCTTGAACTTCAGTGTTATTTACCTTTGGACATTTTTCGAGTGAGGGATCCCCCTCTAGTTAGAAAGGACTAGTATCTAGCCCAAAGAGGTTTGTGGTTACCTTTGGGATTTCTCTCCTCAACCTCGAGAAATTTACAGAGTGCTAAGAAACCCTATAAGAGAATTTTTCTCCTATTTTTGTCTTCAGTCAAAAACTAAAAACCCCTTGGAGCCACCTGATAGTTTTGAAATGCTACTTTTCTCCACCATCTGAGCCAATCGTCGTGTACCCTCAATCATTTTTCATGATCATATGTTTGAAGGTGGGTCATCCAATACCAAAAGTATGCTTTTTCATTATTGGGAACACTTAAGCATGGATTACTCTGATACTTCGAAGGAGGAAGGGACTTGATTGTACTCTTTTTCCCTTACCTCAACTGGGGGGGTTTATCTTGAATCCTAGTCCCATGGTATCTCCTTTATTGGCTATTAGCTTTAGGAGTGGAACTACATGGGAAACCTTGATTTTTCCTGTGTGTTCCCACCTCCTGATACCATACATCTCACTTACCTCCGCTCATTACAAACCCTTTTCACATTTTCCCTATCTAGGTCCACAAGGTGTTAGCATCCCCTTCCCCTTTTTCCATACCTTGGGTCGGGCCTAGAATGATGCCCTAAAGGCTGATGCAACTAAAACAAAGATAAAAGCATAATATGTCCACATACAACAAGAAATGTACAAAAAAATGCAAAATATATCTGAGACAATAAAATTTAGCTTGTGGAAAAAAGCCAAACATGAGCTCTACCCCCTATCATTATGGTCATCACCCAGGTTCCTAGGTCCCCTATGAGTGCTCCTTGCATCATTAAGGAACCCATAAATGTCTTAGCCCCTGGTGGGAAATTAATTGCCTCACTTTAAGGGGGTAATCATTGCTATATATTTCACTTCATGCTCTCATCCTCTTGAGCCTTGAGCAGTTAAATGAAGACAAATCAATAAAAGGCAAAAGGAAAATGAATAAGGGTGGAAAAAATAAGGTTGGGGTAACTCATGTACCACGATTGTTCCCTCCTACATTCATATTTCCAAGGTGTGGTATTTCCTCATCATAGATACCCTTGTATCATGGCATGTGGCTTGGAGCCATCCCTTTGTGCCCACTATGTTCCATCATCATGCCACATGACACCTACCACTTGAAGGGTGTACCTTTGACCTATCATTCCCTTAGAGGTTGAAACCACCTAATAGGGTCCTTCATTAACCTCTCCTACCCACGAAGGTAACATTAGGACATGTTCAAAGCCCTAAATTTTGAAGGAGAACCCAATATGAAGTTTCCATATTTTCCCTTGACTTGAAAGCATATTTGATCAATTTCACTAATGAATTATTGTATTGGAAGGTGAGGAGATACATTAGATCCTATACATGATTGCATGCGTGTTTCATATTGTACTTGGAATCCATATACGTGATCCAAGCCCTCTAGAGGATCACAATGACATTTGTAGGGTGAGCATTGAGAGCCATGGTCCCTCATCTGTGTAGAACATTGATTTCCACACCATGGGCTTCTTCAGCACCACCATTTGCTTGCTCATGCCCTAGATATTCAAGTGATGATGCACTTGAACCAGGATTCCCCACTCGGCTACACATTGAACCCAACACTTTCCAATTGATCCAAGGCCCATAGGAGTTATTTATTTCCAAGGGAGACATTGGAGGGAATGCGTCATATTCTATCCCTCACTGATGGAGAATTGACTTAATTTTTAGCCACCAGTAGACCCATGAGACCATTGTTTGTGCCTACATCCACTTGGGAGTATGTTATTATGCTTTTATCGTAGGTCAAGTGGCCACCCCTTGGCCTCTTCTTCATCATGGCAGTTGAGGACTCAAGTATCCCTTTCAAAAACCCTTTACACCACTATTTTATCATTTCAGCTTCATTTGGATGGATTATCTTACACATTTGAGCTATTTGGTGGGATTGTCACCAAATTTATTGTTATTTTTCACATTGAAGTAAATTTAAGGGAATTTTAGGCTAAATTGAACTTGTAGAGGCTCATATAAATAAAGTGAGACCTCATTTGTATTTATCATCATCACACTTGGAGATCTCTTCTTAATAATTTCACATTTTTTCTTGGATGTCTATTGGAGCTATTTTATGTATTTAATTATTTTTAGGAGTTTAATTTTTTCCTATCTTGGAGCTGTTATCTTGATATTGGATTAGATATATCTCTTGATATTTTGTAAGAGCTTCTTTGTTGGAAAATTTTCATGTAATAATGTCTAATGTGTGGAAACCTTACAACTAGCTATTTAGTTTTATGCCCTAATTATTGAATATCATTGAAAATATTGTTAGATTGAAAATTTGTGCATGTTACTTATTGAATGGCAAGTAGATGAATGTTCCCAGTGGAGTAGAACCTGCTTTTCTTCCATGAAAGTCCATTGTTCTTGGGTGGGTAAATGATCAAGAGTGACAACTAAGGAATCATTATTTATCCTCCTTGAAGATTAATTTTAGCCAAATATCAAATTACATAGAATACATAGCCCAAGAGTAAGGAAGTAATCCAAGTAAAATTGATGATCACCCTCCTTACCCTTCTCTTTTTGTCCTTCTAAATTTATGCCCTAACCCTAGATGGATATGTAGGGCCTTGTGTGGATTGCCTTAGAGAGGTGAATTGGAAAACTAAATAGATACACTACCAAATTGTTGTATTCTCTAGTGACCCTCAAATTTTGAGGTAATTCCCACAACTAGTTTGAGAGAAAACTCAAACCCTAGCTCAAATTTGGAGTTGATCTTGGACATCTTTGGTTAGTAGTATTTTAAAGTCATTTGTCCATCAAAATTCAAATAATTTCATCTCTCTTGGCCTTCCTCTTCACTAATTTGACCTAGTGTGCTCTTTGGAGGGTATCCTCCCACGATTAATCATAAAACCTAGGTCTCACGTGGTCCCATTCTAGGATTCTCAAGAATAGCGAAAGCTCATATAAAGATACACAATCAATGTATAAATATTCTTGAGGAGTCCTAATCATCTTTGGAGACCTTTACCTTAGACCTCTTTTCCATCATTGGATATCATTAACCTTAGGTCCAGGTCTTCTCATGGGTATTTATAGGAGAGCCTTTCACTTTGAGCCTCTCCTTTGAATGGGCCTTGGAAATCACATCATACCTAGTCATTGATTCTATCATTAATAGTGATTTCCCTCACACTGGGACTCCTCCCATCGGTGAAAGTTCATAAATATTATGGGACTTAGGTTGTGGTGACAATGGGCCTTTGTCACATGTGTTGTTGTACCCTCTATTTTTTTTCCTATGTACAAGTCTTGCTAGTTTGTGCAACAAAAATTATCTTTCCAAGCAGTGAGAATATGGGTTCGAACTCCTACCATAATGGATATCATCCCTACCATAGTGGATATTATTCCCTCCATTATGGATCTAAATTATGCCTAAGTGGATCTCAAGCTTCCATCCTTGGCCTACAAATACATGCACTCGAAGGAAAATGGGTTGTATTTTTTACTCTTGAAACTATACTTCCACTATGCTGAAGTATCTATTGAAATCTTATGAATGCAAGGTTAGAATTAAGTGATATTGGGAGGAAGCTATTAACATCAAGGATTTGGTTGTAACTCTCTCCTTTTCTTTATTAATACAAATGCATATTTTTTTCCCACTCTCATTGTTATGGTGATTGTTATGAGATTCCTTGATCACCTACATAGATTATGTTAAATTATGTATGTATCACATGCTTTGATAATATGTATGTTTGTGTCTTTGTAGATATTTCTTCGAGCATCAAGAATGTGATCAAAATCTATATCAAACAACAGTGAGGACAAGAATTCAAAAAAGATATGAACCATTCATATTATCTCACATTTATGATTTGTTGGTAATCTAGGGAATGTTTCTATATATTTTATTATTTTTTTCTAGTTTTTGGTTTTCTAACCTAGGGAGACCACTCTTGTCCACAAGAGCGATTTTCTCCACCAAACAAAATTGGTGACTCAACTAGGGAATAATTTGTTCCTTGGTAGGATTCCTTGTTTTTATTAAGTGGAACCTTTCCTAAGTCTCTAGAAAACCTTGTTTGATTATGAAAACCTATATCTATTAGATATTTTGTTGAGATTGCAACAAGATGATGAGCTTAGTGAAAAGTGTCGCTTTCACTAAGTGGGCCCGCAGTCTATTTTTGGCACAAGTCTATTTTTAGATATGTCGATCATATTCTATGAGTTGCAGGATGCTATTTGTGGATGGTTGGTCAAGTTGGAAAAATAGATGGACTTCTATTTTTAGACATATTGGGCAGAATCTATTTTTATATTGCCAGTCTAAAAATAGATATGTCGAATACTATTAGCTCTTAATAATATTTGGACTCTAAACATTATCTTATCCTCTTGGAGCACTTTATTTAAGTGCACAGAAGTGGCACATGCAGCTGACAGAAGGAATTACGCTATTCCTGAGGGTTAAGTGAAGCTATTGCATGGAGACTTCAGTTAGAACTCATGTGACAGAGTTTGGTGGAGTTGATTGAGGAAGTTAGTGGAGTTGTATTCAGTTTAACTCAGTTAAACATAGTTGAGCTAGTTGTATCTAGTCTAACTGATTGATACACTAGTGAGAGTGGTGTGAATTAATTATTAATTAATTCACTAATTATTAACTCATTAATCAAATAAAGAATACATTAGTTAACTACACTGCATGGACAATTTCAGTGGAGACCAGTGAAGAGGTAAGTGAAAGAGCTGGTTGACTATCAGTTGTGACTATAGTGTTGCATGATTTGCAACACATAATGGTTGGAGATGCCAATGAGGATTGCGTGAGAAAGTCTAGATCAATTTGAGTTCATTAAGAGCCATTCTTCAGCAGTCATTTCTCAGTAGAGGCAGGCTAGCAGGTGGCAGAGATCGGTGCATGGGATTTACTAGATCGGACCTGATTAGTGTGTAGCAATTGGAGATTGTAATGAGAGCTTGTGAGGAGCTTTGTATGATGATTTTTACATGATCTATATGACATATAATATACAGATAGTTGGGGGTTTTCATCTTTAAGCTTTCCCATAAATTACTGTGCTCATATGTGTGAATTTTTATGGTTTTAATGTGTGCATGCAATTGATTTTATTTCCGCAAGTAATGATCAATAGTAGAAGAGATTCTGTATTGTGCATGAAGTCAAATAGTGTGTGATCAGGAGAATCACGGATGTATAAAATATCATTTATATAATTTCTACAAGGTATCAGAGCGATATTGATCATTGGAGCAATTGCAAAGCATTGAAGCAGTTGAGTTTTGTGTTGGTGGAATTCGAATTTGCAGCAGTGTTTTCTTGGTGTCGAAGTTGAGATGTCTTTCAACGGATTGCGATTGGAGTATTTCCTTGAGGGCAGCTCGAATTATATTGCATGGAACAACAGGATGGAGGCAGTGCTGGAGGACAATGGGTTGAATGATTTCATAGATGCAGAAATTCCAAAACCTGCTTCTAGCGATGCTGCCGCACTTGACGCATAGCAAAAGAAGACAAAAAAATGTCGAAGGATTCTATTGGAAGGTGTGAAGGATCACATAGTGTCCAGCCTTCATGGTAAAGCTTCTCCATTCTTGATGTGGAAAGCTTTGATGGATTTTTTCCAAAGCAAGAGCGACTAGAGGAAGTTGGTGCTCAAGGATAAACTCAGGAATATAAAAGTGGAGAAAGGTGACAGTATACCCATGTACCTCACGAAGTTTTTCCAGTGCAGCGATGAGCTGGGAAGTGTGGGGGTTACTGTAGATGATGAGGACTTGGTGAGCTTGGCTCTCCTTGGGCTTCCAAAGAGTTTGCATTCCTATCAGGACTCTGTCAATGGTCAGGATAAACTGCCAGGATTGGTCGGATCTTGTGCAGGAGGAGATAAGGCAGAGTACCAGGTACGGATCTTCATCGAAGAATGAAGATGAAGAAAATTTCACTTTGGCTGCCAAAGAAAGGAATGGGAAGAGCAAGAAGAATGCTTCTCAATCCAATGTAAAAGGCAAGAAGCAGGACATGTCCAAGGTGAAGTGATTTCACTATCACCAACACGGACATTACACCACTAATTGTCCACAGAAGAAGAAAAATAAGCAGGCTGTTGGATCTGCAGCTGGAGAGGCCTTAGCCTCGTAGTTTGAGCTGTATTTTTCACTGATCGCATGCTTGGTCTCAAGTATGATGGGTTCAGTGTGGTTTCTTGATAGTGGTGCGTCTTTTCACATGATCGGAGACAAATATTTGTTTACTGATCTGGATGAGAAGGATCTTGGAGTGCACATTGAGATGGGCGATGATGGTAGATACAGTGCGACCGGTATCCAGAACATTTCCTTTGAGAGGGATTCTGGTAAACGCTTCGTATTGAAGGAAGTCATGCATGTTCCAGGATTGAAGAAGAATCTTATCTCTGTGGCGATGTTGGAAGACAATGGATATGATGTTGTCTTTAGCAAGGGAAAGGCTTTCCTGCGCAGTAAGACAACTGGTGAAACCCGGAGGATAGGGGTTCGAGTTAAGAACCTTTATCAATTACAGGTAGATGGCTGCGCAGCAATGGCAGGCAAGGTAAAAGGAGTGGTGAGCCGGGATGAGGGCGAGCTATGGCACAAGAGATTGGGACATCTTCACCATGGTGCTTTGAAAATTTTGTAGTAGATTTCTACCGGGTTTCCCAAAGGTACACTTACGCAGTCAGATCAGTGCAAGGGATGTACTTTGGGAAAATTTGTGAAAGCCACCTTTCACGAGAAGGATAGTCGTGCCACGAAGATCCTTGAGAGAATTCACACAGAGATGTGTGGACCTTTCTCAGTAGCTTTGACAACAAAGCACAGGTATTATGTGATCTTTGTTGATGAATTTTCTCGGAAGTGCTGGATCTTCTTCATGCAGAAGAAGAGCGAGACATTCTATAAGTTCTGTGAGTTTAAGGCACTGGTGGAGAAAGAGTTGGGGAAGCAGGTGAAGGCTCTTAGGAGCGAAAATGGTGGTGAATTCATCTCTGGCGAATTCAAAGAATTTTGCAGCGCAGAAGGAATTCGAAGGGAGCTCATAGTGCCTCATAACCCACAGTAGAATGGGGTCGCGGAGTGAAAGAACAGAACAATTATGGGTGCTGCATGGGCTATGTTGCATGATCAGGGCCGTCCCATACACTTGTGGTATGAGGCATGCAATACTGCGATTTATGTGCAAAACCATTGTCCTCACAGAGTACTTGGCACGAGTACACCCGAGGAGGCGTTTTCTGGTAAGAAGCCTGATATTTCTCATTTGAATATTTTTGGCTCACCTGTTTACATTCATGTGAAGAAGGATGTGAGGAAGAAGTTGGAGCCAACCGCAAAGGTTGGGATATTTGTGGGGTACACTGATACACCCCACAACTATCCTGTGTATTTTCCAGACAGTCGGAAGACTGTTGTGCGACGGGATATCAAATTTCATGAGGAGAAAGCCATGAAGTGTTCGCTTGAGAGGGAGCCACACTTGCATGCAGATAAGGAGCTATTAGTTCCTAAGGATGAGCCTTAGGATGTGTATCAGCCACAAGAGGAGGTTCATGGAGTGGAAGAAACCACTCATGCAGCACCAACCATCAGAGGGCGGAAGCACACTACAGAAGCCGAGTGATTAAATCTTGATGCAAAGAAGATTGTAGGAGCACCTACATCATAGCGCAGGTGGAGACAATCACCTGACTGATATACTGGATACATGGCTTTGATGAGCAAGTGTATCGTGATAGAACCATCCTCTTTCAAGGAAGTTGTGGAGGACCCTGCATGGGTAGATGCCATGGTGGAAGAGTATGATTCGATTGTCAGAAACAATGCATGGGATATTGTCCCAAGGCCGGAAGGGAAATCAGTGGTAGGTTTGAGATGGATCTACAAAGTGAAGCAAGCAACTGATGGGAGTGTGGAGAAGTACAAGGCAAGATTTGTTGCCCGGGGCTTCTCACAGATTGAGGGGATTGACTATGAGGAAACCTTTGCACCTGTCGCAAGGTATTCTTCCATATGGACGATTATTGCTCTCTCAGCATAGATGGGGTGGCACATTCATCAGATGGATGTGAATACTGCATTCCTCAACGAAGTCATTGAGGAGGAGGTGTACATAGAGCAGCCCGAAGGTTTCGAGATATTCAACATCGAGTTGCATGTGTGCAGGCTCAAAAGAGTGCTATATGGGTTGAAACAAGCACCTCATGCTTGGTACACACGGATAGACAGTTATTTCACCTAACTTGGATTCTCCAAGAGTGAGGCGGATCCGAACCTATACCAGATTGTGGTGGAGGGTAAGTTGCTGATCATTGTACTTTATGTAGATGATTTGATTCTAATAGGTGATGAACTGTTAATACACTCATGCAAGGCTGATCTTGCAAAGGAGTTTGAGATGAAGGACTTAGGCCTCCTTCATTATTTCCCGGGATTGGAAATTTGGTAGCGTAGTGATGGATTGTTTGTGTCTCAAGGCAAGTATGCCCGGGAGATACTGGAGAAGTTCAACATGCATGGCTGCAAGCATATCGAGACTCCTATTCCTGGTGGTTGGAGGAAAGAGGATGCTACATCGGCAGAGGTAGTGAATGCCACTGTTTAACTACAGTTGGTGGGGTCGCTTATGTATCTAGTCAATACACGACCTGACATATGCTACGCTGTTAACCAGCTTTCACAAGCTATGGTTAATCCTACCAAGATCTTTTGGAAGGCAAGCAAGCATGTATTGAGATATCTCAGAGGCACATCGGGATATGGACTTTGGTATAGACAATCAGATGAGGTGAAGCTGTGTGGCTTCACGGATGCAGATTGGGCAGGGAGCCCAATGGACAGAAAGAGCACACCTGGAGGGATTTTCAGTATCGGGTCGACAATAGTTTCTTGGTATAGCAGGAAGCAGATATCCATGGCACTCAGTTCAGCAGAGGCCGAGTACATGGCAGCGAGTTTGGCTGCATGTGAGGCTATATGGATGAGGAAGATCCTGGTCGAGTTGTTCGGTTCACACTTGGATCCTACTGTGATATATTGTGATAATCAGAGTTGCATCAAACTCTCAGTTAATCTAGTATTTCATGATAGATCTAAACACATTGACATGCGGTATCATCATATCAGAGATTGTGTGCAGCGGAAGATCATGTTACTTTCTTACATTCCTACGGAGGATTAGGATGCTGATATCTTGACGAAGGTGCTCACCAGGAGAAAATTCAAATACCACAGGGGCAGGATCGGGGTGGCAGATAATCCCTATCTTGTTGAGAGGGAGTGTTGAGATTGCAACAAGATGATGAGCTTAGTGAAAAGAAGAGTGCTTCCTTCATAAAGTGGGCCCATAGAGCCTTTGGCACAAGTCTATTTTTAGACTATGTTTTATTTTGAACATCTCCGATCTGTTATTCATAGTTGCGGGATGCTATTTGTGGATGGTTGGTAAAGTCGAAAAAAATAGATGGACTTCTATTTTTAGACATACTGTGTGGAATCTATTTTTAGATTGCCGGTCTAAAAATAGATATGTCGAATATTATTAGCTCTTAATAATATTTGGACTCTAAACATTATCTTATCCTCTTGGAGCACTTCAGTTTGATGCCTGGATGTGGCACATGCAGCTGACAGAAGGAATTACGCTATTCCTAGGGTTTAAGTGAAGCTATTGCATGGAGACTTCAGTTAGAACTCAGGTGACAGAGTTTGGTGGAGTTGATTGAGGAGTTAATGGAGTTGTGTTCAGTTTAACTGAGTTAAACATAGTTGAGCTAGTTGTATCTAGTCTAACTGATTGATACACTAGTGAGAGTGGTGTGAATTAATTATTAATTAATTCACTAATTATTAACTCATTAATCAACTAAATAATACATCATTTAACTACAGTGCATGGACAGTTTCAGTGGAGACCAGTGAAAAGGTAAGTGAAAGAGCAGGTTGACTATCAGTTGTGACTATAGTGTTGCATGATTTGAAACACAAAGTGGTTGGAGATGCCAATGAGGATTGTGTGAGAAAGGCTGGACCAATTTGAGTTCATTCAGAGCCATTATTCAGCAGTGATTGTGCAATAGAGGCAGGCTAGCAGGTGGCAGAGATTGGTGTGAAGGATTTTGTTGGAAGGTTCAAAGGATTTTGTTGGAGGGTGTGAAGGATCACATAGTGTCCAGCCTTCATGGTAAAGCTTCTCCATTCTTGATGTGGAAAGATTTGACAGATTTATTGCAAATAAAGAGCGACTAGAGGAAGTTGGCGCTCAAGGATAAACTCAGGAATATAAAAATGGAGAAAGGCGACAGTATACCCAAGTACCTCACGATGTTTGTCCAGTGCAGGGATGAGCTGGGAAGTGTGGTGGTTACTGTAGATGACGAGGAATTGGTGAGCTTGGCTCTCCTTGGGCTTCCGAAGAGTTGGCATTCCTATCAGGACTCTATCAATGGTCGAGAGAAACTGCCAGGATTGGTCGGATCTTGTGCAGGAGGAGATAAGGCGGAGTACTAGGGAAGGATCTTCATCGAAGAATGAAGATGAAGAAAATTGCACTTTGGCTGCCAAAGCGAGGAAGGGGAAGAGTAAGAAGAATGCTTCTCAATCCAGTGCAAAAGGCAAGAAGCAGGACATGTCCAAGGTGAAGTGCTTTCACTATCACCAACATAGACATTACGCCACTAATTGTCCACAGAAGAAGAAAAATAAGTAGGTTGCTGGATCTGCAGCTGGAGAGTCCTTAGCCTCACAGTTTGAGCTGGATTTTTCACTGATCGCATGCTTGGTCTCAAGTATGATGGGTTTAGTGTGGTTTCTTGATAGTGGTGCATCTTTTCACATGACCGGAGACAAATATTTGTTTACTGATCTGGATGAGAAGGATCTTGGAGTGCACATCAAGATGGGAGATGATGGTAGATACAGTGCGACCGGTATCCAGAAAATTTCCTTTGAGAGGGAGTCTGGTAAACCCTTCGTATTGAAGGAAGTCATGCATGTTACAGGACTGAAGAAGAATCTTATCTCTGTGGCGATGTTGGAAGATAAGGGATATGATGTTGTATTTAGTGAGGGAAAGGCTTTCTTGCGCAGTAAGGCAACTGGTGAAACTCGGAGGATAGGGGTTCGAGTTAAGACCCTTTATCAATTATAGGTAGATGGCTGTGCAGCAATGGAAGGCAAGGCAGAAGGAGTGGTGAGCCAGGATGAGGGAGAGCTATGGCAAAGTAGATTGGGCCATCTTCACCATGGTGTTTTGAAAATTTTGCAGCAGATTTCTATCGGGCTTCCCAAAGGTACACTTACGCAGTCAGATCAGTGAAAGGGATGTACTTTAGGAAAAATTATGAAAGCCACCTTTCACGAGAAGGATAGTCGTGCCACGAAGATCCTTGAGAGAATTCACACAGATGTGTGTGGACCTTTCTCAGTAGCTTTGACAACAAAGCACAGGCATTATGTGATCTTTGTTGATGAATTTTCTTGGAAGTGCTGGATCTTCTTCATGTAGAAGAAGAGTGAGACATTCTCTAAGTTCTATGAGTTTAAGGCACTGGTGGAGAAAGATTCGAGGAATCAGGTGAAGGCTCTTAGGAGCGACAGTGGTGGTGAATTCATCTCTAGCGAATTCAAACACTTTTGCAGCGCAGAAGGAATTCGAAGAGAGCTCATAGTGCCTCATAACCCACAACAGAATGGGGTCGCGGAGCGAAAGAACAGAATGATCATGGGTGCTGCACGGGTGATGTTGCATGATCAGGGCCTTCCCATACACTTATGGGCTGAGGCATGCAATACTACTGTTTATGTGCAAAACCGTTGTCCTCACAAAGTACTTGGCATGAGTACACTCGAGGAGGCTTTTTCTGGTAAGAAGCCTGATATTTCTCATTTGAAGATTTTTGGCTCACATGTTTACATTCATGTGATGAAGGATGCTAGGAAGAAGTTGGAGCCGACCGCAGAGGTTGGGATATTTTTGGGGTACACTGATACACCCCACAACTATCGTGTGTATTTTCCAGACAGTCGAAAGACAGTTGTGTGATAGGATATCAAATTTCATGAGGAGAAAGCCATGAAGTGTTCGCTTGAGAGGGAGCCACACTTGCATGCAGATGAGGAGCTATTATTTCCTAAGGATGAGCCTCAGGATGTGTATCAACCCCAATAGGAGGTTCATGGAGTGGAAGAAACCACTCATGCAACGCCAACCATCAAAGGGTGGAAGCGCACTACAGAAGCTAAGCGACTGAATCTTGATGCAGAGAAGATTGTAGGAGCACCTACATCACAACGCAGACAGAGACAGTCATCTGACCGATATAATGGATACATGGCTCTAATGAGAAACTGTATCGTGACATAACCATCCTCTTTCGAGGAAGCTGTGAAGGACCCTGCATGGGTAGATGCCATGGTGGAAGAGTATGATTCGATTCTCAGAAAAAGTGCATGGGAGATTGTCCCAAGGCCGGAAGGGAAATTAGTGGTAGGTTCGAGATGGATCTACAAAGTGAAGCAAGTAGTTGATGGGAGTGTGGAGAAGTACAAAGCAAGATTTGTTGCTCGGGGCTTCTCATAGATTGAGGGGATCGAATATGAGGAAACCTTTGCACCTGTCACAAGGTATTCTTCCATACGGACGATTCTTGCTCTCTCAGCGCAGATGGGGTGGCACATTCATCAGATGGATGTGAAGACTGCGTTCCTCAATGGAGTCATTGAGGAGGAGGTGTACATAGAGCAACTCGAAGGTTTCGAGATATTTAGTAGTGAGTTGCATGTGTGCAAGCTCAAAAGAGTGCTATATGGGTTGAAACAAGCACTATGAGAAGGTATCGACTATGAGGAAACCTTTGCACCTGTCGCAAGGTATTCTTCCATACGGAAAATTCTTTCTCTCTCAGCGCAGATGGGGTGGCACATTCGTCAGATGGATGTGAAGACTGCGTTCCTGCACAGAGTCATTGAGGAGGAGGTGTACATAGAGCAGCCCGAATGTTTCTATATCTTCAGCAATGAGTCGCATGTGTGCAGGCTCAAAAGAGCGTTGTATGGGTTGAAACAAGCACCTCGTGCTTGGTACACACGGATAGACAGTTATTTTACCGGACTTGGATTCTCCAAGAGTGAGGCGGATCTGAACCTATACCAGATTATGGTGGAGGGTAAGTTGCTGATCATTGTACTTTATGTAGATGATTTGATTTTGACAGGTGATGAACAGTTGATACACTCATGCAAGGCTGATCTTGCAAATGAGTTTGAGATGAAGGACTTGGGGCTCCTTCATTATTTCCTGGGATTGGAAATTTGGCAGCGCAGTGATGGATTGTTTGTGTCTCAAGGCAAGTATTCTTGGGAGATACTGGAGAAGTTCAACATGCATCTCTGCAAGCCTATCGACACTTCTATGTTGGGAAAAATACTGAGAGGGGGGGGTGAATCAGTATTTAGAGCTGACTGAATTTTTTTTACTTTTTCTTTCTCTTAAAACCATATGCTACTTTATTGAATCCAACTTGTATGTCCAGAGATCTTATTATGTATTTACTTAGATCATTGCATCATTCATTCATTAGATGTTTAGTAAGCAGTAAGCATGAATAGAAATAACAGAACAAACCGTAAAACATAAGCAACACATATGAACACCAGTATTTAAGGTGGAAACCCAATTCGGGAGAAAACCACCACTGCTATTATTTCAGTCTTCAATATTTATTATAAAGAAAACTTCTTACAATTTTATGTTGGCGCAGACTTATACCAGCACGCAGGCACCCACCTGTAGAAGGCTACCACCTTCTCTCGTTTTCCAGTCACCACTGGAAGGAAGCTCCAACCCCCTGACTTAACATTAGTTTGTAGAAAGCTTTTACTTTCGCACTGAAGGCTTCAACCCTCAGATCTACCAACTTTCTCTTAATTTCTTCATCAGATTTGCATCAGATCTTCATGAATTCATTTTCAGATCTTCCTAGAGATTCATCATTTCTAGATCTAGAGATCATATCCATAGGTGCATCATAGATTCAGATTCATCAGAGACAGAGTTCGATCATGTAGATATCTCTTAAAAATATTTATTCATTAACAACCCCTCAATCTACACACAATGAACCATGATACACTTCTCCTTAAATAGTTTTGACTTTATTAATACCATGAGTCAAAACCACCCAACCACCGATGGTATTCCTGGACGGGATCAATTAGATAATCTAGTGGGGTCTACCCAAGCCCCCAAACAATTTCTCATTGTTTTATTTCCTTGGTTTTTGGCAATTAGATAATTAATCTAAGGATTTTTAATATCTCAATCTGAGATTGAGATATTAATCCAATTAACCCTTTAGTTGTTACAAACATTAACGTGCCGCTGACTTATATAAAAACCCAACAGTAATATATATCCATATAGCCTTTCGGACCCTTAAATAATATTTAATCTTCGACTTGGAGGTGAAGATCTCGGCATAACACAACAACCTATATTGAACCAATAAAGTGAACAGAAATCGGGTCCCACACCCTTAATACATGACATAATACTTTGGGTTAAATCCGCAAACCTCAATACATGCGTATGGGCCCCAATGTTAACGGTTGTCTCCATTCGACGGTTGTAATTGCATCGCGCTGCCTCATTTGATCGGACGGATATCGCTCGGCAAAGACGCGTGAAAAATAACGCGTGATGGCCGCCGTACTTTGGTTAACCTTCACGCATCTTTCTCATACGACCACCATCTGATGGCTTCCCTCCAGATCGACGGTGCTCAAAAATATCGCTAAGCATCCTGGGTCAAACAATAACGCGCGATGGCGCGCAGTGACAAGCGGTTTTGTGGAGTCGTACAGGGACGTGTGTCGCCCGTTCTATGGAATCGCTCCCAACCTCTTGAATATAGCTTGCCCATCGAAAGCGGTGCAATGAAAACCGAAAACTTCTTGTACTATTCCTCTTTCGTGGTTCCACCCTTCTACTCCAGGTTCCGTCACGCTTCCTTTTGTTAAGATCCACTACTCCCCTTCCAGGTTCCGTTCATAATTCCGAAGTGTTGTTCCAACGAAATTTCGACGGCCTATACTCACATAATTCAGTCACTGAGTTCCGTGTTGTTTCTGTGTTGGTTGCAGGGATTCAAAATTCCTTCAGTATTATACTGAACGAATATATATATATAGCTCCACTTTCTACCAGTTTGGGATACACAGTCGACTGTATTAGCATCGGTTCCTCTAAATACATACAGAGCACCATTAATCCCCTCATAGGGTTTCTTACTTATCACGGATTTCAATTATCCTCCATCAGGATGCATACATATGAATTAATTCCACAGGGACTCAAATATCCTTCCTACTGAATTTGATTTTCTCCTTGACTGATACTACTCTGTGTAAATGCACTCTTTCTCTGTTCTTCTTTGCTGACCTTTGTTCTTTGCTACATTTATTTTCTCTGTTCCTAGTTACTGTTTTAGATGCTCCTTATTTTCCAATTCATTTGCCATCAATGACAATATTTCCAACAATCTCCCCCTTTGGCATTGATGGCAATACTCTTCCTCCGTTTGTCTTATAGAAACCCCTCTTTTTTTTTCCTCCCCCTTTGACATCAATGGCAAAGGGTTGATCAATATCCTTTGTACCGACAATACCATGTTCCCCCTGAGATCATGCTGCATCTTTAAACATAATAGTTAATGAAAGAACATAAATGACTTATAAAAACAAGATCAAAGATGAGATCAGACTACAACAATTAATTGGAATGCCAACAATGCATCCTTTCCATATGACCAATGCTCCCCCTTAGCCTGTGCATCTAGTGATACCCAACAACACCTCAAAACCAATTTAATCTTCTGTATTTATGTAGATCTGATATTTTTCATGGCAGAGACTGCTCCTAGCTTTTGTCTGAGATATTCGAACACTTCCCTGGGTAAAGGTTTGGTAAATATATCAGCAACTTGTTCTTTGAAGAGAATATACTCCAACTTCACCTTTTGTTCAAGCACTTGTTCACGTAAGAAGTGATACTTGATGGGAATGTGCTTGGTCTTGGAATGCATAACATGATTCTTTGAGATACTGATGGCACTTGTATTATCACACATAATGGAGATAGGAGGTGAAAATTTGATTTGAATATCTTGTAAGGTTTGCATCATCCAAAGAAGTTGAGTGCAACATGATGCGGCAACCACATATTCTGCTTCTGCTGTAGATAAGGCAATAGAGCTTTGCTTCTTGCTGAACCAAGATACTAACCGGGGCCCCATATAGAATGCACCACCACTAGTGATTTTCCGATCATCAACATTTCCAGCCCAATCTGCATCAGTGTAAGCATGAAGAGTGAGATCAGCATTCTTTGGATACCATAGTCCAAAGTCTTGATTTCCTTGTAGATATTTGAATATTCTTTTGACAGCCTGAAGGTGAGACTCTTTTGGATTATCTTGGAATCGTCCAACAATCCCAACTGCATGCATAATGTCTGGTCTAGTCCCAGTGAGATAAATTAGACTTCCTATCATAGATCTGTATTCTGGTTGATTCACCGTGGGAGAATCATCATGAGAACTGAGATTACATCCGGTTATCATTGGTGTACTTACAGGTTTGCACTCTTCCATGCCATACTTCTTCATAATTTGCTTAAGATATTTTTCTTGTGATAAGAATATGCCATATGTTGCTTGTTGCACTTGCAAGCCAAGAAAGAATGTTAGCTCCCCAAGTAAAGACATTTCAAATTCTTGCTGCATAACAGAAGCAAATTTTTGACTCATAGACTCTTCATTACTTCCAAAAATGATATCATCAACATATACAACCACAATCAATAGTTTATCATTTTCAGTTTTTGTGTATAAGTTGCTATCAGCAGACCCCTTTGAAAATCCTTGTTGATGAAGATATTTGTCAAGACGATAATACCATGCCCTTGGAGCTTGTTTGAGACCATATAGAGCCTTTTAAGTCTACAAACAAGATTTTCATCATTTCCCAAAATGAATCCTTCTGGTTGTTCTATATAAACTTCTTCTTCTAGATCTCCATTGAGAAAAGCAGATTTAACATCCATTTGATAAAATTTGATTTGTTGGAAGCTTGAAAAAGCAAGAAACATTCTTATGGCTTCAAGTCTATCTACAGGAGCAAAAGTTTCTTCAAAGTCTATACCTTCTTGTTGAGCATACCCCTTGCAAACAAGTCTAGCTTTATTTCTTATAACATCCCCATTCTCATTTAACTTGTTTTTGAATATCCATTTAGTTCCAATGTCATTTTTTTCATGAGGTCTTGGTACTAATTCCCAAGTGTGATTCTTTTCAATTTGATCAAGCTCTTCATTCATGGATTGAATCCAACATTCATCTTTGCTAGCTTGACTGACATTGTGTGGTTCAATAGTGGACAGAAATGCCAGATTGCTAGAATATCCCACAAGAGTCCTTCTTGTTTGTACACTTGATCCCTTTTCTCCCAAAATTTGAGATTTTGGATGATTCTTTTGAACATATCTGGATGGAGCTTTTTCAGATAAATCATCTTCGGGTTCTTAATTGGGTTCACTGTCTATATCATTCCTATTTGAAGTAGAAGGATATATGTCATCATCATCGTCGTCTGTTGTTTTTTTTTCTTCTTTTGGAGCTACAAGAAACTCATCAATAACAACATCAATACATTCAACAATCTTCCAAAGTCTTTTATTGTAACATTTATATGCTCTACTCCTAGAGGAGTAACCAAGAAGTATTCCTTCATCTACTCTGGGTTCAAACTTGCCAAGTTTTTCATCATTATTTTTGATAAAGCATTTGCTTCCAAAAATTCTAAAATTCTTTACAGTGGGAGGATTACCATACTAGAGTTCATATGGAGTTTTATCACTATTTACACAAACATGTGCCTTGTTGAGAATGTTTACTGCTGTATGTGCTGCTTCTCCCCAAAATGTGTCAGGTGTTTCGGAATCATCAAGCATAGCTCTAGCCATTTGTTGAACTGTTCTATTCATTCTTTCTGCTACACCATTTTGTTGTGGATTGCCAGCTACAGAAAACTGTCTTTTTATGCCATGTTGTTCACAAAATTCAAGGAATTCATCTAATGTATATTCTCCTCCTTGATCAGATCTAAGACACTTGATTTTTAGATCTAATTCATTCTCAAATAGTGCTTTGAAGATCTGAAATTTCTCAAATGCTTCATCTTTGTGTATAAGCAACCCAATCCAACACATTCTAGAGAAATCATCAATAAATATGATATAGTATTGTTCACCACGTGGTGAATTTTTCCTTACAGGTCCACATATGTCAGTATGAATGAGTTCAAGAGGCTTACTTGATGATCCTTCCTTGGCATTAAATTGTACTCTGGTTTGCTTACCGAATTGGCAAGATTTGCATATAATATTTTCAGGTAGAGTAATATTGGGAAGATCACGAACAACTTTAAGTCTGCTTGATTTGTTGATTTGAGAGAAGCTCAGATGCCCCAACCTTCTATGCCATAACTAGTTTTCTGAAGATTTACTCAAGTAACATTGTTCTTTGCAGTTCTTCAATACATACAGGTTGCTTGGAGTTCTTTTTCCTTTTATAATTGTTTTACCTGTATCAAGATCACGTACCACACATTCTTTTGAACTAAAGACAACTTTAGTTCCTTGATCACACATTTGACTTACAATTAACAAGTTATGCTTTAATCCATCCACATACATAACATTATTAGCTTTCACCTTTTCTTTTAGAAAAACATACCCTTTTCCCTTAATGACAACAGGAGTATCATTTCCAAATGTAACATTCTTTTCTTTTTCAAGAGCACTATATGCAAGGAGTTTGTTTTTGTCACCTGTCATGTGTTTTGAGCATCCAATATCAATGTACCATTGATTTTCTTCACCTTCTGCAAATAATGCTATGCCACAATTTTCAACCTGTAATTCCTTCTTTTTCCACACTTTGGAGCTTGAAGGAAAATATTCTTTTGGCTGAACTTTGCTCCTGCATTCGGATTCTTCATGACCAAATTTATTGCAACAAGCACATTCAACTTCATTTTGAAGAGGAGAAAAGTTGTTGTATGTATTCTTCTTTGTTCTAATATCAATCCTTTTCTTTCTTGCTTCTCTTGTCATGATGGTTTTATATGCAACACATTGAACAACTTTATGACCAAAATTGTGACATGAGAAACATTGTCCATTGAAGAAGAAATTTTTGCGATCATAAAATCTTCTACTTGAATTTACCTGTTGGTTGGTGTTTCTTGGAAGGGTATTCTTGTTAGTGTTCTTTGAATTGAGATGGTCATGCTTTACCTGCAAAGATTCTTTATTCCCTTGCTGAGTGGCAGAATGTTGTATACTGGTTGTAGCTGCTTTTAGATAGTTTGGTGCTGAAGCCTGAGAAGATTCTCCGATATATCCAAGACTTGTCTTTATGAGAGGAGAACGTTGTTCCTTGATAATCTCATCTAAGGTTTCAGATCCTTTAGCAAATCTAAGATTCAAAGTCTTCACTTTCTCAATTTCTTTTCTTAGACTTACTATTTCACATTCTAATTTCTCATTGTGTTTCTCCTTTTCTTCAAGCTGATTTTTCAGAGTTTCTATGGATATTTTACTTTCTTCTAAGCATATTTTTGATTGATTAGATCATCAAGAAAATCATTGTCCCTCTAAAGCATCCATAAAGTATCTTTCTTCTATAAATTCCTTTTCAAATACTTCAAGAAGTCAAGATCATTCACATTCACCTCAACAACCAGTAACCCATCTTTTATGTTTCATAAACATAATAACTTTTCCCAGTACTAAGCAGGTTTATTCCTTCTTGCTATTTCCTTTCTTTTCATGTTTCTTGTGAGGACCTTAGTAGCATAATATTGAATCTGCGAAAGGCATTTGAAAGAGGACTTACCTCGTGATCACGTACCAAGTTAGGTTTCTTTACAAAATTTACCTCATCTTCTTCTGAGATATAGCCTGATCCTTCTGTCTCTTGTACTTATTTCCCTTTTGTAAAAGCTCTAAAGGCGGCTTCTTTGACTTCAGATGGTCCCCCTCTTCTCATTTCACATGCATTTAGTATGCCATGAAGTTGTAGAATAGTAAGATTTTGAAGATCCTGCTTTTCTTCAAGAGCAGAAACTTTTGACTCAAATTTTGTCGTTAGTGATATTAAAACTTTCTCAACCAAAGTAGATTCGGTTATTGTTTCTCCCAGATTTCTCATACGATTTACAATATCATCAAGTCGTAAAAAGAAATTAGCAATGCTCTCCTCATTATGCATTTTTAGGTTCTCATATTGAATTCTGAGAGTTTGGAGTTTAGCACTTTTAACCTTTGCATCACCTTCATAGCTTAGAATGATTTTATCCCATATTGCCTTTGTTGTATTCAACTGCATGACTTTGACAAATTATGATTCAGTTAGACTTCCCAATAGAGCATTAACCGCCTTTGCATTTGTTTCAAAATTCTTTCTTTCCGTTGGATCTATTGGTACTGCGGCTAGATATTGATATCCTACTTCAACAATAGTCCATACATCTGCACCCAGAGACTGAAGATAGGATCTCATCCTTGTTTTCCAGAAGATTAAATTGTTTCCGTTAAAGAGCGAAGGCCTGATAGATGCTATTCCATCTTGAATGCTCATCTTGATTGATCTTCCTTCTAGTGGCTAAGATTTTCAGAAGGACCTGCTCCGATTCCAATTGTTGGGAAAAATACTGAGAGGGGGGGTGAATCAGTATTTAGAGCTGACTGAATTTTTTTTACTTTTTCTTTCTCTTAAAACCATATGCTACTTTACTGAATCCAACTTGTATGTCCAGAGATCTTATTATGTCTTTACTTAGATCATTGCATCATTCATTCATTAGATGTTTAGTAAGCAGTAAGCATGAAAAAAATAACAGAACAAACCATCAAACATAGGCAACACATATGAACACCAGTATTTAAGGTGGAAACCCAATTCAGGAGAAAACCACCGCTGTTGTTATCTCAGTCTTCAATATTTATTATAAAGAAAACTTCTTACAATTTTATGCTGGCGCAGACTTATACTAGCACGCAGGCACCTACCTGTAGAAGGCTACCACCTTCTCTCATTTTCCAGTCACCACTGGAAGGGAGCTCGAACCCCCTGATTTAACATCAGTTTGTAGAAAGCTTTTACTTTCGCACTGAAGGCTTCAACCCTCAGATCTACTAAATTTATCTTAATTTCTTCATCATATTTTCATTAGATCTTCATGACTTCATTTTCAGATCTTCCTAGAGATTCATCATTTCTAGATCTAGAGATCATATCCATAGGTGCATCATAGATTCAGATTCATCAGAGACAGAGTTCGATCATGCATATATCTCTTAAAAATATTTATTCATTAACAACCCCTAAATCTGCACACAATGAACCATGATACACTTCTCCTTATATAGTTTTGCCTTTATTAATACCATGAGTCAAAACCACCCAACCACCGATGGTATTCCTAGACGGGATCAATTAGATAATCCAACGGGGTCTACCCAAGCCCCCAAACAATTTCTCATTGTTTTATTTCCTTGGTTTTTGGCAATTAGATAATTAATCTAAGGATTTTTAATATCTCAATCTAAGATTGAGATATTAATCCAATTCCCCCTTTAGTTGTTACAAACATTAATGTGCCGCTGACTTATATAAAAACCCAGCAGTAATATATATACATATAACCTTTCGGGCCCTTCAATAATATTTAATATTCAACTTGGAGGTGAAGATCTCGGCATAACACAACAACGTATATTGAACCAATAAAGTGAAGGGAAATCGGGTCCCACACCCTTAATACACGACATAATACTTTGGGTTAAACTCACAAACCTCAATACATGCGTATGGGCCCCAACGTTAATGGTCATCTCCATTTGACGGTTGTAATCGCGTTGCGCCGCCTCATTTGATTGGACGGATATCACTCGGCGAAGATGCACGAACAATAATACGCGATGGCTGCCGTACTTTGGTTAACCTTCGTGCATATTCCTCATATGACCATCGTCCGATGGCTTCCCTCCAGATCGACAGTGCTCAACAATATCGCTGGGCATCTTGGGTCGAACAATAATGCACGATGGCGCGCAGTGACAAGCGGTTTTGTGGAGTCGTATAGGGACGCGTGTCGCCCGTTCTATGGAATCACTCCCAACCTCTTGAATACCGCTTGCCCATCAAAAGCGGTGTGATGAAAACCGGAAACCGCTTGTACTGTTCCTCTTTTGTGGTTCCGCCCTTCTACTCCAGGTTCCGTCACGCTTCCTTTTGTTAAGATCCACCACTTCCCTTCCAGGTTCAGTTCGTAATTCCGAAGTGTTGTTCCAACGAAAGTTCGACGACCTATACTCACATAATTCAGTCACCGAGTTCCGTGTTGGTTCTGTGTTGGTTGCAGAGATTCACAATTCCTTCAGTCTTATACTCAACGAATATATATATAGCTCCACTGTCTACCAGTTTGGGATACACAGTCGACCGTATTAGCATCGGTTCCTCTAACTACATATAGAGCACCATTAATCCCCTCATAGGGTTTCTTACTTATCACGGATTTCAATTATCCTCCATCAAGATGCATACATATGAATTAATTCCATAGGGACTCAACTATCCTTCCTACTAAATTCAATTTTCTCCTTGACTGATACTGCTCTGTGTAAATGCACTATTTCTCTGTTCTTCTCTGCTGACCTTTGTTCTCTGCTACATTTCTTTTCTCTGTTCCTAGTTACTATTTCAGATGCTCCTTCTTTTCCAATTCCTTTGCCATCAATGACAATATTTCCAACATCCTATTCCTGGTGGTTGGAGGAAAGAGGATGCTACATCAGCAGAGGTAGTGGATGCCACTGTTTACCGACAGTTGGTGGGGTCGCTTATGTATCTAGTCAATACATGACCTGACATATGCTATGCTATTAACCAGCTTTAACAAGCTATGGTTAAGCCTACCAAGATCTTTTGGAAGGCAGGCAAGCATGTATTGAGATATCTTAGAGGCACATCGGGATATGGACTTTGGTATAGACAGTCGGATGAGGTGAAGCTGTGTGGCTTCACGGATGCAAATTGGGCAGGGAGCCCAACAGACACAAAGAGCACATTTAGAGGGATTTTTAGTATCAGGTCGACAATAGTTTCTTTGTACAGCAGGAAGAAGAGATCTATGGCACTCAGTTCAGTAGAGGCTGAGTACATGGTAGCGAGTTTGGCTGCACGCGAGGCTATATGGATGAGGAAGATCCTGGTCGGGTTGTTCGGTTCACACTTAGATCCTACTGTGATATATTGTGATAATCATAGTTGCATAAAAATCTCGATTAATCCAGTATTTCATGATAGATCTAAACACATTGACATTCGGTATCATCATATCAGAGATTGTGTGCAGCAGAAGATCATGTTACTTTCTTACATTCCTACGGAGGATCAGGATGCTGATATCTTGACGAAGGCACTCACCAGGAGAAAATTAAAATACCACAGGGGCAGGATTAGGGTGGCAGATAATCCATATCTTGTTAAGAGGGAGTTTTGAGATTGCAACAAGATGAAGAGCTTAGTGAAAAGAGTCGCCTTCACTAAGTGGGCCCGCAGGCTATTTTTGGCGCAAGTCTATTTTTAGACTATGTTTATTTTTAGACATGTCGATTATATTCTATGAGTTGCAGAATGCTATTTGTGGATGGTTGGTCAAGTTGGAAAAATATATGGACTTCAATTTTTAGACATATTGGGCGGAATCTATTTTTAGATTGCCAGTCTGAAAATAGATATGTCGAATATTATTAGCTCTTAATAATATTTGGACTCTAAACATTATCTTATTCTCTTGGAGCACTTCAGTTAAGTGCCTGAGATGTGGCACAGGAAGACGAGAAGGGTACACTATTCCGAGGTTAGTGACTGAGCATGGAGACTTGATTAGAACTCATGTGAAGTTTTGATGGAGTTGTGTTCAGTTTAACAGAGTTAAACATAGTTGAGCTAGTTGTATCTAGTCTAACTGATTGATACACTAGTGAGAGTGGTGTGAATTAATTATTAATTAATTCACTAATTATAAACTCATTAATCAAATAAATAATACTTCAGCTTAACTATAGTGCATGGACAGCTTGGGAGCCTGGTAGGTAAGTGAAAGAAAGGTGTTGACTATCACCGTGGACTATAGCAAAAGAAGGATTTGCAACACAAAGTGGTTGAGATAACAGGGATTGTGTGAGCAAGGCTGGACCAATCGAGTTCATTCAGAGGCCATTCTTCCTACAGTGGATTGTGCAAGAGAGGTGGTGCTAAAGCAAAGTGTAGATCGGTGCATGGGGTTTGCTAGATCTACCTGGTTAGTGTGTAGCAATTGGAGATTGTACGAGAGATTGTGAGGAGATTTGTATGATGATTGTTACATGATATATATGACATATAATATACACATAGTTGGGGTTTTCAACTTTAAGCTTTCCCATTAAATACTGTGTTCATATGTGTGATTGTTTGTGGTTTTAATGTATGCATGCAATTGATTTTATTTCCGCATGTGATGATCAATGGTAGAAGAGATTTTGTATTATGCATGAAGCTAAAATAGTGTGTGATTAGGAGAATATCGGTGAATAATATATCAGTTATTCAAATTTCTACATGGTATCAGAGCGATATTGATCATTGGAGCAATTGCAAAACATTGAAGCAGTTGAGTTTTGTGCTGGTGGAATTCGAATTTGCAGCAGTGTTTTCTTGGTGTCGAAGTTGAGATGTCTTTCAACTGATTGCGATTGGAGTATGCCCTTGAGGGAAACTTGAATTATATTGCATGGAAGGGCAAGATGGAGGTGGTGCTGGATGAAAATGGGTTGAAGGAGTTCATAGATGCAAAAATTCCAAAACCTGCTTCTAGCAATGCTGCCGCACTTGATGCATGGCGAAAGAAGACAACAAAGTGTTGAATAATTCTATTGGAAGGTGTAAAGGATCACATAATGTCCAGAATTCATGGTAAGGCTCCATTTCTAATGTGGAAATATTTGATAGATTTGTTCCAAAGCAAGAGCGTGACCGCAGGAAGTTGGCGCTCAAGGATAAACTCAGGAATATAAAAATGGAGAAAGGCGACAGTATACCCAAGTACCTCACAAAGTTTGTCTAGTGCAGGGATGAGCTGGGAAGTGTGGGGGTTACTGTAGATGATGAGGACTTGGTGAGTTTGGCTCTCCTTGGGCTTTTGAAGAGTTTGCATTCCTATCAGGACTCTGTCAATGGTCGGGAGAAATTGCCAGGATTGGTCGGATCTTGTGCAGGAGGAGATAAGGCGGAGTACCAGGGACGAATCTTCATCAAAGAATGAAGATGAAGAAAATTGCACTTTGGCTGCCAAAGCAAGGAAGGGGAAGAGCAAGAAGAATGCTTTTCAATCCAGTGCAAAAGGAAAGAAGCATGACATGTCCAAGGTGAAGTGCTTCCACTATCACCAACACGGACATTATGAGAAACATTGTCCGTTTAAGAAGAAATTAAGGTGTTGTTGGACTACACTGAGAGGCCTTAGCCTCAAATTTTGAGAGTTGGATTTTTCATTGATCGCATGCTTGGTCTCAAGTATGATGGGTTCGGGCAGGTTTCCTCGATACAGGCATCTTTTCACATGACTACACAATATTTGGTGCCATCGATTTTGGATGAAAAGGATCTTGGAGTGCACATTTAGGTTGGCATGATGGGGAGATGTTAAGACTCGGTATTCAGAACATTTCCTTTGAGAGGGAGTCTAGTCAACCTTTCATCTTGAAGGAAGTCATGCATGTTCCAAGATTGAAGAATAATCTTATCTCTATGGCGATGTTGGAAGACAAGGGATATGATGTTGTCTTTAGCGAGGGAAAGGATTTCCTGCGTAGTAAGGCAACTGGTGAAACCCGGAGGATAGGGGTTCGAGTTAAGAACCTTTATCAATTATAGGTAGATGGCTGCGCAGCAATGGCAGGAAAGGCAGAAGGAGTGGTAGAGCCAGGATGAGGGCGAGCTATGGCACAAGAGATTGGGCCATCTTCACCATGGTGCTTTGAAAATTTTGCAACAGATTTCTACCGAGCTTCCTAAAGGTACACTTACGCAGTCAGATCAGTACAAGGGATGTACTTTGGGAAATTTTTTGAAAGCTACCTTTCACAAGAAGGATAGTCGCGCCACAAAGATCCTTGAGAGAATTCACACAGACGTGTGCGGACCTTCTCAGTAGCTTCGACAACAAAGCATAGGTATTATGTGATCTTTTTTGATGAATTTTCTCAGAAGTGCTGGATCTTCTTCATGTAGAAGAAGAGAGAGACATTCTCTAAGTTCTGTGAGTTTAAGGAACTAGTGGAGAAAGAGTCGGGGAAGCAGGTGAAGGCTCTTAGGAGTGACAATGGTGGTGAATTCATCTCTAGAAAATTCAAACACTTTTGCAGCGCAGAAGGAATTAGAAGAGAGCTCATAGCGCCTCATAAATCACAGTAGAATGGGGTCGCGGAGCGAAATAACAGAACGATCATGGGTGCTGCACGGGCGATTTTGCATGATCAGGGCCTTCCCATACACTTGTGGGCTAAGGATTGCAATACTTTGGTTTATGTGCAAAACCGTTGTCCTCACAGAGTACTTGGCATCAGTACACCTGAGGAGGCGTTTTCTGGTAAGAAGCCTGATATTTCTCATTTGAAGATTTTTGGCTCACCTGTTTACATTGATGTGACGAAGGATGCCAGGAAGAAGTTGGAGCCGACTGCAGAGGTTGGGATATTTGTGGGGTACACTGATATACCCCACAACTATCGTGTGTATTTTCCAGATAGTCAGAAGACTGTTGTGTGACAGGATATCAAATTTCATGAGGAGAAAGCCATGAAGTGTTCGCTTGAGAGGGAGCCACACTTGCATGTAGATGAGGAGCTATTAGTTCCTAAGGATGAGCCTCAGGATGTGTATCAGCCACAAGAGGAGGTTCATGGAGTGGAAGAAACCACTCATGTAGCGCCAACCATTAGAGGGCAGAAGCGCACTACAGAAGCTGAGCGACTGAATCTTGATGCAGAGAAGATTGTAGGAGCACCTACATCACAGCACAGACAGAGACAGTCACCTGACCGATACACTGAATACATGGCTTTGATGAGCAAGTGTATCGTGACTGAAACATCCTCTTTCGAGGAAGCTGTGGAGGACCCTACATGGGTAGATGCCATGGTGGAAGAGTATGATTCGATTGTCAGAAACAGTGCATGGGAGATTGTCCCAAGGCTGGAAGGGAAATCAGTGGTAGGTTCGAGATGGATCTACAAAGTGAAGCAAGCAACTAACGGGAGTGTGGAGAAGTACAAGGCAATTTTTGTTTCCCGGGGCTTCTCACAGATTGAGGGGATCGACTATGAGGAAACCTTTGCACCCGTCGCAAGGTAATATTCCATACAGACGATTCTTGCTCTCTCAGCACAGATGGGGTGGCACATTCATCAGATGGATGTGAAGACAGCGTTACTCAATGGAGTCATTGAGGAGGAGGTGTACATAGAGCAGCTCGAAGTTTTCGAGATCTTCAACAGCGAGTCGCATGTGTGCAGGCTCAGAAGAGCACTATATGGGTTGAAACAAGCACCTCGTGCTTGGTACACACGGATAGACAGTTATTTCACCGGACTTGGATTCTCCAAGAGTGAGGCGGATCCGAACCTATACTAGATTGTGGTGGAGGGTAAGTTGCTGATCATTTTACTTTATGTAGATGATTTGATTCTCACAGGTGATGAACTGTTGATACACTCATGCAAGGCTGATCTTACAAAGGAATTTGAGATGAAGAACTTGGGCCTCCATTATTTCTTGGGATTGGAAATTTGGCAGCGTAGTGATGGATTGTTTGTGTCTCAAGGAAAGTATGCTCGGGAGATACTGGAGAAGTTCAACATGCATGGCTAAAAGCCTATTGACACTCCTATTCCTGGTGGTTGGAGGAAAGAGGATGCTACATCGGCAGAGGTAGTGGATGCCATTGTTTACTGACAGTTGGTGGGGTCGCTTATGTATCTAGTCAATACACGACCTGACATATGCTACGCTGTTAACCAGCTTTCACAAGCTATGGTGTAGCCTACCAAGCTCTTCTGGAAGGCAGGCAAGCATGTATTGAGATATCTTAGAGGCACATCGGGATATGGACTTTGGTACAGAAAGTCAGATGAGGTGAAGCTGTGTGGCTTCACAGATGCAGATTGGGCAGGGAGCCCAACGGAAAGAAAGAGCACATCTGGAGGGATTTTCAGTATCGGGTCGACAAAAATTTCTTTGTACAACAGGAAGCAGAGATCCGTGGCACTCAGTTCAGCAGAAGCTGAGTACATGGCATCAAGTTTGGCTGCATGCGAGGCTATATGGATGAGGAAGATCCTGGTCGAGTTGTTCGGTTCACACTTAGATCCTACTATGATATATTGTGATAATCAGAGTTGCATAAAACTCTCAGTTAATCAAATACTTCATGATATATCTAAACACATTGACATGCGGTATCATCATATTAGAGATTGTGTGCAGCGAAAGATCATGTTACTTTCTTCCATTCCTACGGAGGATCAGGATGCCGATATCTTGACAAAGGCGCTCACCAGGAGAAAATTCGAATACCACAGGGGAAGGATCGAGGTGGAAGATAATCCCTATCTTGTTGAGAGGGAGTGTTGTGATTGCAACAAGATGATGAGCTTAGTGAAAAGAGTCGCCTTCACTAAGTGGGCCCACAGGCTATTTTTGGCGCAAGTCTATTTTTAGACTATGTCTATTTTTAGACATGTCGATCATAATCTATGAGTTGCAGGATGCTATTTGTGGATGGTTGGTCAAGTTGGAAAAATAGATGGATTTCAATTTTTATACATATTGGGCGGAATCTATTTTTAGAATGCCAGTCTAAAAATAGATATGTCGAATATTATTAGCTCTTAATAATATTTGGACTCTAAACATTATCTTATTCTCTTGGAGCACTTCAGTTAAGTGCACGGATGTGGCACAGGAGCTGATAGAAGGAATTACGCTATTCCTGAGGGTTAAGTGAAGCTATTGCATGGAGACTTCAGTTAGAACTCATGTGACAGAGTTTGGTGGAGTAATTGAGGTAGTTGGTGGAGTTGTGTTCAGTTTAACTTAGTTAAACATAGTTGAGCTAGTTGTATCTGGTCTAACTGATTGATACACTAGTGAGAGTGGTGTGAATTAATTATTAATTAATTCACTAATTATTAACTCATTAATAAAATAAATAATACATAATTTAACTACAGTGCATGGACAGTTTCAGTGGAGATCAGTGAAGAGGTAAGTGAAAGAGCAGGTTGACTATCAGTTGTGACTAGAATGTTGCATGATTTGCAACACACAGTGGTTGGAGATGCCAATGAGGATTGCGTGAGAAAGGTTGGAACAATTCAAGTTCATTCAGAGCCATTCTTCAGCAGTGATTACGCAGTAGAGGCAGGCTAGTAGGTGGCAGAGATCGGTGCATGGGATTTGCTAGATCAGACCTGATTAGTGTGTAGCAATTGGAGATTGTACTGAGAGCTTGTGAGGAGCTTTGTATGATTATTGTTACATGATATCTATGAAAAATAATATATAGATAGTTGGGGGTTTTCAGCTTTAAGCTTTCCCATAAATTACTGTGTTCATATGTGTGAATTTTTATGGTTTTAATGTGTGCATGCAATTGATTTTATTTCTGCAAGTAATGATCAATAGTAAAAGAGATTCTATATTGTGCATGAAGTCAAATAGTGTGTGATCAGGAGAATATTGGATGTATAACATATCATTTATATAATTTCTACATGGTATCAGAGCGATATTGATCATTGGAGCAATTGCAAAGCATTGAAGCGGTTGAGTTTTGTGCTGGTGGAATTCGAATTTGCAGCAGTGTTTTCTTGGTGTCAAAGTTGAGATGTCTTTCAATGGATTACGATTGGAGTATGCCCTTGAGGGAAGCTCGAATTATATTGCATGGAAGGACAGGATGGAGGTGGTGCTAGTAGACAAAGGGTTGAAGGAGTTCATAGATGCAGAAATTCCAAAACCTGCTTCTAGCGATGCTGCCGCACTTGACGCATGGAAAAAGAAGACAACAAAATGTCAAAGGATTCTGTTGGAAGGTGTGAAGGATAACATAGTGTCTAGCCTTCATGGTAAAGCTTCTCCATTCTTGATGTGGAAAGATTTGACATATTTTTTCCAAATCAAGAGTGACCAGAGGAAGTTGGCGCTCAAGGATAAACTCAGGAATATAAAAATGGAGAAAGGCGACAGTATACCCAAGTACCTCACAAAGTTTTTCCAGTGTAGGGATGAGCTGGGAAGTGTGGGGGTTACTTTAGAGGACGAGGACTTGGTGAGATTGGCTCTCCTTGGGCTTTTGAAGAGTTGGCATTCCTATCAGGACTCTGTCAATGGTCGAGAGAAACTGCTAGGATTGGTCGGATCTTGTGCAGGAGGAGATAAGGGGGAGTACCAGGGACAAATCTTCATCGAAGAATGAAGATGAAGAAAATTGTGCTTTGGCTACCAAATCAAGGAAGGGGAAGAGCAAGAAGAATGCTTCTCAATCTGGTGCAAAAGGCAAGAAGCAGGACATGTCCAAGGTGAAGTGCTTTCACTGTCACCAACACAGACATTACGCCACTAATTATCCATAGAAAAAGAAAAATAAGCAGGCTGCTGGATCTGCAGCTGGAGAGGCCTTAGCCTCACATTTTGAGCTGGATTTTTTGCTGATCGAATGCTTGGTCTCAAGTATGATGGGTTCAGTGTGGTTTCTTGACATTGGTGTGTCTTTTCACATGACCGGAGACAAAGATTTGTTTACTGATCTGGATGAGAAGGATCTTGGAGTGCACATCGAGATGGGAGATGATGGTAGATACAGTGCGACCGGTATCGGGACCATTTCCTTTGAGAGGGAGTCTGGTAAACACTTCGTATTGAAGGAAGTCATGCATGTTCTAGGATTGAAGAATAATATTATCTCTATGGTGATGTTGGAAGACAAGGGATATGATGTTGTCTTTAGCGAGGGAAAGGCTTTCCTGTGCAGTAAGGCAACCGGTGAAACCCGGAGGATAGGGGTTTGAGTTAAGAACCTTTATCAATTATAGGTAGATGGCTGCGCAGCAATGGCAGGCAAGGTAGAAGGAGTGGTAAGCCGAGATGAGGGCGAGCTATGGCACAGGATATTGGGCCATCTTCACCATGGTGCTTTGAAAATTTTGCAGCATATTTCTATCGGGCTTTCCAAAGGTACAATTACGCAGTCAGATCAGTGAAGGGGATGCACTTCAGGAAAATTTGTGAAATCCACCTTTCACGAGAAGGATAGTCGCGCCACGACGATCCTTGAGAGAATTCACATAGACATGTGTGGACCTTTCTTAGTAGCTTCGACAACAAAGCACAGGTATTATGTGATATTTGTTGATGACGTTTCTCGAAAGTGCTGGATCTTCTTCATGTAGAAGAAGAGCGAGAGATTCTCTAAGTTCTGTGAGTTTAAGGCACTGGTGGAGAAAGAGTTGGGGAAGCAGGTGAAGGCTCTTAGGAGAAACAATGATGGTGAATTCATCTCTGGCGAATTCGAAGGCTTTTGTAGCATAGAAGGAATTCGAAGAGAGCTCATAGCACCTCATAACCCACAGCAAAATGGCGTCGCGGAGCGAAATAACAGAATGATCATTGGTGCTGCACGGGTGATGTTGCATGATCAGGGCCTTCCCATACACTTATGGGCTGAGGCATGCAATACTGCGGTTTATGTGAAAAACTGTTGTCCTCACAGAGTACTTGTTATGAGTACACCCAAGGAGGCGTTTTCTGGTAAGAAGCCTGATATTTCTCATTTTAAGATTTTTGGCTCACCTGTTTACATTCATGTGACAAAGGATGCCAGGAAGAAGCTCGAGCCGACCGCAGAGGTTGGGATATTTTTGGGGTACACTGATACACCCCAAAACTATCGTGTGTATTTTCCAGACAGTTGGAAGACTGTTGTGCGACGGGATATCAAATTTCATGAGGAGAAAGGCATGAAGTGTTCGCTTGAGAGGGAGCCACACTTGCATGTAGATGAGGAGATATTAGTTCCTAAGGATGAGCCTCAGGATGTGGATAAGCCACAAGAGGAGGTTCATGGAGTGAAAGAAACCACTCATGCAGCGCCAACCATCAGAGGGCGGAAGCGCACTACAGAAGCTGAGTGACTGAATCTTGATGCAGAGAAGATTGTAGGAGCACCTACATCACGGGCGCGGACGAGGAGACATGCTTTGGTGATGTCACTGGATGCAAAGCTTCCAAAAAGTGTGTGGATAGGAAGATTGTCTCTTTTGAGGGAAGGCCATGGAATGGAGGACCCTGCATGGGTAGATGCCATGGTGGAAGAGTATGATTCGATTGTCAGAAACAGTGCATGGGAGATTGTCCCAAGGCCAGAAGGGAAATCAGTGGTAGGTTCGAGATGGATCTACAAAGTGAAGCAAACAGCTGATGGGAGTGTGGAGAAGTACAAGGCAAGATTTTTTGCCCGGGGCTTTTCACAGATTGAGGGGATCGACTATGAGGAAACCTTTGCACCTGTCGCAAGGTATTCTTCCATACGGATGATTCTTGCTCTCTCAGTGCAGATGGGATGGCACATTCATCAGATGGATGTGAATATTGTGTTCCTCAATGGATTCATTGAGGAGGAGGTGTACATAGAGCAACCAGAAGGTTTCGAGATCTTCAGCAGAGAGTCGCATGTGTGAAGGCTCAAAAGAGCGTTGTATGGGTTGAAACAAGCACCTCGTGATTGGTACACACGGATAGAAAGTTATTTCACTGGACTTGGATTCTCCAAGAATGAGGCGGATCCGAACCTATACCAGATTGTGGTGGAGGGTAAGGTGCTGATCATTTTACTTTATGTAGGTGATTTTATTTTGACAGGTGATGAACTGTTAATACACTCATGCAAGGCTGATCTTCCAAAGGATTTTGAGATGAAGGACTTGGGCGTCCTTCATTATTTCCTGGGATAGGAAATTTGGCAGTGCAGTGATGGATTGTTTGTGTCTCAAGGCAAGTATGCTTGGGATATACTGGAGAATTTCAACATGCATGGTTACAAGCCTATCAACACTCCTCTTCCTGGTGGTTGGAGGAAAGAGGATGCTACATCGACAGAGGTAGTGGATGCCACTGTTTACTGGCAGTTGGTGGGGTCGCTTATGTATCTAGTCAATACACGACCTGACATATGCTATGCTATTAACCAGCTTTCACAAGCTATGGTTAAGCCTACCAAGATCTTTTGGAAGGCAGGCAAGCATGTATTGAGATATCTTAGAGGCACATCAAGATATGGACTTTGGTATAGACAGTCAGATGAGGTGAAGCTGTGTGGCTTCACGGATGCAGATTGGGCAGGGAGCCCAATGGACACAAAGATCACATCTAGAGGGATTTTTAGTATCAGGTCGACAACAGTTTCTTTGTACAGCAGGAAGCAGAGATCTATGGCACTCAGTTCAGCAGAGGCTGAGTACATGATAGCGAGTTTGGCTGCACGCGAGGCTATATGGATGAGGAAGATCCTGGTCGGGTTGTTCGGTTCACACTTAGATCCTACTGTGATATATTGTGATAATCATAGTTGCATAAAACTCTCGATTAATCCAGTATTTCATGATAGATCTAAACACATTGACATTCAGTATCATCATATCAGAGATTGTGTGTAGCAGAAGATCATGTTACTTTCTTACATTCCTACGGAGGATCAGGATGCTGATATCTTGACGAAGGCACTCACCAGGAGAAAATTAAAATACCACAGGGGAAGGATTGGGGTGGCAGATAATCCCTATCTTGTTAAGAGGGAGTTTTGAGATTGCAACAAGATGAAGAGCTTAGTGAAAAGAGTCACCTTCACTAAGTGGGCTCGCAGGCTATTTTTTGACTGTCTATTTTTAGACATGTCGATCATATTCTATGAGTTGCAGGATGCTATTTTTGGATGGTTGGTCAAATTGGAAAAATAGATGGACTTCTATTTTAGACATATTGGGCGGAATCTATTTTTAGATTGCCAGTCTAAAAATAGATATGTCGAATATTATTAGCTCGTAATAATATTTGGACTCTAAACATTATCTTATTCTCTTGGAGCACTTCAGTTAAGTGCACAGATGTGGCACAGGAGCTGACATAAGGAATTACGCTATTCTTGAGGTTTAAGTGAAGCTATTGCATGGAGATTTCAGTTTGGTGGAGTTATTGAGGTAGTTGTTGGAGTTGTGTTCAGTTTAACTTAGTTAAACATAGTTGAGCTAGTTGTATCTAGTCTAACTGATTGATACACTAGTGAGAGTGGTGTGAGTTAATTATTAATTAATTCACTAATTATTAAATCATTAATCAACTAAAGAATACATCAATTAACTACAGTGCATTGACAGTTTCAGTGGAGACCAGTGAAGAGGTAAGTGAAAGAGCAGGTTGACTATCAGTTGTGACTATAGTGTTGCATGATTTGCAACAAAAAGTGGTTGGAGATGCCAATGAGGATTGCGTGAGCAAGGCTGGACCAATTCGAGTTCATTCAAAGCCATTCTTCAGCAGTGATTGCGTAATAGAGGCAAGCTAGCAGGTGGCAGAGATTGGTGCATAGGATTTGCTAGATCAGACCTAATTAGTGTGTAGAAATTGAAGATTGTACTGAGAGCTTGTGAGGAGCTTTGTATGATGATTGTTGCATGATCTCTATGACATATAATATACAGATAGTTGGAGGTTTTCAACGTTAATCTTTCCCATAAATTACTGGGTTCATATGTGTGAATTTTTATGGTTTTAATGTGTGCATGCAATTGATTTTATTTCCGCAAGTAATGATCAATAGTAGAAGAGATTCTGTATTGTGCATGAAGTCAAATAGTGTGTGATCAGGAGTATCTTGGATGTATAACATATCAGTTATATAATTTCTACATATTTTGAAAGATTTTATTTTTTCCTAAGTTTTTGGAATTATCACACTTTATTTTGATAGAAAATGGGTCGGCATTGCATTGTTATTTTTTACAAGATGAAAATATCCCTATTCATTGCACTGATATGTAATAAATGCCTGCATAAATCTCTAGGGAATTGGAATTTTCCTAAGGTTTCCTTTTTGTGATCTTGGGTATGTTGATTAATTTGGGTTTTGGGTCTGTTATCAGTTTGTTTTAGGTCAAAATTTTTGGTTTTGGTTTTTCTTCACTGAATTATTGTGAAAATTTCCATTTTTACATTAATTTGATTTGATTATTTCATTGGTCATCTAAAATAACGACATTTTTTGCTACTACGAATATTCAGGTATGTTGATTCTTTCTTTATTTATTTTGGTGATCATTTTCAGAGTTTTGTTGTTTATATTTTGGAAAAGAGTTCTTAGTACTATGTATAAAATATTATTTTTCACAAGAGGTGGCGAGAGTGAGAGGGGTGATATATTTCCCCAATGAATATGAAGATACCATATATGCATGGGGACTAGGCACAACCACAAATAGTAAGGATGGATTCCTAACGTTATGGAAATTCTTAGATCTCACCAAGAAAAAGGGTATAAGAAAGCTCAAAAAACTTGGGGATTCTATCATAGTAACTAGAATGTTATCTAAGTCTCATCCAACATTTGATTTTACATTCCCCCTTGTGGTGAGAAGAATAATTATCCAGTTGAAAAAATTCAAAGAATTTTCCCTCTTCCATGTCCCAAGGCACTTAACTGGAGTGGTCGATGGCTTGGCCAATCGTGGAGTGGAGCTAGGAAATGGTGTAATTGAATTAAATGGAATTAACATGGGCCTTATCCTCGTGTCGTAATCAAATTTTCATGATCATGAAACAAAGATTCACCAAGGATGGTGGCAACCTAGAACTTCATCTCCAGGTATTAAATTGTTGCATGCATAATGGTTTGGCACTAAGGTTTAATAAGAGTTCACTTGGAGACCTCAATTGGGTACATGGTAAGCCTGGGAAATCAAATCTTTATCCAAATTCAATATGGCTAGGTCGATGGATAGTTAGAAGGCATTAGACTCTGGTGATGCAATTACCCACGGGAATGTATTAATGCAATAGGGTCGAACGTTACACTTCCCACAATCCTTCATAAATTCATTGAAGGGAATGCTGGTCTGGATTCTCGTGAAGGAAAACTCTAATATTTTCATGGAGATCAAAGGAGATATGCATTTAATGGAGGTAGAGGAGAGTTATGGTGGGAGTCCAAAAGGTGGGGGTTTATATATGATAATCTCTTTGGGCCTTTGGAGATCCTTTCTTCGTTTCTCATGGTGTTACTCTTACACTTATTTTTTGTTAATATGTATGTCGATGGAATCACAAGGTGTCCATACTTCGGAAGGTGAAGAAACGAGGTGTAAGAAGGTGGCGAATTTTATTTTCAAGTTTCTATTAGGTTGAATCGATATTTTGCCTTGTAGGATTGAACTATTGGAGAGTGACAGGGAGGCGAAGGCAGCCTTGATGGAAGAAAAGTTTGAAATCTTAAAGGCGAGGATGAAAATAAAATTAATCAAGTTGGAGGTAGAATTGATGACTTGCAGTGAAAAGATCATGAGTAATTGGTTATTTGCAGAATTTAATGATCTTTTGTCTAGGAAATAATTTTTTAGTACCAAGGAGCCACAAGATCTTTCTAGTGAAGGTGTAGCTGAAAAAGGAGTGGGTAAAGGGAAATTTTTTATGCTGGGAAGATAAGATGAATTTAGGACCTCTGAGCCTGCTTAAATTTTTAGTTAATTCATGTATTGCAAGTTTATTTTGTTGTTGGGTCAATTTTGTCGGTTATATTTAAGTTTTAAGTCAATAATTTTAGTTCAAAGAGCCCGTAGAGGAAGAAAGACCCCAGTATGGATCTATTGGAATATGGACATTGTAGAGATAATAGAGTCAGGTTTGGTATTATCTGATGTAAATGGTTCGGACCATGTAATAAAATATTTATAATATAAAATTAATGGTTTTGTTATATATATATATATATATATATATATATATATATATATATATATATATATATATATATTCATAAAAATACAAATATTTTATTGAGTTAATTTTTTTATTAGAGTGAATTCATTGTGTTGTTGTGTGCTTCATTCTATTTAAAAACAAAAATATAGATTCCTACATATTAGAGAGTATTGTTTTGTTTTCGAACAATTATTTTTGGAATTTTTGTTTGGGTTAAAAGGAATTTGATTGAAATTAGACTTTTCCATCTTGGGAATTAAAAATCTTATCCTTTCTCTAATTAGGAGTTCATTGAATTGAAAATATTGCATCTTTATATTCGCTTCATTAATATTTAAGTCAATCATAATACCATTGGATTCATGTCCATTAACTTATTGTGTAAAAAAAGACTTTAAAAACAACACTAATAAAATCAATTAGACATTTTTATATTTTTATTGTAGTCACACCTACATTAGATTAATTGTAGGGATTTGGAATAGGTGTTGAAATTTAATGCTCCAAAGCTGAAAAAAAACATAGAATATTGTGATAGGGAGATAAATCCATTTACCACATCTTGTCTTTGGGAAGCTCCTCTTACACCTGTCAAGCATGGGATCATATAAAACCCAGTGATTGTACATGAAACTCCTTATTCCAATCCAAATAAACTAATATTAGAGCACTTACAAGCTTCTCTTTTAACATGTTGAAAGAAACATCACATTCTTCAGGCCGTACAAAATGTTCAACCTTATTTAGCAACTTCTCCAGTTGTGCAGTAATTAAAGCATAGTTGTGGATACATATTTTTTAATACCCTGTATGCCCCAATGTAGACCACAAATTTTTAAAACTTGTTGGTGGAGGCCCATATTTAGAATCACTATAACTTTAGCAAGGTCTACACACACACCATCCTTGCAAAAAAATATGACCCAACAAAGTAACAAATGGCACAACAAAAATGGATTTCTTCATATTCAATGAAATATACAACTGTCTGAATCAATCAAACATGACCCACAACAATGTAGAGTGCTTCTTCAAGAGGCTAAAAATTATCCAATCATCCATGTATACTTCAAGTAATTTATGAATATATTATTTGAAAGTAGCTATAACAATTTTAGAAAATATAGTTGGAACACTCTTAAGACCAAATGGCATAACATGGCATGCATATGAACCCCATTCAATGGTAAAAGTAGTTTTCTTTTTATCCTCCTCAACAATATGGACTTGATGATATCCAGAAAACCCATTTGTAAAGGAATAAGCCTCTTTCTATGAATACAGGTTTTTTTGGGTATATATTTTTTATTTCCTAAATACATAAAGTAAATATTAATTCATGGTGTTATGGGTTGGTCTATCATGGAAATAACTAGAATAGACCCAAAATATCAACCTTTTCCTGGTTATTAATATAAAAAGTAAAATTCAAAAAGTAAAACCTAAGCCACATAGGTCATAGACTAAGAGATATTGGAAAAGAGCATGAATGAATAAATATAAAGAGATACAATCAAGGATAATTGTATTTCTTAACTATGGTCTAACATTCTTTCTTGAGGGGAGAACCTTCAAAGGATTACCATGAGGAGGAGATCTACAAAGCTAATGAAATGCATCCCTAATTGGCTAAACAATCAACAATTTTATTGCCAATTATTCTAATGTGAATAAAGATGATCACTAGAATGGAAATAAGGAATGCCACTACTTGTATGATTGGGCATTCAAGTCTCCAAATACGATATATTTTGTTGATCTGGGTGCCATGTAGGATCTTGTTGATCATGTTTTTAACCAGTTGAAAATCTCCCTCCACCAGAAATTTTGTGTAGCCTTCAATATGGGAAATTAATTGTCCCTCTTATAGGGCTTTCAATTATGTTTTATTGTTACTATTATATCTCGTAAATCTTGAATAAATGTAGATAGGGGATCCAAAATTATCCCTAAATACACCTCCATAGTTGGCCTCGCCTCAGTTACATTTTGAGGCACCATTAAAACTAAGCCTTAAAAAATTAGTTGTAGGAGGGCTCTAGGAGGAGGAAATAAGCATTGCAATGAGGTGAATAGAAGGGTAAATCATGAATACTGGGCTAGGGAACAATATTTGAAGCAACAGGGCTTCCTAGCTTTAGGCCTACAATCTTGATCTAACCAAGGCTATGTTGCAATTGGTTCCTTTACATTTTTTTGAACTGTGATCCAAAGAGAGCCATGAGGGAGGGAGTGATTCTTGAATATGTTATTATTCATATATATCCAAATAGCCCAAAGGATCAGGCATAGAAGGAGATTTTGGATGTCATTTAAGATAATATTATTAAAATATTGAGCCCTCCAATTGTTAATAGTGTGAGGGATACTAGATAGTTCACGATCTAATCTCTTCATGCTAGTTTCTAGATCACTCCATAGATGATTGGAATATGGGAAACTATTGAAGAGGTGCTACACATTTTCAGCTACTTGAATGCACATAAAATAGCGATAGGGGCCCATATGATTTTATTTCTAAATATTGTCTCGGTTTAAGGTTTTCCCTTGAAATAGGAGCCATAGGAAGTTGGAATTTTTTTTCATATATTTCTCTACCAGATGCAACTCTAGATGGAATCTTTTGACAATTCTTTGAAACATGCTTTTAGGCTATAGGGTTTAGGGATGGAAAAGGAACCATTTGGTTTGTAAAATGATCACAATTTATTTACTAAGTTGGACATTGATATGAGTCTTTGTTGAATTTTCCACCAAAATTTTGACCAAGTATCCTCCCTGGACTTGGGGCTCCATTCCCTCAAAATTAACCATTTTCTCCATGTTTGATCCAAGTTATAGGAATCCCAATAGTCTTTGAATTTCTGAAGGACTTGGGAACTCATGTGGAGGCACAAATCCCTTACTTCCTTTTGGTCTTGAAATTGTAGGATTTATTACAATGAGTCCTCCCAAAATATAGTTGTATATCCATCGCGAATTTCCTAGAAGTATTGTTGTTGTATCCAATGCATTCCATTTTTTTCTAAATTAAAAATGAAATTATTAGTTTCCCAATAGGATTTTTTTTTCCATATCATTCTCATCTATATACATTTCCAAATGTATTGACCTCCTTAGAGCTAATGCCACCAAATATTATCTCCTAGAATTGTAGCTAATGTTGAAGGCTATCTTAGACCTATACCTCCCTTTAGTTTGGGTCTATATATCTTATCCAAACCTACAAGAGACCATTTTTTTTCCAATTTTGATCCTCCCCATAGGAAATAATATTAAAGTTATTGGTTGAGTTAATGATGGATTAGGATCCGTTATAGCAGAGCATAAATATATTAGAAAATATTGTAGAACCAACTTGAGGAGTACTAGTATTATTGCCAAGTTTAGTGATTGGAAGGTCCAACTCATTAAATTTTTATTGAATTTGTTTATGAGATCATCCCATAAATTTATTTTGAGGGAATTATCCAAAATTGGTGTTCCCAAGTATTTTGGTTTTGGATACCGAGTGTCTTTTCAATATGTTTCTACACAGCCAAAGTCGTATTAAAGAAAAAAAAATATGAGATTTATCTCTATTTATTTCCATACCTAAGGGAAGGGAGAATTCCTCTAGAATTTGAGAAAATATTTTGGATTCATGAATAGTTCGAACACCCATACCCAAGGAATAATCGACAAAGTTTTGGTGCAAAAGAGAGATATCGTCACCAAATAGACACAATCCTTTAATTTTTTTTTCTCCTAAATTTTCGTTTTGAGTGCCTAGACGAGATCTTATCTTACTATAATGGAGAAAAAATGTGACATCATATATCCTTACTGAATAACATAACAGGTTGAAAAGGGTTCAATAGGTCATAATTTTACCAAAATAGAGAAGAAGGCAAAAGAGATAAGCCTATTGATGTAACAGATATAGTCAAGGTTGAAGCCAAAGGCTATGAAGTTAACGCCTTAAATCTTTAAAACACAATTAAAGGAAATGTTAAAGATATATATCTAGATAATAATAATATGATAATTTATTTAGATACATGATTTATGAAAGATATAAAAGTATAATGTTAGTATATAACAGGAAAGTTATTTTGAAAATTTATAATACATCTAAGTGAAGAATTACTTGAGAGGACTACCTCATTATAAGGGATCTCTTAAGGGGATTGAGCTTTATTACTCACCCTTGTGTGTATATTTGACTTGCGACTGTCCCCCCAGGCCAGGTTAGTGTACGCAGTAACTTTAGTAACCATAATATTAGGGCTAATACACAAGGTGGTGGTGCGGGGGAAGTCCTTACTGTACCTAGGACAAAATTTGGCTAGACTCACTCAGGCCTTGTTGGAGGGTGCTTCGCTATATGTGGAGTTACTTGCACTAGGTCATGAAATTAAGTAGGTTGTTAGTGTAGTTAGTTCCACCCACTATATCTCTAGCTACTTTTAATATTTAGCTTTGTGATATTGGATTCCATCACCAACTAGCCATTTCACTTTGAAAAGATCGTTTGTATGGTTTGACTCAAATTTATTTGTGTGTGTTACTTTGTTTTTTTTTTTTTTACTTTTTAGAAAGACCATAAGTGCGAATTGTGAATTTGATTTGTTAAATATTGTTAAAATTATTAATAAAAATTCATTGTGTCACGTTTACTTCATCATTCTCATAGGATGCATGGTTTACCCCCTGAATTTTCACTTGGTAATTTGAAGAATAAAAAACTAGAAAAATATGGAACCTAGAACATCATAAGTTACAGATTTTGAAGCATCAACACTTGTTGTTATAGAACCTGAAATCAAAAAATTTGAGACATTGCAAACTGAAGTGGTAGAAATTAAAATAGTCAAAACTTTAGAAAATGAGATAATTGAACTTGAGATTTTAGAACTTGACTTAACTGAACCCAAAAATTTGGAACCAAAAGTACTTTTACTTAGAATAATCAAATATTACGAGACTAGTAACTTCATAAACTTACATCTCTCCTTCATTAGGTCTAGTATCTAACCCTTTACCTGTTACATCTCAAATATTTGTGGCTTCAAGTGACGAAGTAGATCATATTCCACTTGGTATGTTGAGCATTGAAGATATTATTGAATAAATTGTTCCTTCCAACCCTACCATTACTAAGGTTACAAGAACTTTTCTCATTAAAATTCCATGATATCCTTTATGACACAACCCTTGGTATCAATATCTTCTAATCTCTCAAAGACCCATCACGGTTATCCTCTTTGGGAGAATTCTTGTGTTACACACTCATATTTTTTACCAAGTCCAACAATGACTGAGTCTACACTTGAAATTCAAACTTCATCTGCTCTCATTGGTGGACCTATGGATTCAAGTATGAATTTCATGTTTACTGGACCCCCAAAGTCCTACATTTATGGTGGATGATCTATACCTGCTTGGTATTAGTCACTCAGTGGAACTTTTTATGGAGTTGAAACTGGTCCTACCTTTCTTAAATTTCCCACTTAGTCGTATGAAATTTCATCTAGTTCATCTCTAGCAAGTATTGGTCAAGATTCCCAAATATTATTTACTTCAAAAACTTACGTACATGTGGTACAACCAGGTTTTGATCAACAACTTAATTTATTATGTAGTGGTGTAGAATTTTCACAACAACCCCCAATAGGATCTTATCCTACTGGGGGGTAATATTCCTATGGTCCTTTTTTTCCCACAGGGGGGAAATGTCATATCGGTACATACCCTCCACTTGGGGGAAATTTTTTTGTTGGATCTTATCCACCTCCTTGTCAAACAACTGTAATATCCCAAATGGGACACATGCAGTAATATTAAACAATACTGCTCAGAAACAATGAAATTCAGCAAAGTAAGAGAAGGAGGCCAATATGGAGGCTCAAAAATAATGTTTATATAAGAAATTCAGAGATATATTGAAGCCCATGAGTTATAGAACAAAAAATAGAATACTTTACATGAAGAAATCCTCAAAAATGAGGTGCTGCAACCAGACAATTGACCGAACAAGCTTGACAACGTTATTTTTATTGGCTGAAATAGCAATAGATTACACTTCATATCTAGAGAAAATATGTGTACAAAAATTAGATCTATATCAGATTTGTACACTAGATAGGCTCCTCTACAAATGCCCCTTGGGGTTTTCAGCAAAAAGTGAGGTACATGGAGTAGATCTGATATCTTATGCAGCAGATCTGCATAATGATTCAGAATTTCTAAAGCAAATACAACAGTATTCAGATCATATCTGAATATGACATGGATTAGATCTGAAATCCATGGATCACCACAGTGAAGGACAGAACCCCAACACTAGAGATCTCTCCTCCAAAAGTGTGCCAAAACACCCTACAACTATACACTTGAAAATAATGCAGTATTGGAAGGAAAACTGCATTGTAGGCTCTGAAACATGGGTGGCCTCAAGCCAAGATCTGAAATCAGTTCTCCAATCATCCAATACTCTCTTGCCAGGGGGATAGAAGACTTTCCCACTGAAAAGAGGCACTAGAATGACCTAGATCTAAGTAGATCTAGCCTCCACTTGCTGCAACTTACAAATACAACCAAACCCTCAACGGGATCTGAGTTGTAGTTGGAAGAAGAAGCTTTTCCTTCAGCCTGATAGTGGACAAGAAATGCAAGACTCTTCCAAGAGGCCTCTCAAGGAAAGAGATGAGATTCTTAAACATGAGATCCTTGTGCTAAACAACACTATTATCTGCTAAACAACAAGGAGAATGAGATATGTCTAAACAGACAATATACTTTGAAAAATGTAATCACATCAACAACCTTCTTATGCTGTCCTCCTCTTCCTTTATAAGATTGAGATCTTGGAAAACCCTAAACCATCTCAATGATTTAGCTTCTTTCACATGTGCCACCTCCAACTAAAACTGCACTGTGCCTTAATGGGGATCACTCCTTCTAGACAACGTTGTTGATTTAGTCATGGTTGACCCACTCAAATGTCTCAGCCCCTTTCACATACAAGGGTGTTTATTTAAATAGCCCAGATTTAGCTTTGTTCACATGTGGCATTGATTTATTTGCCGATTTAGGAGTTTTTATAATCCTCCTTTACACATTTATTCATGAAACAGTAAAATAAAACAAAATTGAATATTCCCATTAGATTTGGCTAATTAGGAATATTACAACAACTCAAGAAAGTTTTTTAGAACCTACTCGAACTCAACCTTTTACTGGCACCCCATTCCCTGAAACGGTTAGTACTCCTTGGAATCTTACTTATGGAAATATGCCTTATATTCCCTCTGATCAACCTATTAAAGGTATATAACAACTTTGTTCTGGTCACCCTATTCAAGGTATAATACAACTTCCTTTTGGTCAAGCTATTTAGGTGATGCCTCAGATTATTTTCGATCAACATGTTCAGGGTGTGCCCTAGATTCCTATTAGTCAACCTATTCAAGTACACACCAAATACCCATTGGACAAATTATTCAAGGTATACCCTAAATTCCATATCAATGTTATCCTCAAATGCAAATCATTAGGGGAATTTTGAGGTCTAAAATGGGCCTCCTAAGAAAAATGTACAACAAAAATAAACTTTATAACAGCCAATAGGATTCAAGATGATGATGTCAACCATGGGGGATGATTCAACATTTTTTAAATAAAAGGGTAAAAATATTAAAAAATAGTAAAATAATAAAACTACTTTTTCAACTCGTATTTTCAACTTATCTCCCAAAATTTTTACTCAAATTTCGAGCAGGAGTACTCGTTGGATGCGAAATTTAATTCCTCATCCAAGGATTACCCATGTTGCATACTTTCGATGAACTCTACTACACGAAAAATGATAAATACATAAAAAACGTGATTGTAATCACGTTTTTTTATGTATTTCTCATTTTTCGTGTAGTAGGACCCATCGAAAGTATGCAACATGGGTGCTCCTTGGATGGGGAATTAAATTTTGCATCCAACGAGTACTCCTGCTCGAAATTTGAGTAAAAAATTTGGGAGATAAGTTGAAAATATGAATTGAAAAAGTAGTTTTTCCATTTTTCCCTCTAAAATTTGATGATGTCATCAAATATTATTTGATTTTTTCCACTATTATTTTATAATTTCCTTAGGAGGCCCATTTTAGACCTCAAAATTCCCCTAATGAGGTGAACCTTTCTAAGTAGTTCCACTGACAACTCAACCTACTTTAGGTTATCTTGTATTTCCTCCTCTGACTAATCCTGGTGGAATGAAAATGCCTATGACATAACCTATTATAGGATATCCCGGGTATCCAAATCCAGCGGTGGGAATTTATCCATAATGCTATCAATATCCTCAATCTGACTTCAATAGGAAGCTACCATTTATTTCTACATTAGATTTACTAGACTTATCCCAATTTATCAATGATATGATTTACCCTCATCCTTTATGAATGGCTATTCATGTAAAGCTACCAAGTGATATACTGAAATTCTATGGTAAACTTGGAGAAGACCCATCGAATCATGTGATGAATTATAATTTATGGTTTTCATCTAACTCCCTAAATGATGATTCCATTCGACTATGTCTTTTCCATCGAACTCTTACTGGTCTTGCAGCTAATTGGTATATTGAATTACCACGAGCATCCTTTGGTAATTTAACCTCTTTGGAAACAACATTTTTGACGCATTTTCAACTACCAATTTGATATGAAATTAATACTGAAATTTTGAATTCATTATGATAGTCAGACTCCACACATATTTCTTATCATATACATGAATGGAGACATCGCTGTCATTTAGATAAGGCTTATATCCCAGATCAATTACTAGCAGAATGGTTTGTTAATTCATTAATACCTACTATTACTAAATATGTTTCCAAAGGCAAAGTTGTTACTGAGGAATAATTTATTGCACGTTCCCAATATTTAGATCTTGTTTATTCACAATTTGGCACGTTGTACAATAAAATTATCCTCGTACATTTAATATTATTCCACTATCTTCTACAAAATCTCATGTTGTTGATGGTGTGATTGGTTATGTTAATCAACATCCGACGAGTAAACCATCTGATCATTATAGTCCTAAGTCTACTCCCACTATTTTTGTTCAAAACACACCTCTTTTTACTACTCTTGTTAATACTTATGAGGTTAACACAATTCAATATTTTTCAACTAATAAATATAAAACACCTAGAGGTAAAAACAAGGGCAAAGGAAAAGCAAAAAAAAAATGCCCCTTAATAGGAAAAACAAAAAAAATCCAAATCTCCTGATGAGAAACATAAACTAAAATATCCATGTCTCATTTGTAACAAGGATCATTATACAAAATAATGTCTACATAGTGCTAAAGTTAATTGATTTCTCTAATGTACTTCTGCACCTATTGTTTTAACAGACCCTTTCCCGACGTAGGAGACAAACATGGTTGCACAAAATCAATCCTTATTTTCTCAAAACTGTATTGATATCATGATGATGTAGGAAGATATTTTTGGTTACTACAAGAGCCAAAGACTATGGTTCTCCAAATCCTTTGAATGGAAGTGTTTCAGATCAATCTTTCACATCATCTCCACCTCCTTATGATTCTCTACCGATTGAGAGATCAACTTCTGAAATAGTGATTTGACCCCCTCCTAAAGGTGTCATTCCTAGGTTGTCTTTTAGTACACAATCTAGGGTTTCTCGGAATTATAATATTGTCAAATACTTGTCTCAGGTCCATTATGCAATGTCGGCCCTCGAAGTCCTTCAAAGTTTCCTTGCACAACAGAAATCACTTTTATCGACTGTTGGTGGAATTGATCCATCAGATTAGAGTCTTAAAGTTTTTTATCTCAAAAATCATGTACCTAGGCTCCCACATCAAATTCATTTTCAAATTCAAGTTGTTGTATGAGGTAGAAATGTTTCTTGTATCGTGATAGACGAAGGAGCCTCTATGTGCATTATGTTTGTGCCTTTTTGGAAAGCCTTGGTTTCTCCTTCAATTAATAAATCACCCACTATTTTAAAAGCTTTAAATAGAAGAGGATTCAAACCTTATGGGATTTTAAACACATTAAATTTGAAGTTAGAAGGTAAAAATATTACTGTTGAAGTAGAATTCATTGATACGCAACTTGACCATAACCATTTAATAGGTTGTAGTTGGACCTATGCCACGTTAGAAGTGGTTTCCTCACTCTTTCGTGTGTTACGATTTTCTCACCAAGGGAAAATAGTTATTATAAACCAGCTTTCCTTTTATACTTCTGATTCACGTACCACCAATACTTACCTTTCATAGGTAAAAAATGTTATTTTCTTATGAGAATGTTGGTGTGGGATTACCAAAAGGTTCATCGCTAATGGGAATTTTTTCGCTCCCTCCACCCAATGTTTCACCCTTGATCGTTCCAATAAATATGATTTCATCAAGCACTTCTAAATTCCATGGATTGTATAATCCCTAGTTAGTGCCTATCCAATCAATATTTGCAAACTACAGTGACCAAATGCCACTTAGTCTGATTGAGTTAGCTTACGAATCTATTCACTTGGTCTTTGTAGCCCCTTTTAAATCAAATGACTGAGTGAATGATGAGTATTCTTAATCTTCTTAGTTTATCTCTATTTCATCTCTTGAAGCTTTCAATGAAGTTTTCCCTCTAATGAGAGCATTATGGAGATTATGTCATTAGTGTTGGATAGGATTGTGAATTACAGATAAAACACGCTTCCCTAGACAGGTGCTAATCTAGAACAAAAAGTTAAAGACTATACGACTACTTTTTCTAACTAAGAACAGACACACACAATGGATTAGATGCTTACTTGGAATCTAAGCACTTTCAAATGATTCCTTCTGTCGCTTCCGTTGTAGCTTCAAATTCTAGCCGGATGTGCAAAATATTTCCTGCAAGAATGAACACTAAACATCAGAAGATAGCAATAATATAGATGTCTATTCAAGTAAGTTTTCTAAATCAGTAAAGCATAATCCATATACATCAACTAAGATCTTGCAATATGGAAAATCAATGCTAATATAGATGCATATAGGGAAAAGTAAGCTGTATTCTTTATTAATGATAGAAGAGGAGGTTACAACCAAATGACTGATTTAGTGTCACCATCTCCAGCAGCATCCCAAACTCATCACAATGAATATATCTCCAGCAAATTGTCACTCAAATCAATCTCCTCAATGAAAAATCCACCAACATTTCTCTACAGAAATTCTTCCTTATCAAACACTAAGATATGTTCTCAATTTATAGAGTAGATGAGGTAGTTTTACAATCAATGAATTTCAAATAATAGGAAAGACATGTTCCCAAACTTGTAGATGTCAAATGGACACTTGGATTCAAAGTTTGACACATGTGAACTCTTCTAGAAGGCACTAGACAAGTGGAGATTTCGGAACGATGAGAATTTCACTCCCAATGTGACCAACACACCCATAAATGTCGGGAAGTGCTTTGCAGAGCAGCCTTGCATGGGGCTACCTGCATATGCAACACAGTTAGTCCCTTTAGAGGAAATGTTGGTGAGCTCTCATATGATATATTGTAAAATTCAAACCTTGGAAACCTTTGCATATGAAAGTCCTTGATTGATCTATCTTTGTTCTTTGTCTTAGGGCATATAGAAATTGAAATGCTAGGGGATGATAAACCCTATACATTGGTCCTAGATATGATGCCCAGTTAACCAGGTCATTGGGAATGATGCCCAAATTTACCTATAACAATTTCCCCGTAAAGCATGAAGTCAAAATAATAAAAACAACATTTTGATTGATATGATTTACACTATGATGAGTTGGAGATGAAGCGGAGTGGCGACCTACATCAATCTTACAATACATTACATCATGATATATCCTCTTTGATCATAATTTCTGAGGGTAACCATTCCCATGTTCAACACATAAAAAATCTAATAACATGTACATAATTAAGAAATTTGTTAACATTGGAATGTTGCCCAATGCAGACGTGCCTACAGATATAGGCCCATGTTCGGATGTCAATATGTATGTAAGGTCACCGTATAGATGATGTGTACAAAAATCTTGAAATCACAGCCCGTATGGATGAAACTAGATCTGGGGTCTTCATATCTTGTTCACTCGATCATTCGGGTACAAGTCTAGCCATGCGAATATATGATTTGTCGTCAAACATGGAAAGACATCGTTTGATTACCAGCCAATGATGTGAGTTGTTAACAAACACGAGAGAATCACCATTGATGTTAGTGGTCCTCAAGGTACTGCAGTACATTTCGTAAGGCGTGAATAGATAATTTGATGTCGAACGCCAAACAAAATCTTTCAGTTAAAATTCTGGAAGCGAGAATCTTGTCGATTCTGTAACAAGCCTCATGGTACTAGAATATGATGTTTCTAAGTGAACTTCCTGGATATTGATTTGTCATCGATAAGAAGTCACCTTATTGTGAAACGAGAGTTACTGATTTCGGAGACAAGGGTATGACTTGATATAGCAATTTTCAGGGATGACGGTCATGAGAATGAAGGTTTACGAGTATTATAGAAGGATGAGTTTATTCAGTGGATGACTTCTCTTGAACATATCGATGACACTTTGATGAGTTGGCAGCATTGACCCAAAACCGAAGTGAAGGTATGATGAACCATAGGTATGAATTAATCTTCAAGATGATTACCCAACCCAAACAATCATAGACATGGAGTGAAGGAAGTTTCATGTTCAAGAGCGACTTGCTACCATAAATAATTTTACTCACTTTTCCCAAATTTTCCTCGGTCATTTGTCAACTAGTACCTCTTTATTTTTTAACAAGCTTGAGGAGGATAACATTTTCTTGATCTATAATTCAACCCTTCGGGAAAATAAAGTATCGCTATTTAATAATTTAACAAGTCTAGCAATGAATGAAACTTGATTCTTGCCGTGATCGACAAGCCCGTCGTTACTTTATGTTTTAACGAGCTTAACAATAGTGACAACCCGGTCCTTTTTCATATTTAGAGAGTTTGAAAAAGAGGACGAGAGAAAACTCCATAAGTAATTTTTCGTAATTTTTTTGCTCAGATCCGAAAAAGTGTAAAATAATATCCGAGAGAACCTCTTTGGTCATGTTTAAACAAGGTATTCCTTTTTCGTAAATAATCTATCTTAGTCCGGAAAAGGGTTAAACTTATACTAAGTAGATATCGATTCATTTAATTTTACGAGCTCGAAAAGACAAGTGCTCGGCAATATTTTCACATTATCGGAGTCTGAAAAGAGCTGAAAGAAGACTCAAGGGGTTCCTTTTTCACTGTTATCAAAGCTCAAAAAAGAGGTAAAAGTGTGCTTCAAATCCCTTTTCATTTTTAACAAAACTCGAAAAATAGGGAGAAAAATTATGCTTTGTGGTGAAGTCATTCTTTGAAATAAATCTGCATGACTAATCTGTTCATCAGTCGTATATCCTGTTCAGATTAACATAAAATGGATTAAAAATACCTATTTCATGATAAAAATATAATAAAACTATAGTCATAGAAATAGATTTAACTTGCAAGTAATTAAATGACTATTTAAAAGTAGTTTCACTATTCATTTTTACCATTCCATAGTTACCATTTGCATTTTGGAGCTCTGAACCTGATTTTTCCCCTGAACTTCAGCTGCTGATTGTGATTGTTTCTGTGGACGGTTTTAGTTTCCGTTTGATCCAGGTTAGTGATATGAACTTCCTCTTTCCTTTAGTACTCATTTCATTTCCAATTCCTGCAATTTTTTAGGGTTTTAAGGCCCCTAGGGTAAATTCTACCAAAAAAGAGGGCAACACAACCCTAAATTTCGAAACCTGCATTGCATAGCAGGTACAGTGAAGGGTACTTGCATATGGAAAGCACTGTCTCTTGTTAGGGAGTGCGTTGGGCACAATCTAATTTTTTGATTTTCACATTATGCCCAAAATTGAACTAGATTTTTGCAATAAATGGAATCTAATGGATCTTATGGTTGTATTTCAGGTTTCCATCAAATTACAATGACGATTACATGGAGGGAAAGAGAACATGAAGAACAAGATATGATTTCCTTAAATTATCCGGGTACAGTAAGAGCCTTAAGAGATTGTGGACTGCTTAAGTACTTCAAATTGTCTACGATGAGGCAAAAAATAGAACTATTGGAGTTCTTAGTTCGAGCATGGGATCCAACTATCGAGGGATTTCATATTAAGAAACAAGTGGTTCCTATAACAATCAAGGATGTGTACTTTCTCAGAGGTTTGTCGAGGAGAGGCTTTCCCATTTTGCTCTCAAGGTCCAATGTCAGAGGAGAGATAGTGAGAGATTATGTTTTGCAACATTGTTATCTAGGGTTAGAGCCAAGCAAAGGTGGAAAGATAAACATCTGAGATGTTAGATATTTTCCCTTGAGAACTATCCTTTTCATGATCGCAAAACTTACCGCCACTGTTACACTACATGTAGCGAATAGATTGTATATGTAGTACGCGCTAGAGTGTATGGAGCCAACAGTCTTCAACTGGTTTGAAGCTGTTGTATCTCAGATAAAAGAAAAACTGAATAAAGAAAAGGGAGGAAGGAATAAAAATTTCAGTTATGGTTCTATCCTTATATCCTTCGCCTTGGAACGGATTCCACTGATGCAACCACAACATGTGACACTGGATATAGCTAATCTTAGAGGTCTTCGGATGCAAAGATGGGTATAAATCATGATTCAGTATGCAGGCCAATCTACTGATGTGTTCTCTACTGCATTCTTTTCCTGGTTCCAATGACAGATCGTCGCCATCGACGAGTATGCATATGCAGCGTCGATTTCCAAGGGGATCCGAATTTACCATTACCAGAAGGCGCTCAGTGGGGTGTAATAGGTAAGAATGTTTTGACCATGTTTTTGATTTTCCTATGGTTTATACAATTTTTTTGTATTTTTATGTTTTCCCAAGAGTAAACTAAATGTTTTATGTAATTTAGATGTTGGTCATGTTCAACGTAGTGGAACCGGGAGCAAGAAGTAGATGTGCCAGCAGAGAGGGCTGTCAGGAGAGCAGTCCTTCAAGACCTTGATATGGCTGAGACTCTAACTGAGCTTCAATAGTGCATAGAGGGTTTGACCTTTGGGATTATGTATTTCTGGATCGAAGAGCTTCCTATGCGATTGCAACAACACACTATTGGGGTTCCTAACCACTGGATGCGGTTACTTCGTAGGATAGCTAGATCTATAGCATGTTACCACGAGCACCACTAGTTTACTTGTGAAATTTTGCATACATTTTGAGGTCAGATGATGAATGTGTCTTGGGCACAAATTTTGTAAAAACCTATAACTATCTATCTATATGATTTCAGTGTTTTCCTATGTTTATTGTGTAATCCTATTCAATGATGTGAATGTTTTCTTTACATATGTTGCAAATGTCTGTCTAAAACTTGATTAGCTAATGAATCAATCAATGTATTCAAATTTCTAGAAATGTGTTTATATTGAATAAAATCAAAGTGTCTTTCCAAAAGTCGAACTCTAAGGAACAATCTAAGAAATGTTGGATTTCTAACAGTATAAACACTAGTGAGTTGTAATACCACAAGTTGTGAGTCTAACCTTATGATGATACGGTTAATACCAAATTAAATGGCATCAGAGAGAAGTTCAATTAACGTGCTATACTCAGCTATATTGTTCGTCGATCTACCAATAAAAATCCCTTGAAAACTCACTAACTCACCGTTCGGAGTGAAAATGGCCCACACTGCAGATGATAGATTTTGCGTACTATGACTAGCACTATCAGCATATCCAACAAAGGGTTCTGAAGATTCAGACATCTGCGATGAAATGTAAAGCGGATTACTAACGTCAAGAAAAATCTAAAAACAAATTAAGATAGTGAATGCAAATCAACAACATATATGTACAATATAATACAAAAAACTACTACGCTCATGATTAAGCATAGCAACGTTTCAAATACAACCCATTTCTAGGTTGTGCTAACAGAATTCTATCATAATCAACCAACTAATAAGTTCCTTTAGCAAAAACTCTTTTGACAATATAGGGGCCATGCCATAATGTCTCAAACTTTCTTGTACCTATTACATCAGCTTCTTGATCGTAAATAAGGACCAAGTCGCCCTTTGAGAAAATGCGAGGCTAGACATTTTTGTCGTATTGTGCCTTTATACGTCTCTTGTGCGCTTCGTTGGCCAATTGGGCTTCACAACGCGTTTCATCAAGATGGATGAGGTTAAGGAGACACACTTCTTCTTCTGATGTGTCAGGTAACAAGTCAATCGCGAGTTTTAATGACGGTATTTCACATTGGATTGGTAAGATAGCTTCTAGACCATACACCAACTGAAAAGGAGTAAAGCCAGTTGTGTTTCTCATCGAGGTTCGATACGCCCACAAGGCAGAGTACAGGATCAAATGCCAATTTATTTTATGAACTCCTATCATTTGTTGAAGCATACGTTTAAGAATTTTTTTGATAGCCTCAGCTTGTCCATTTGATTGTGGATAATAAGGAGTAGAATTATCATGTGGCAATCCTAACTTGGCAGTAAATTCAGACATCATGTGATTGTAAAAATTCTTTCCATGATCTGTAACTATAGCCTGTGGGACCCAAAATTGTGCAATAACATGATTAAAGAAAAACAATGCAGCTGTCTGTCCCATGTTGTTGAATGTAGGCATCACTTTGGCCCATTTGGTAAAATAGTCAATTGCGAGAATAATATAACTATGCCCCTCGGACGAACAAGGGTTACAGGTCATGAATTCAATACCCCATTTCAAAAATGGTCCCACAGATACAACATGATGCATTGGCGTTGGCGGTTTGCGGATTTTACGATAAAAAATCTGGCATGCATGAAAAATTCTTACCGCGAGTATGTAGTCTCGAAAAATAGTAGGCCAAAAGTAACCGGTGCGGAGTATCTTCTGTGCGGTAGCATAACCAGATAAATGTCCACCACAAGCCCCAACATGAAAACCATTTAACACTTTTCTGGCCTCCTCATGATTGAGGCACCTCTTTAAAATGGTATCGACACCACGACGATAAAGTGTATCGCCAACGATCAGATAATCTTTAGTATGGTATCGAATATGTCGTTGTTCAGAGCAAGAGGTATCAGGTCGAAAAGTTTGGGTTTGGAGATAAATGATGAAATCCCCATACCAAGGATTAGATGATCCGATCAGAAACAAAGACTCGTTATGGATTGATGGTTCCGACGTAGTTGCAGTACTATCAGAGGGAAGGTCACATAGAAGCTCAGCCAAAACTAAATACTTCTTTGACTTGGATTTGATGAATTCCAAATCAAATTCTTGAAAAATGATAATCAATTTTGAATATTCCCCCCCCAACAATTGACGTGATAAGATATAAGTCATGGGGTTGCAATCCAAAACTATAATAGTTTTTCGAAGCAGGATATAATGGCGAAATCTTTGGACAGCTTGAACAGCTACCAAGGCAAGATTTTCTACGTATGAATACTTAACTTCCATATCATTGAGATTATGAATCAAATAATAGATCAGATGTTCAATTCAATTTTCTACTTGGACTAATACCATAAAAATAGTCGTTTTAGCCGCAGTGATATATAGGAAATAATAAATTTGATAATTAGGGGGATACATTAATGACGCTCGGACAAGAGTGTCCTTGACAACATCAAAAGAAGCTTGTGCAACTTGGTCCTAATGGAAGGGAACCAATTTTTCAATAGTCGAGTAAATCCTTTAGCCATTTCGGCGTAGTTTGGAATGAACCTTCTTAGGAAGTTAGCCTTTCCTTGAAGTTGAAAGCCACCAATTGGAATGAACCTTACTGGTGGCTTAATTGTCAATTTAGGAATATTAGTAGGCGGTACTGATTCCATAGACGTATTCATTGTCAAGGTAGTAGGTTGATTAGTGGCCTGCATAATATTTATTACGCGTTGACACCAAAATATTTGTTGAAGGTTTTGTGACAGATAAAATTAACACTTGGGAACTAGGAGTTGGATCCGTAGCAACCATGTTTGTGTTCGGATTTGGAAATGGGTCTGTCAACACAGTTGACGCATGGGAATTCTTGATGATTTTTGAGACTTCAGCGCGGTGAGGAAAATCCCTAAAAAAATTTCCTCATTACATATTATGCATGGATAACGAGGTTTCCTAGGTCCAGAATATTGATCAGATGATCTTTCGCGCGGGTTAGAAGTTTGTTTTTTCTTAGATTTATCCTTTTTCTTACTTTCGGGTTGCTTGTCACTTTTGCCTTTGTCAAATGACATGGCATTAATTTCGGAAGCAGGAGCGAGATCAAATGTAGTAGTGTGGTGTGTAATTGCAGTGCATATCAAGCCGTTTTCAGCATGAGAGTCCTTTAATTGAGGAGGAACATTAAAATTAGATCTCGGCGCATTAGGAATTTTTTCATAGAGCATGCTAGACTGAGTATAAATCAAGTCTAAATATTGTGCATGAGAGATGACTTGATCTTCTGTGACGATGCCACCCTTAGCCACATCCTCAGTTATAGATGGTAACAGGGACTTAATGAGCCATTCATGAAGGAGCTGATCCAGAACAAAGGTCTTAACTATTTGACGACGATGACGCCACTCATGAATATGATCATAGATGTGAGTAGCATTAGTCTATTTGAAATTGGTGAAGAGTTCCATTCCAGTTTCATATCTAATGCGTAACTGGACATGAGTCAAAAATATAGTAGTTAGGGCTGTGAAATTATCAAAAGAAGCTCTAGGTAATTCAATGTACCATTTTGCAGCTGGACCTGTGAGCGTACGCTGAAAAAGACATAGTCGAATAGAATCATCGTTCAGGGAGTTTGATGAACACCATAAATGATAAGTCATGACATGAGTCGACGGATCTTATCCAGGGTTTCCATTGAACTTAGGAATATCTGAGGGTAATTTGTGAGGTATCACCGGCCACCAAGGAGCATAGTTAATTGGATCATTAATGAGCCGATTTAAATCTGGTAACTCTAAAGCTGCAACAAAGGGCAACTGTCGATTAAGGTCAGGTTGAGCATAACCAGGGTAAGATGGAATTTCTTGAGAAACAGGCCTTTGAGCACCAACATAAGGAATCTGCTGTTGGTAACCCAGATAGGGGTTGTTTTGAAAAGCAAACGCTTGAGGATTCTGTTGACCAAAACCTGGATATGATACTTGTTGAAATGAAGTTTGAGGCATTTGCGCCTGTGGCTACCAAGGGGTTTGTCCACCAATTTTATAACCCAAATTAGGATAACTTGGATTCGGTTGATAGGTATAACCAGGTTGCGGTTGTGACATCCCATAAAATGGTAAACCAACTTGTGAATATGTTATGTATAAATTATAAATTATTAGTTAAATATAGTTGTCTTAGGTTTATTAATGTGGAAGGGCATGATCAACGATCATGCCTCTTCGCCAAGGGACACCGTAAGGCTGTATTTAAAGCCTTGGTGATTCCCAATTGTAATCATCTCATCTTTTATCAATAATAATATATACTAATTCAATTTTACCAGAGTTTTTACACTCCATTGGTATCAGAGTAGTCACTCTTCAGGATCTGTGTGACCATCAAAGAGATTAAGAAATTACAGAGGAAAATTGTAGATTTGTTTAAAATTCGGGTGCTTGTGGGCAGCGACATTTGTTTAAAAAAATGCAGATTTTTCCTCCGTATATTTTTTTCCTCTTCCCTCGACCCCCTCACACAACACTCCCCTCCCAACACTCCACCCCCCCTCACTCTACCCAACCTGCCCCCCTCACCCCTCAGCCCTACCCAACCCACCCTCCTGCCCACCTTTCCTCCTTGCCTCCCCCAACACCTCTCCTCATTGTCCCGCCAACCTCTCCTACTCCCCGCTATCCACTACTCTGCCGTCTGCCGCTCCCATTTCCCCCGTCATCTCCCCGCTACCTGTCATCGCACCTACCGTCCAGTCCTGCGTTGCTGGCTCATAGCCGAGCTGAGCCTATATCACCATTGAATCTTGGGTTTAGAATCAAGCCTCAAGCCACTGATTCAAACGTTGTCTCTGTTGACCCTTCAACCATTTTTTTTTAATTGGAAATTGTCTTAGTTTTGTGAAAATTAAAATGTGAGTTATATATATAGTAATATATATATAATAATTATATATATAACCATATAAACGATAGTTATAATATAAATGAAATTTAATTAAATTTTATATAAAATTTAATTAATTTAAATTGATTTTTTTTTTTTTTTAATTTAAATTAATTTCTATATAAGATTTAAAAAAAGAAAGAAAGAAAAAGACAGTGGTAGATAAATATTCACCACCGCATACGCGTTCAATGTCGTCATCAATGTCGATGGCTGAAGTCCAAAAATTTTTGTTGGATCTTGAGAAACAAATCAATAATAATTCCAATGACTTCGGCAAAAGATTAGTCGATCTTAAGGATACAGTTGCAGGACATTCCAACGACATCAAAAAGCTTCAAGATACGAAAAATCATATAGAAAGACAAATTTGGTAAAATCATAGCGAGGCCACAGAAAATCATAGCCAAGCAATGCAAAAGCTAGCAGAACTCCATGACAAGATAAATCAAACAAAATGACCAATATTCTCCAATATGGAACATAATCAAAAGAACAATTAAGCAAATTCAGGGAATTCAGAAGAGCATCATCAAAAAACCGATTCCCCACACCATCACGAAGATAGTAATGCAGATTCTCAAAATAAGCAGCTTTGGAATGCATTTGCTAATCAATACCCCTTTCTCGTTCCACCATTAGCATATCATCGAAGAGAAAAAATCGAGCTACCCAAGTTTGACAGTAATGAAAAAAATAGTGTTGCATGGCTTAATAAAGCCAAAGAATATTTTGAGATTTATGACATTAATAGTGATGATGAAAAAATTAAGCACGCTTCCATGAAAATGGAAGGAGAAGCATATAATTGGTATATGTGGTGGAAAAAGACAACACTTGCTATTAGTTGGATGCAATTTAAGGATGCATTCTTTAAAATATTTCAAGGTATAAAAGATTTTTTTTTTCTTCTTCAGCATTCATCAAATTACGCCAAAAAGGAGATGTGGATGAGTACACTCGAGAATGGGAGACCTTAGCGACACGAGTACTTGGATTGTCAGAATCTCATTTAATCCAGTCTTTCATCTCAGGACTTAAAATCCATATACAAGAAGTGCTCGAACTTCATGACATTACATCAGTAGAACTAGCAAGGCAAAAAGAAAAAGCTGCTGAAAATCAATTTGAAAGGTTATCTTGGTCAAAATCAGAAAGAGTATATTCGAGACGAAGATTTCCTCAATTTGAAAATATAGATAACATAAAATATGTCCCACCCCATCTTCATGAAGAAGAAAAATCTAACATGGAAATACAAAGGATGAGAGAGGGCAAGTTCAAACATTGCGGTGAAAAGTGGGACCCTAAGCATAGGTGCGCTAAAGGAAATGAGACAAAGAATTTGTATAACTGTGAAGAAACTAATGACTCTAACAATGATGAATGAGATGCAACCACCCCAGAGTTTCCTCCAAAACTAGATGATGGAAGCATTACGCAAATGTCCTTATCAGCTATGACAGGTATATCACAACCTCACACACTAAAACTAAAAGGACATATTAAGAAGAACAACGTAATGGTTCTCCTTGACATCGGTAGTACCCAAAAAATTTTAGATTCGACCATGGCCAAAAGACTTAACATATTTACATTTCCCATGCCCAATATGAAGGTAATGGTGGCCGATGGTAAGAAAACTGAGAAGGTAGTGAAATGCCATAAAGTCAAATTGCAGATTCAAAATTTTAATTTAGAATCTCCATTCTACACCGTGCCATTACAAGGAGTAGATGTGGTCTTAGGAATTCAATGGCTACAAACCTTAGGTACTTATTCTTCCAACCATCAGAAGAAGTTTATAAGCTTTAAGTGGGAAGGGCAGAAGCACAAGTTGTATGGATTGCAAGCACCAGAAAATCAAATCGTGTCATCATCCTAGATGATGAAGATGATTCGAAAAGGAGCGCCAGCCTATATAGTACAATGTCATTAGTTAGAAATGTTATCTATAAAAAGGATCAGTGAAGGGTCACCAAAAGTACAAGGAATAGTTCAAAAACATGTAAAAGTATTCCAAGACCTGCTAATGAAAATGCCTCCTAATAGGGAAATTGAACATACAATAGAAGTCGAGGCAGGATTCGACCCTGTCAACATCAAATCTTATCACTATCCACATCACCAAAATATTGAACTCGAGAAGATGCTCCAATATATTTTAAAAATGTGGCGTCATCTCAAAAAGAAAGAGCTCGCTTCTCTGGAAAACCCAAGCATTCATCAACAATGTCCATCATTACATATGCTTTGAGGACAAAGCATCTTTAAGAGAGGGGCAATTTTATGTATAAATTATTAATTATTAGTTAAATATAGTTGTCTTAGGTTTATTAATGTGGAAGGGCATGATCAACGATCATGCCTCTTCGCCAAGGGACACTGTAAGGCTGTATTTAAAGCCTTGGTGATTACCAATTGTAATCATCTCATCTTTTATCAATAATAATATATACTTATTCAAGTTTACCAGAGTTTTTACACTCCAGAATAGATGATTCTAGATACAGGTTGTTGTAAATTAATTGAAGGATTTTTAATTTGTGGACCCAACATTTGATGATATTGAGTTGAAGGACCTGCTTGATAAGGTTGTACAACATTTTGATTCTATAACAGGGGTAAATATGTATTAACAAGTGGTAATGATGTGGGTGTAACAGGTTGAACTGGTTGATACGATTGTATAACCGTTTGTGGTTGGATAGGCAGAGTGGGTTGCCATTAACAATCATGCATTTTGACATTAGGTTGACCAAAAAGTGACGGAGTACTGTCATATTGGGTGACCAAAGGTTGCCCCCTAGCATGAGGAGGATAATAAGATGGAAAATATTGCTCTCCAAATGCTGGGAGTCTAGTTGATATGGTACTTGAAGGAATAGACCCAGAAGGACCGGCTTGATATTTCCCTGAAGATGTGTATAATGAATCAAGTCGTTCAATACTTACTATAGGATTACCACTTAAAATACCAGATGATGACATTGGTAAAGTCTATGGATTTGAAGATGCACCAAAGAAAATTCCAGATAATGATTTGTAACCTGATGGGACCAAAGGGCCACCATGAAAATATGACTATGGTGAAGTTGTAAACATCGAAGGGGTAGCTAGGGCAGGAGCTGACGTAATTGGAACATATGGCCGAACCGAAGATGTTGGTTCAGTCATGGTTACTTGACCAAATGTATAGCCTTTTGAATCGACAGGAATTTGAAAGGAACAGGATCAACAAAAGTAGATGGTGTCGATTGAGAAAAAGAATCATATAGGTAAAGGTCCTCCCAAAAATAGGTTGGAGTTAAAGGTGTATCGTCTTGTGGGATTTCTTCAATCGTAATTAAACTAGGTGGAAGTATTTCATCATCAGGCCCAAAGTTTATTTCAGGTGGTTGACTGTGTGATATGGGAGATTCAATAGCTAAAGAAATTTGTGGGATGACCAAGGTAGGAACAACTTCTAGTTGTACGACTTTAGGATTTAGATGTTCTGGCAAAGAAGAGATAGGATCTGGATCAATTTCTGGTTGAACAACGTTGGGTCTAGGAGGTATGGTCTCACTAATTGGATGGATCGTGACCACAGGTAACTGTGAAGACTCTGTTTCGACAATAGTAGACAAACCAGGATGTGTATAAATAACTTGAGCTAACTCTGGTTTATGGAAAGATGACGTTTTAGCAGAGGTACGAATTGTACTTGATTTGACAGATCGTAATGGCCTTCACCTACCAGAAGTAACTTCTGGTGGTAAAGGTGGTTTTAACGCTAGTCTACTCGAACGACGGGGGAAAGGATTTTTTTCTTCAATGATTACTGATTTATTTTAACCAAAAACAAATAAACAAAATAAAAGGGTAATACTAGGCAAAAGGGTTTACCAAGAAACTGTGAACTACAAAATACCTCCTGGCGAACCAAGAAATACGAGCAGGCAATCTCCCCGAATGTCGTGTTCGGTGTATCACAATTTACAAGGTGGATGACTCAGTTCACTATGGATGTTAGCACCTAAAATTTGTCCTCCCAAATATACTCGAAGGTACGTGGAGGCATAAGTCCGTATTAACGTTGTTTGATGCAAAACCGCACAGTGAGAGCACCCATTTATACTTATTGTAATGTAACACCACCCGATATACCCGAAAGTACGTGGACGAGCTACGATATACTTACGTACGTGGAGTGAGGTATCACACTCGGAATGTATCACAGAAAATTTAATGACAGCTGTTATGTTTTACAACGTTGGAACACATCTCTAGCCTAGACCTTCTAAATTTTATCGTTATGGTTCTAATGCTTTGTTAGGTAAATTGAGATTAATTTTATGTTGATCTTTCTTAACAATTTTCCTTTCAAAGGTGCACCGCGATGATGTATTGGAATATTCCTAAAATGAAATTAAGAATGATAAGAAATCTTTCATTTTGAGTTTTTCAATGAAAATCCTAGCTACTAGAGGGAAAGAGCAATCAATTTGCGAGAAAAGAAATCAAAGAACACAAACTAAATGCATATTTCCTAATTGTTTCTTTTTGCAAAACACACAAAGAACTACATGCAAATGCAGATTTTTCTTTGTAGTTCCTTTAATGTTATGAATGCAGAAAAGAAACTAAGTGCACTAAATCAACAAAAATCATATGCCTTTTACTTTTGAAAAATGAGGAATACAAACAACAATTTCTCTTTTGAAGGAAAAATGAGGAATGAAACAACAATTTCTCCTATTAGGAAACGAAGAATTTACAACAATTTCCTTTTTCAAAAGCAAATGGATCTAATGCGACAATAAAAATACTTTGAAATTAACTTGCCAATGATAAAGAAAAATGATTTAAACAAACATTGAACATTTTTTTTTCAAAGGAGGAAGAGGCAGATGAATTCACTGGTCAATATGAGGCTCAGGCATTTCAGAACATATCAAAAAAAAAATTGAAACAAACTGAAAAGACAAATTCAAGGGAATTTGGACGACTTTAGGAGGCAACACAGTCTCTAAAGAGAGACAGTGCTTTGCAACGCAGACCTGAAAGGGAGATAGTGCTATGCAAAGCACTGTGTCCTGTCTAAGAGTGCATTGGGCGCAGTGTATAAAGAAAAACACAGTTGTTTAACACACTTATTTTGCAAATTTGGATCTCAAAAGGCCTAATATTTTTGAGTAACAAATACTGGGTGAATAAACAGAAAAAAATAGAGGTTAAAACACCTAGGATAAAGAGTAATTTCCCCAACGGAGTTGCCAATTTTTTGGACAGAATTTGAGAATTATGGATAAAACATGCTTCCCTAGATAGGTGCTAATCTAGAACAACATGTTAAAGACTATACAACTGCTTTTCCTAACTAATAACAGACACACATAATGGATTGGATGCTTACTTGGAATCCAAGCGCTTCCAAATGATTCCTTCTATCACTTCCGTTGTAGCTTCAAATTCCAGCCGACTGTGCAAAATATTTCCTGCAAGAATGAACACTAAACATCAGAAGATAGCAATAATAAAGATGTATATTCAAGTTATTTTGCTAAATCAGTAAAGCATAAGCCATATACATCAACTAAGATCTTGCAATATGGAAAATAAAAGCTAATACAGATGCATATAGCGAAAAGTAATTTGTATTCTTTATTAATGATAGAAGGGGAGGTTACAACCAAATGACTGATTTAGTGTCACCATCTCTAGCAGCATCCCAACCTCATCACAATGAAGATATATCCAACAAATTTTCACTCAAATCAATCTCCTCAATGAAAAATCCACCAGCATTTCTCTACACAAATTCTTCCTTATCAAACACTAAGATATGTGCTCAATTTATAGAGTAGTTGAGGTGGTTTTACAATCAATGAATTTCCAATAATAGGCAAGACATGTTCCCAAAATTGTAGATGTTAAATGGACACTTGGATTTGAAGTTTTACACATGTGAAATCTTCTAGAAGGTACTCGCCAAGTGGAGATTCCGGAAAAATGAGAATTTCGCTCCCAATGTGACCAACACACCCATAGATGTTGGGAAGTGCTTTGCAGAGCAGCCTTGCATGGGCTACCTGCATATGCAACACAATTAGTCCCTTTAGAGGCAGCGTTGGTGAGCTCTCATATGATATATTATAAACTTGAAACCTTGGAAACCTTTGCAGATGAAAGTCCTTGATTGATCTGTCTTTGTTCTTTGTCTTAGGGCATATAGAAATTGAAATGTTAGGGGATGATAGACCCTATACATTGGTCCTATAGATGATGCCCAATTAACCAGGTCATTGGGAATGATGCCCAAATTGGCTTATAACAATTAGAATAAATGCCATGAGACGATATCCATCATCGTTCCTCCTTTCTTCCAAAACTTGAAACCGTTGAGAATAGCTTTAACATTATCTTTTTACCTGAGATAGTCAATAACCCTAAAAATCCTATTTCGATTTATGAGACTACATTTTAAAGGAATTTAGGGAATATATCTACAAGTATTCCAATTGACCTTTTAGTAAAACCTATAATCATGGAGAACGTTCATATAGATTCCTCTTTATCTCTTGGATAACTTAAAAAATATAAGGCCATATTCCAATAATTCCACAATATATTTGTTTTTACATATGAATGAATTCCATGAATTGACCCATGGATTGTAATTCATGAAATTAAGGCTTATACAGATGCTAAGTCTTTTCGGCAGAGACTACATCCAATGCATCAGAGAAAAGCTGCCAGTATTAGATTTGAATTTGAATTTTTTTTTAAATTTGATTGTTTTTATCATGTTCCTTTGACTAACTAGCTTTCCAACATCGTTCTAGTCACAAAGAAACAAGGTACTATCCCGGTATGTGTTGATTATAGGGACATTAATAGGGCTTTCCCAAAATATAACTATCTAACGCCATTCATTTACTATATTGTTGATGAATATGCCAGAAATAAAATCTTCTCTTGTATGGATGGATTTTCTTGTTATAATCAAATCAACATACTCCCATCATATCAACATAAAACTAATTTCATTTTCCCTTGGGGAAATTTTGCTTACTGAAAGCTTCCATTTGGACTAAAAAATGTTGGTGTAATTTTTTAGAGAGCCATGTCTTACGCATTTCATGATATTAAACATATTGTACAACCATATCTTGATGATTTACCTGCACATTCTATGAAATTTCAAGGTCATATTATACATTTAAGAGTTATATTTCTTTGGTATAAGCGTTACAATATTGGTTTTAATCCACATAAATGTGTTTTTTGTGTGGAATCTGATCATCTACTAAGATTTATTATTTCTAAGAAAGGGATCTGAGTCAATTCATTGAGGATAGAGGCTATTTTGAATTTCCCTCCTCCTCATCTAAGCCAACTCCAAAGTTTGCAAGGGAAAAAAACTTTTTACGTCATTTCGTTCCTAACTATGTTGAGCTTACCAAGGGTTTCACTTGACTGTTGAAAAGGGGTTCCTTTCATAGGGGATGACATCACCCAAAAATCCTTTGATGGTTTGAAGGATGTGTTGACTCACACATCATTATTACATCCCCATAATTATCATCGAGATTATCATATGGTACTTATCCAGGAAGATGATTAAAATGATGAAGATGTGATATACTATCTTAGTAGTAATCTTACCACTTTTGAAATCAAGTATTCACATGTGGAAAAGTTGGCCTTGGCATCTGTTCAATTTTTTCCAAAGATTTTGTTAATAAATTTTGTTACGTAAAACCACCATGATTTTTGACTATAACCCCATGCAAGATATTCTCACTCGAAAATTACTTGGGGGAAAATATCTAAAATGGATTGTAATTCTTCAAGAATTTTATTTGGAATTCATTATATCCAAATCTAAGAAATCACTTGTTTTTTCCAAAATAATATGTGACCTTCCCTACACTGATACAGAAACAGTGACACAAGAATATATTCCAGATGAATTTGTGTTTCTTATTGGTTCCTTAGATCCATGGTAAGGGGAGATAATAATTTATCTCTATAATAATAAAAAATTGGCATGAATTATCTCATATTTAATGACGTCGTATTTGGTACCAATCCCAAAAATATCATATTTTTGGTGATAACTTTTATTGTCTTGGTGTTTATCTAGTTTTTCGATGATGTTTAATACACTAATTAGCTAAAAAGGTTTTGAATGACTACTGCTTTGGAACATGTGGTTGCCCATATTTAGGGTATGCCACTACCCAGAAGATCGTGTGCGTTGGATATTTTTGGCATTATCTCTTCAAAGATTGCATTGTTGCAATCCAAAAATTTAATTTTTGTGAGATATACAATCGTAAAATGTGTGCACCTCTTGCTCCTCTCCATCCTGTAGTTATTTTTGGTCCCTTACTAAAATGGGGCATTGATTTCATGATATGTAACCCTCACTCGTTTGGGGGGCATGGGTATTGTTAGGGTCCTATAGTCTAGGAATCAATATGCATTTCTTACTATTTCATTTTGGGGGTTTGTTTCTCAATTTTAGCCTATGTGTCACTATGTGTCATAGTCTACAGAGTTTCTTATGTAAAAAGGTCAAAATGGTCAAATTCTTGTAAGTACATGGGTCATGAGGGGGTATTTAAGCCCTAATTCGAATTTGTGAGAGTTTAAAGTTCATGAAGGATTCCTAATCGCAAAATTGCACTCATGAGGGAAAATGAGTCATTATGAGGGTTTAAGGGGTCATTTCATGGAGTTTTCATCCATAATAATCCATCATAAGTCACATTTGGGGGTCATGTAATTAAGTTATAGTTTGTTAAAAATAGTTATGGATCTGTTAGTGGTGTACCTCATCATCATTGCAAGATTCTTTCCATGTCACCTCACTCCCTCCGCTCAAAAATCTCCATGATGACATGAAAGAAGGTATGGGGACGCATAAAATTTGAATTTATTCAAGTTTCCTTAATTATAAGCAAAAAAAAACCGTAATATGATCTTTGAGGAGTTTTCAAAAGTTGCAGAGGTCGAAAGGAGGCGTTTAAAGCTCAAAATATGGAGGGTTACTTGGAGTTGTTGCGCAAAGTGACTGTTTTAGTCACCATTTTCAAAAGTTGTTTCGTACCAAATGGAATGAAATTTTGGAAAATAAAAATAGGTTTTTATCAAAACCGGACCAAAGAACAAAATACTCTCTCAGTTTTTGCACATGTTTTATGGTTTAGGAGATATGACACGCTCTTAGAGGTCTATTTTTCAAAAAAATAAAATTTTGTATTTTCCTCCTGTTTCAGCCATTGTTTTTTGGGGTGCTTTTCTAACAGATGGAAGTGAATTTTTTAAAATTAAATGAAATTTTTGTAGAGAGTGGGCCAAAGAAAATAAACCTCTCTCATTTAGTGCATAGGTGTCACGATTTCATAGTTACAGGTGTCACTTGGGAACCTATTTTCACAATTTCTTGCTGACAGATATTTGAAATTTTTGAAATTCAATTTGTAAAGTCAAAGTTTTGGATGGTTTGAAGTATGTTGGGTAATTTAAGGTGAATGTAAAATTTTCTACGTCATTATAAGGACATTATGAACACATATTCATACTTGGTTTTGTCCTAGAACGATCTGCAACCATGTCAAGCTTGAAGACCTATTGCACTATGTTGCGCAAGTATATTAGTCAATGTTATTTTGAGAAATTTCGAATTTTAGATCTTCTAGAAGTCATTTTAGTTGGAACGAGTGTCAATAAGTTCAAAATCATGTTGATAATTTTAAAATCATGTAGTTAGAGTTTTTAACCAAAGATGCATTGTTTGATTTGATGTTTCTAAATTGTAATATCAATTTCTATTTTTTCTACATAGTGTTATCACTTCACCTGATCTCCAAGGCTGAGAAGAGACCAACAAAGGAAACTACAGACCAAGCTCTCACTAAGTAGCTAGCCCTAATACTAAAGAGAGGGCTCTCTCCAAGGGATCACAACCAAGAGATCTGGATCAATTATGTTTTAGGCTAGGTATAGTATCATAGGGGTTTTGATTGGTTGATTTGGGTGCTGGATGAGCGAATTAGGTCAAGAGGCAACTAGGTCAGGGAAAATAAGATCAGGATTGTAGGAATTTGATGGGGCATGGTAGGTAGGTACTCTAACACTTTAGGGTTTTTAAGTGAGATGGATAAGACTGGTGAGGTGCTAAAAAGAGCATGACAGTACATGAATTCCCTTTAAACTGGAGAAATGAAACAAATTATCGTGATTCTCCCAAAAAAAAGAATAAAATATGTATTCTGCTTATCAAAATTGAGAATCAAACATATCATAGAACTGGAATGAACATGGAAATTAAAAAAAAATCATACATATGAAACAAAATAAGAAACTATGTCAAAATATAGTACCACATGAATCCCACCAAAATAGTTGCAACTCATCCAATATATTCCTACCAAAATATGAATATGCTAGTGTCTCTGATCAATATAACAACATTCAACCTTCTATAATGAGTAAAGAGGTGAAAGATATAGGAAAGAAATAAATTCTCTCAACCTCAGAGTTCGAATCCACAAAAGGCTGAACTGAAAACCCAAATACTAGGGACGTCAAGCAAACTCTCCCTTAGTTTTGATGAACTGGTTCATTCATCCATGAAAACACTTTTACCTAATGTATTTAACCTCTAGTAACTCAAAAATATATTAATTAAATTTACATCCATCATTTACATCAGTAAAATTCACATTTTTCATGGTCAAACTCATAAAACTAGGAAAAAATCAGACAACTGCCAGGAGCGCAGCGCCAGTGTCAAGAGCATAGCTCCAGTATCACGAACGCAACACCAACTTCAAGCCAACTTTTGAGGGGGTTTCCGATGTCCAAATTGAGCTCATGATGGCACAGTGGAAAACCTATCCTGCATAGTTTCTAAAAATGTGATTGGTTTCCAAAAATGATGAATTTGGGCCCTCCAAAAAGTCAATATACTAAGACTAGTTAGGAGCGCATCACCTGCCTGAAAATGAGGGCAGAAGTGTCATTTTTGAGGTGTTTTTGGCCATTTCTCCTTGCCAGATTGTCCAAATTGGGTGTGAAAAGTTTCAAAATTGCATGTTTACTTCTATTCCAATTTTGGTCTTCTTTTTTCATTTTGAGGCCCCTAGAATAAGCACAGTGCCTAGGGCGTTATGCTCCTATCAGTCAAACTGTGCTGAAGATTGTCAGAACTTTGCACAAAAACCCAAAATAGAAAATTTTTCTCAAAAAAAATTCAAAATTGGTATGTGGAATGTTGATGAAGTATGCTAAGAAATTAGAGAGGCCTCAACAAGGATGTCAAATTTCCTCTTCTCCTCTTAGGTGATTAGGGTTTCTAGCTTTAACTTCACCTTTTGGAGTTTTCACCTTGCTATTTGATTCGTTTGGAAATAATTCTTAGCCATGCGTCTCTGGATAACATTGTCTTTCTTTGCTTTCTCCAAGAGCTTCTCAAGATGATTGTTGACTCTTTCAAGCCAAGGTTTCCTGTTCGCATTGATCAATATGGAAAAATTCTCATTAAGGGTGAGCTCTTCTACTAGTTCAACTTCTTTTTGTCTCTCTAGCTCTAATGCTTTCTTCAAGCCTTTGATTCTTGGCCTCTTCCTTGACACTTGTTATTCTTGTTCATCTGGATCACGATATTTTGAATATGCTTGATCATGTAAGCTCTTAACCTTTGTCTCTTCTCTTTTGTCCTTGAGAAGTTATACCTCCATGCTCATTTTTTTGGTCTTGAGTTGTCATGGTCATCTAGGTCATCTAAGTCCACCAAGTTAAACTCTCTTTCTTGCTCATGATTAAGGTCTTCCTCTTCTTCCATGTTTCAGTTGTATTTTGGGAAAAACCCTTGGGAATAATGGGAATGGAAATGAATTAGGATAGTTTGGTTAGGGATTTGGGATGGATAAGGGAAAATTTAGGGAAGTAGGGAAGGGATTTAGGGAGTTGTGGGAAGTGATGGGAGGGAAAAAGGCTTAGGGAGATAGACTAGGGAATTCAATTACAGGGATTTTGTTTAAGTAGCTAGGAAATGCCACCTAGATTTAGGGTTTTGGGAGTAGAGCTAGGGAAAATGGATTGTAGGAGTTTAAGGGCAAGGTAAGTGTCTAGGGAGTGTGAGGAAGGGATATAGGATCCAAGGGAATTTAATTCAACTTGGTAGGGGGAGAATTAGGGTTTCTTTACCCAATTTTGGAGTGGCATATGAGGGATATTTAACACCATGAATTTTTAATTATAAACTTAAAAATAGGTTGGAGGAGTTCAAAATTACATGGAAATAACTTAAGAGGAGTTGATTTGATGAAGAAACCACTTGCAAGAGGTTTGGAGAGATGTGAGCGAAATTTGGGAGGAGCGCAACACCTATGCTATGAGCGTAGCACCACCTTCAAGCCTACTTTTGGATGATTTACCGAAGTCCAAATTGGGTGCATGATATCTCGTTGGAAATATATTTCAGTCTACTACCTAATGGACCTATCAAGCAATGAAAATGATCATGTATAGCCCCTAAAAAATCAATTCTTCCAAGACTGGTAAAAAAGTGAAAATGGGGGTGCAAAAAGCACAAGTGCTCTTGTAGGCCACTTTTGGAGGCCTTCTTGAACTCAAAATTGAGCTCATGATATCTAATTGGAAATATCTCTATGTATAGTTATCATTTCATTCATCAAGCAAGTCATTTGGACAGTCTAGATAGGAGAAAATTTGACTTTCCCAAGGTTGCTCCAGAATTGCAACAACTCTCTTGTAGCAACTATATTTTTGATATTTCTCCCAAACCATAACAACCATGTAAAAAATCAAGGAGTTTCTTCTTTGCTGTTATATGATTAACAGAAACCTCTTTCAGTTTTGCGAAATTCGTCTCCATTTGGTTAGAAAAATACTTTGAAGAAAAACTGGCCCTATGTACGCTTCTAACCAAATGGAGATGAATTTCACAAAAATGAAAGAGGTTTCTATTAATCATATAACAGAGAATAAAAATCTCCTTTAGTTTTTACACAAGTGTTATGGTTCGGGAGAAATGTCAAAAATAATAATAATGACAACTCTTGGTGATGGTACACTCAGCAAAGTGGTGAAATGAGCGAGAAAGTGATGAATTTTTTGAAAAGAGTGAGGTCTGACCTAGCACTACCTCCAGTGACCAAATTTTTGCATGATGACCTAATGGAATGACAAAAATTTTAGAATGGGACCATAATATGATGTGAAAAGAGATATTTTTATCAATGGTGGTAGGATGCAAAAACTGACACTAACATTGGCTCCAGTTGGGGATGGTAGCTCGTTGTAGGTGCCAAGAACGTCGTAGACCAAGTAGCCTAACCATTGGGCATGGAGTCAAAAGATAAAAACCAAATTGAATAATGAAAACATGACTCAATAAACTGAATCAAGACTTGATTGAATTTATTTTGAAAATTGACTCAAAACTGACTGAAATAAAAAAGTTACTAAAATTATTGATGGCAGCATATCACCAAGACTTGAGGGCTTCAAATAATAATGAAAACCACCTACCCGCTGAAGAAATTTGTACAATAATGTGAAGTGATCCTTCCAGTGTAACCAATCTAGTAGATGGCTACTTACTCGAATCACATTTAAAAAAAAAAAAAAAAAAAAAAAAAAAAAAAAAAAACCCACTGAACATGTTCTTCTGGTCCATGAAAACAAGAAAATACATCTTCCCTGCTAACTATAGCAAATCAGTAAAAGGATCTTCAAAAATCTGAAATGTTACCTTATCTTGAGATTCAACAAAAACACACGCACACTCTTCATTCTGATCTGAAAGAACACTTGGTTGTTGATCCATTGGAAACTAGACAACTCCAGGTGTCCATTGAACATGCGCTTTTGGTCGATGAAAACAAGAAAATACATCTTCCCTGCTAAATGTAGCAAATCAGTAAAAGGATCTTCAAAAATCTGAAATGTTACCTTGTCTTGAGATTCAACAAAAACACAAGTACACTCTTCGTTCTAATATGAAAAAACACTTGGTTGTTGATCCATTGGAAGGCATAGGGAAGTATGACTTTATGCTATCTGAGCGTTGGCTATAAATTCCTCAAGCATGGGAAACTCTGACTCTATCTCTTGCACGCTATCTCTCTTAGGCTCATACTCCTCAAATTCATAATCTAAATCATCCTTGAACAGAAAAAATTCTTCAAGATTTTCAAACATGACAACCCTATCCTCTTCATGAATGACAACAGTCTCTGTTAATTTATCTGCTCGCATGAAATCATCATAAAAAATTGGCTTACTCACAACAAATTCCTATATAGTTTCATCAGTCTTGTTACTGTCATCATTTAAGCTCAAATTTTCATTTTCAATAATGGAAGAAGTTTCACTAACACATTCTTGACTATGTGAACACTGAAAACCTGCATTAGCTTTATTTGTAACATGACTTTTCAGGAGCTAATCTATCTCATCTTCAGACATAGGACTCAACTTGAGTTTTATAATAGTTAACATTGGCTTGATGATTTTCATTTTCAAGATCAGGAATAGGAATTTCTCTTTCTTGGTCCTAGTATTTTTCATCCAAGGAAGCTACTGATTCTTGTTGGGAGGAAAAATCATATAGGGCTTCTATGATCTCATCATCTAGACACTCTTCGTTCCCTTACAAATTTTCAAGCAACTCAATGAAATTTTCAGAAATCTCACAACAACTATCAATCATTGAAAAGGAAGAATTAGAGCTCTGATAATGTTGAAAGAAAAATGAATTAAAGTCCTTTAGAGAATATAAACTAGCAGATGGTAGACTCTCATACCATGATCTCACTTGTTCCTCCAAGGTAGCCATAAACATCTTCATCAGACAATCTTCAGGAAACTCAATCTTTAGTCTGCGAATATAAAAATGAAATTTGACCAAATGCAAACTAGCATCTTCACCATCCTGACCCTTAAACTTTGACAGTCCTGATTGCCAATATATACAAGGAATTCAGTTTAGAAAACTAGGAATATGGCTCGATTCATAGGAGCATACCTTCGAGTAATTGAATCCATTTTGACAACAATGAAGTCACCAAGAAGTATATTAAAATTCCCGGTTCTTGAAAAGTGGAGTTGTCATGAAAATTCTGAACCTTTGGATTCTTCGACACTGGAGTTTCTAGGTGAATGATGCGTAACATTCTTGTGTCTGATCGTTGGTCACCATTAACAATGAGATTTGATCCTTGTCGTTCTTTCCCAGGGAAGATGTGTCACTTCATTCCCCAGTATGGTCGTCAAGATGTTATCACTCCACCGGATCTCCGAGGCTAAGAAGAGACCAACAAAGGTAACTATAGACCAATCTCTCGTCAAGTAGCTAGCCCTCTTAGGCAGGAGAGGGATATTTCCAAGGGATCATAGCCAGGAGGGATGGATCAATTAGGTTTTAGGCTAGGTATATCAGCACAAGGGTTTTCATTGGTTGATTTGGGTGCTGGATGAGTGAATTAGGTCAAAGAGGTAACTATTTCAGGGAAAATAAGATCAGAATTGTAGGCATCTGATGGGGAAAGGTAGGTAGGTACTCTAACACTTTAGGGTTTTTAGGTGAGATAGATCAGATTGGTGAGGGCTAAAAAGAGAATGACACTACATGAATTCCTTTTAAACTGAAGAAATGAAACAAATTATGGTGATTCTCCAAAAACAGAGCATAAAAGATGTATTATGCTTATCAAAATTGAGAATAAAACATATCATAGAACTGGAATGAACATGGAAAGTACAAAATATTCATACATATGCTACAGAAGAAGAAACCAAAATACAGTACCACATGAATCCCACCAAAATATATGTGTTACACAACAATTTGTCACCGTCCCTGCAATCCCCATCCCGCACATTGGAGGGCTCATTCTGTGACCTGTGGGTAGAGTTAAGACTTGAAAATACTTTCATTGCATCCCTCTGAAGATGAGCTTTAATTTCCTTGAAGACATATCTTTGCAAAAACCCTAAAAATAGCTCTTTTTCCATTGGCGCGGTTCCATAGTTCAGCCCTCGCGCCAAGAGGGAAATCCTCCAAAGAGGGCGCGCCAATTGGCGCTCTGTCATAGAGCCATACCCACGCCAACCATATTAAGAGGTGTTTTTTAAAAATAAAAGGTGGAAGTTTCATCCTAACAAATTACTGGGCTGATTTCTATCTTGAGTCGGGAGGTTTGGCTACGAATTTCCATGGAGAGGAAGTGGTTTGCCACCTCTCATGGAAGCTTCCTTGATGATAGGGCCAATCCCATAATTATAGGGATCCCAACTCCCCTTCCTCCTTCTATAAAAGCTTGCTCATTTCCATTTGCAAGCTAGTTCCAAAGGGTGGCAGAATTTCTAAGTTCCCAAGAGCTTTCATGCTGCAAAAGCCTTCTTGATTCCCTAAGGCTAAATCCAAGCAAGGAGACTATTGCCAAGTATCCAGAGAGAGAGGCTTGTCCCATCCCTGACAGGCTTTATTGAGACATGTTGTGCTGACGACCCGCTAAAGGAGAGTGTTGCGTCGAAGCTATGGTTGTATTCTTCTTTTGACTCTTTAATGATAAGTGACTATCGGTTATGGTTCCACTCTTGTTCTTCATCATGTTCATGAGTTATATCCTCTTCGACTGATATATAGTTGTATGCACTGGATTTTATGCTTGCATTTGTGTTGTTTCTTGCATGTGCAGGTGTCCGATCACGGAGATCGTGAGGGCTGTGATCTTCCAGGGCAAAGGAACGAGAGCACCACCTCTTCTACAAACAACAGCGTCGGATTCCAGGTAAGCCTTCCTCGCAAGTCGGTTTATTTACAATTAGGAACCTGCACTGTAGCGTGTTTGAATGTTGCTAGACCCGATCTGGGCTAGTAGGGATCGCCTTTGTCCGCAGAGGGGATTTACCTCCTCAACAATTTGGCGACTCCGCTGGGGAATCAGCCTGTTGTTTGATTTGTAAATAGAAGGATTCTGAAGCACATCCAGATAGCCTTCGAAACGCTTTTGCTCTGCATTAGCAGAGTAGATCAACGCTGCTTCAGTCGATCTCCGGTTTGGTTTACGGACTGAACAACTTGGAGTTTTGTCTTCTCTTTCCGGTTAACTTCTTGGTCTTGCTTGCTTGGTCAACTCTTTGGACTGGATTTTCTTGTTTGTTTGGCTTTGTTTTAGCCTTGTTTTCACTTGTCTGTGTCTGAGATTGCCTGTTTTCATTTTTTCCATAGTAAACTTGGCTGGCGCGCTTTTTGGCGTAACATTCACGCCCATTGGCGCAGGTTGCCTGTGTATCACCTGTGCCATTGCCTTTCTGGCGCTAATTTCAAGCTCACAGTCACGCCAATCCTGTGAGCTATTAGGGTTTGCTGTGTTTCAAGCTTTCTGAGGCTGACTTGTGATTTTGATCTTGTTTTTTCGGCTGTTTGAGTGCACTGGAGCCTGGTTTGACTGGTTGGAGCCTCCTTCCTTTGGTTGTTTGCCTATTTCTTTCGATTTTGCATATGAGCCCTAGGGCATCTAGGTGCCTTTGTGAGTCGAGCCTCCCTTGGGAGTTTTTGGTTTCCGTTTGTTCAGTCGGCTGTGGGATTGCTTCCTTGCATTCGTTTGACATTTGTCTATCATATTGTTGCGTTTTTTAAGTGACTGATTTCGTTTTCATTCGAATTTCGCCTTGCTTCATTTTGGGCCTAGATCACACGGCTCATTGGTGTCTTCGGGACTTTTCTTGGTTTTGAGAGACTTTTTGTAAGTGAAATTTGTTTGTTTTTCTCTCTTAATATCATTTCTCGAATTGCTTCTTATTTTTTTTCGGTTTGTTTAGTGCATTTAGCTATCAAACATTGAAAATAAAAAAATCTCTTTTGCTTATTGGTTGATTAGTGAAAATTCAAATCTTTTCGATTTTACTAGCATTTAGTGAATTTGAAGAAAAGTTTTTAGTTTCAGTAATTGCATTAGAGATATCATTGATTGTCTTCTGATCATTTTGTTTGTGTAAAAACTCTCAACTCTTCTGTAGCTAGTTTTCATCGAACGAAATGATGAACTGTGGCATGTAGTTTTGCATTTAAGAGATCTGTGAGACAACACATTCGTTAGGGCCTAAAAACTGAAACGTAATTGAAGATCAACTTTAAAATCTACTCAATTTACACTAAGGCAGCATTGAAATCTAACGAAACACATTTAGAGGTCTAGGCTAGAGGCGTGTTCTGGCATCTTTAAACCTAGTAGCTGTCGTTCGCCTTTTGGCTTTAGACAACACTAGTACGGACTTGTGCTCCCCGTACCGTCGCGTATATAAAGGGAGACCCCACTAGGTTTCAATCCTTTATCCGTAGGAAGCCGAGTCTGCCGCCCTATACCCGTGATACACCGAACACAACATTCGGGGAGATTTCCTGCACGTACGGAAAGTCCTTGGTTGATTTCTCTTTCATTATTGAAACCAAGGTGTATATTGCAGTTCACGGTTATTTGGTACACCCTTTTGCTTAGTATTCCTGAGCAGTCATTTGATCTTTTCTGACTCCCTAAATTTGAAAGGATCACCAAGCGCTTGTCCTTTCACGCTTGTGTCAAATTTGAAAGAGATAGAGTCACCCTTTTTCCTGTTTCTCAACTCTTAAAACATGAAACGGTGAAGTTTCTTATTTTTCAATGTGGTAAAAAATTAATCACCCACGATTACATGCCCTGTTAGATTTTGCTTGTTGACCGTTTGATCATGTGTCTTGAATCTTTTTCAACCCGTGTGTGTGTTTGATCTTTTCTCTTGTCGTTTTTGTCACAGTGGCAGAACCCTCGGTTTCGTCTACTGGTAGTCCTTACACGGACGATTCATCAAAGGTTTCCCAATCCTCTGCTGAACCACAGCAGCCCATTTTTTCCGAGTTTCCTGACGGGGGACCGGTTCTTTCTGAGCAACCCTTTGGGGGACCAGTTGAGTTCGATTGGCCCTTTTCGGACCCTGTGTCTGAATTGAGATTAGGAGCTGATTTCCTTTCTCTTACATCGGGTTTGCCTTTTATAGCTGCTGTTTTTCCTCCTAGTCCTCGCCATCTATTGCGAGATCTAGCGGCAGGCTCAACCATGAGTGATTCTGGTGAGGAAATTCCAACGTCTGGTGAAGACTATCAGCTCTTCCCACGAAGATTGTTTTCGGGAGACAACTCTGAATCAGCTGTTATGTCAACGGCCAGTCCCTCACTACCACCAGGGTACATGTCTTTGGGTCAGAACATTTCCGCTGCTGCCTCTATGGGAGTGTCAGCTCCTTCTCCGAGGCCAGCTGCTCCTTCACCGGGGGTGTCTCCTCAGACGCCCGTTACTTCTGTTCCTGTTCGGCCCACTGTTTGTGTGGCCGCCTCTGCACCCGTTGTCACGGCACCCTCTGCTAGGGCTATGTCATCTCCTGAAGACGTTTATCTAGCAATTGCTATACCAGAGAATATCTCTCTGGAGGAGTATCGGTTGTTCCTGCAACAGCCGAACCCCGAGGTTGGACCATCCTCCCAAGATCCCAACCGATCTTACTTTTCGCACTATGCACAGGATGGTACGCCCGTGTATGTGTTTCCAGGTTAGTATGATGAGCACGGGGACATTTTGCGTCTACCTGCTCCTGAGGCTTACCTCCATGCTCAAGGTTTACCTTATAACCAGGCTTATAACCCGCAAGGGCAACCTTTCCAAGGCCAACCTTCGGGCCAACCTGGCTATCCTTATGACCCACAGGGGCAGCCCATGCAAGGCTATCCTGCAGGCCAGCAAGGGCTGTCATACGGTCTGCAAGGACAGTATTATAGCCCTTCCGGTCAACCTATACAGCCTTAGCCGGGGTACCAATCGGGACCGGTCTATGGTCCTGGGGGGCAGATCCAGCCTTCTCAACCAATGCAACCGCAGTACCCTGTTGTTTCTAACGTTGCATATCAGCCGGGACCATCCTATGGTTCTGCTTCAAATCAAACCAGTTACCAGCAAACACCTGGTCCTATTCCTCCACTAGGCCAACCGGCCCATCCGGTACAACCTGGTGTTCCGCCTCCAGGCCAACCGGCCCATCCGGCACAACCTGGGGCTCCTTTGCAGCCAGGTCAACCTGCGCAACCGGCGCTGCCTGTTTATCCGGGTCAACCTGTTCATTCAGGGCAGCCCTCTCAGTCGGGTCAACCTGTTCACTCAGGGCAGCCCGCTCATTCCATTAACCCTGCCCAACAGCCGATTTATTCGACGCCGCAGCCAAATCAACAACTGCGCCCCAGTTATCAGGCTCTGCAGGGTTCCACCTATCAGCAATCGACTCATCCTCAGGGCGGTTATTATCCTCATGGTCAATCTCAACCGAATTATAACCACCCCAGAGGTTCTCAGTATTATCCTCCTCCACCCGGTTACACCTATACTCAGCGGCCAAATCCAAATGCTGCTTATACAGGGCCAAATCCTAACCAGGGTCCACACTCTGGTTATCAAGCCCCACACACTGGTTACTAGCATCCAAATCAGTCTGGTTATACGACCTACGCCCCCTACGGTCAGAATCCTACAGGACAGAACCCATGGGGGCAAGGATATTCACAACCATTGTGGAGTACGGGTACAGGACCTCATCCGGGGCCTGGCATGACGGTCAATCCACCATTGCCGTTCCTGGCCACCTTGGAGTTGCCAGATGTTTCAAAATTGACCAATGATCCGATTTTACATAATCTGTATTAGCCTCCGGTTCCTACCAAGATACCAGGTGATTGCCCCAAGTTTGAGGGAAAAGTTGGAGAGGACCCCCAAGCGCATGTGATGACATATCATCTTTGGTGTTCGTCTAACTCTTGGGTCGACGATTCGATTCGTCTGTGCCTCTTCCAGCGCACTTTGACTGGGGCTGCTGCTAAGTGGTACATCGAATTATCCCGTGGTATCTTCCAAGATTTCAATTCCTTAGCCATGGCTTTTCTCACGCACTTTCAGTTACTGGTTTGTTATGAAGCCGGGACGCACCTCCTAACTTCTCTGAAGTAGGATAAAGCCACTCACATTTCTGATCACATTCATGAGTGGTGGCGCCGTCGTAGACTGATCAAGTTTCATATACCTGATCAGATACTAACTCACTGGTTCACCACCTCCTTCGTGAATAAAATCGCTCAAGATATTGCGATGGGAGCGTGTGTGACGGAGGAACAAGCCATTGCGCGTGCCCAATATCTGGATCTTGTATATTCTCAGTCCGGCACGCTTTATGATATCTTGCCTGATGCCCCACGGTCCGGAACCTCTAAGGCTCCACCTACCCCCGCAGTGGATGGTGTCATTGGTTCTGTATCTCAGAATTCGAAGAAATCTTCGAATGGGAAGCAGAAGTCTAATTCTTCCAACAATACTCCTGCTACTCCCGCCTCATCAGATTCTGGCAAAACCGCGGAGGTGAACGCCGTTCAGGCCAATCCTACGGAGAAAGCCTCCAAAGGGAAAAAGAAGGGCAAAGGCAAATCCAAATCCGATGCCCCGAGGCCAGAATCCAAATCTCGTACTGAGGATGGTTCTCAGCGTAAACCGAAGTACCCCTGCCTCATTTGCGAAGGAGACCATTATACTAAGGATTGTCCACGACGATCCGAAGTTAGTCAACTTCTCAAGGGCTCAAAAGGGACTCCGACAGTTCTTAAAGAGCCATTCCCATCTCAGCAGACCCAGATGGTTGAACAGTCGTCACCATCTGCACCATTTGGGTCCCAAGTTTTCATGATGAAGGTTGCTGCACCTATTTCTGTCGCTACGCATTCGAAGGACTACAACGAATCGCGGTAGGCACCCGGGAAGGCAGTTGCGGATGGACCACCTCCCCCACCTGTCTCCGGTTCGTTGGAAATCAAGAAGCCTACTCCTGAACCCGTTGTGAAGCCACCTTCTAAAGGTGTTCTTCGAAGATCTTCTTATAATCCGAATGCTCGTGCCGCTCAACACTACAACATTGTTGAGGATTTGGCACAGGCACCCTCTGCTATGTCTGCACTAGAAGTTCTTCAAAGTTGTCCTTCGCAACAGAAGGCTTTATTGTCTGCGATCGGTGGCATTGATCCCACTGATTCGAGTCTTCTCACCTTCGATTTAGAGAATTTCTCCCCCCGACTTCCACATCAGATAGCTCTTGTTATTCAAGTTGGGATTAATGGTCTTAACATCCATAGGGCCGTTGTGGATGAAGGTGCTTCTACCTGCGTCATGTCATCCGCTTGCTGGAAGGCCATTGGCTCTTCAGCCCTTGCGTCATCTCCCAATTCCCTAGAGGCATTTGATGGTCGGGAATCCAAACCCCTGGGTGTTCTCGAGAATTTAGCGATCACTTTACAGGGGAAGACTGTCAACATGGAAGTAGAAGTAGTCGACGCCAAGCTCAACTACAATATACTTCTTGGCTGCAGCTAGACCCATGCCATGCTATGCGTGCCATCCACCATCTTTTGACTTCTTAAGTTCCCTCACGAGGGAAAAATCGTCACGGTGGATCAGTTGTCCTTCTTCACCTCTACTTCCGAGAACAATGTACCATACGTGGATCAAATTCCGAATCCCCCTGACAGTGTAGGACCCGGTCTCTTCAAAGACATCGTCCTCATGGGTATCTTTCCTGCACCACCACCACACACCGCTCAAGTTAACATGATTTCCAGGTCCGATGACCCCTGGCTTATTCCTACGCCTGAGCAGGTGTTTGAGTTTGGAGAATCAATGCCATTGACTCCAGTAGAGATCAGCTACTGTGAAATTGTTGCCGCATCTGATCCTCCACCTCCTCAGCATGCTCCTTTGAGCATGGCTCTAGATGTTTATTCTCAATCCCCCTGGCTTGGTCAGGCCGATTCGCCTGATCCTCTCAAAGAGACTTTTCCTTCCGATGAAGCCATCATTGAAACTATGTCTCTCGAGGAGCTGCCTTGGGGCGATGGACATCATCGCTCCTCTTTTATGCCTAGCTTGGGGGCAATGTCTGATTTTCTGGAGTGTTATGCATCTCAGGTTTCTACTCCTCCTCTCCAAATGCCCATCTTGACGCACGAGGTTTTTTCAGAGGGAAACCTGAGTAATATCACTCAAACCATCCTGATCAACATCTCCGTCAAACCGGGGATCGTTGAGAATATTCACATGGGAGTGACTTGTTCTCCTGATGAGATTCAAGTCTATACTGATCTTTTTAAAGAATTTAGAGATGTGTTCGCCTGGTCCTACGAGGAAATGCCAGGGATTGATCCCAGTATCGTAGTGCATGAGATTCCAACCTACCCAGGTGCGAAGCCCGTGCGCCAACACTTACGCCCCATGCATCCTCGGAAAGCCGTTGCAATTAAGGCAGAAGTTGAAAAAATTCTGAACGCGGGCTTTATTTATCCCATCCCCCTCACAGAATGGGTTTCTAACATTGTTCATGTTGATAAAAAGCAGGGAACTATTAGGGTCTGTGTTGATTACCACGACATCAATCGCGCCTGTCCAAAAGATAATTATCCCACTCCGTTCATAGATCAGATTATCGACGAATGTGCCGGAAGTGAGATTTATTCCTTGATGGACGGTTTCTCAGGGTATAATCAGATCAATATTGCACCTGAGGATCAACATAAGACTACATTCATCTATCCGTGGGGTACTTTCGCGTATAAAAAGCTCCCGTTCGGCTTGAAAAATGCTGGAGCCACTTTTCAGCGTGCGATGCCTTATGCTTTCCATGACATTCGTCATATCGTTCAGCCTTATCTGGACGACTTGCCAGCTCATTCAGCTAGGCGAGAGGATCACCCTGAACACCTCCGCTAGATTTTCCTCCGCTGTAGGCGCTACAATATTAGGCTCAATCCTCATAAGTGCGTCTTCTGCGTGGATTCTGGCCATATTTTGGGATTCATAGTATCCAAATACATAATTCACCTTGACCCTTCAAAATTCGAGGCTATCATCAACCTCCCATCACCCTCCTCGTTATATCAGTTACAGAGTCTGCAGGGAAAAGTGAACTTCCTTCGACGCTTTATCCCGAACTACGCGGAGGTGGCTAAAGGATTCACATGACTATTAAAGTAGAATGTTCCCTTCCATTGGGACGAAATTGCTCAGTAATCCTTTGAGAAGCTAAAGACGTTATTGGTTAATGCTCCTTTGCTTCGTCCGCCTGATTACCGCCGCGATTTCACTTTATATCTCGCCGCCACGTTTAGCACCATTGCTATGGTTCTAGTGCAGGATGATGATGATGGTAATGAACATGTCGTTTATTATCTATCACGAAACCTTCTCGATACAAAAACGCGTTATGCTCATGTCGAGAAGTTGGCGTTAGCCGCAGTACACGTTGTGCAGCGTTTTTGCCATTACATCCTGTTGTGTACGATAACAGTGGTTTCGGATTGCAACCCCATGACATATATTCTCTCTAGACAATTGTTGGGGGGAAAATACTTCAAATGGATTGTTATCCTACAGGAGTTTGACTTAGAGTTCACTACCGCTAAGTCAAAGAAATCACTGGTTTTCGCGGATCCTATATGCTCGCTCCCGACAGACTCCACTCCTTCACTTTTCGAGGATCATATCCCAGACGAAACTATTTTCCTCATCAGTACTTGTGACCCTTGGTATGGTGACATAATCGTGTATCTTCAGACTGCCACATTTTGGTCTGAGTTGACTAAAGATGCCCGATGTCGAATTCGGCATCAATCTCAACCCTACCGCATCGTAGGAGATACCTTATACCGTGTTGGAGTAGATTCGGTGCTTCGTCGATGCCTAACCTTGGAAGAGGCTGAAAGGGTTCTAAATGACTGCCACAGTGGCGCCTGTGGTGGACATATGTCCGGATATGCTACTGCCCAGAAGATTCTGCGAGTAGGTTATTTCTGGCCGTCAATATTCAAAGACTGTATCGTTGCAGTCCGTAAATGTCACGCGTGCCAGGTGTTTCAGCGCAAGATACGCGCGCCGCCTCTCCCTTTGCATCCTATTATTACCGTCGACCCTTTTGCAAAATGGGGCGTGGATTTTATGACGTGTAACCCTCACTCGGCTGGGGGGCATGCGTATATCATTGTTGCTGTCGACTACTTCACCAAGTGGGCCGAAGCGATGCCTACACTAGCTGCCGACAATAAGACAGCTGTCCAATTCATATTCAACCATATCATTGCATGTTTCAGGGTCCTACAAGCCATCGTTACTGACCACGGTACTCATTTCCGAGATTATATGATGGTTGAGCTGACTTCAAAGTTGGGCTTACGTCACGATAGCTCAACGCCGTATTACCCTCAGGCAAACGGCCAGGTTGAAGCAGTGAACAAGGTTCTGGTCACTATGATTCAACGAATAGTTGGTATCCACAAATCCAATTGGCACCTCCAACTGTTCTCAGCTCTATGGGCATACCGGACATCTGCAAAGAGTGCAACTAGATTCACACCATTTCAATTGGTGTATGGTCTGGAAGCAACTCTTCCAGTTGAATGCGAGATTCCTTCATTGAAATTAGCTGTGGAACTTCTACCCGACACTTCTGCCGAGGAAGAGCGTCTTTTGTATCTGGAACGGTTAGATGAAAACCGCCGCTTAGCTGCTTTAGTTATTGAAGCACAAAAGAAGCGGGTCAAAGCTCACTTCGATCAATCGGTTTCTCCTCATTCCTTTGTTGAAGGAGACCTCGTCCTCCTGTACGATCAAGCACATGACAAGCTTGGGGCCGGTAAGTTCCAACCTATGTGGCATGGGCCCTACATAGTAAAACGCGTTTTGGAGAACGAGGCTTATGAGCTTATAGATTATGAAGGAGTCCCGCTGGCGTAGCCCAGAAATGGGCTGTACCTCAAAAAATACTATGCCTGAAGTGATTTTTGGTGTGGTGTGTGTACACAAGTGTGTGTTTTTCATTTGTGTGCATGTGTGGTGTGGTTTTCAATGTAAACATCTTTCTGCTGATCAGGTCTTCCTGATTGTGCAGATGTCCATTCATCCGTTTGTTGGTTTCGCGGATGGTGCCTCTCGCAGTACCAGGAATCTGTCTTCAGCAGCCTGGGTAATCTACGATCCTGCTGGTGAGTTGGTCAACCTGCAAGGTGTGTGTCTAGGACGTACTACAAATAACATCGTGGAATATAGTGTTGTATTAGAATTATTAACCGAGGCTGTAAACCTTGGTATCCGTGAATTACTTGTGTATCTAGACTCGCAACTTGTAGTATTACAACTGAACGGTCATTATTCGGTCAGAAACCCATCCATTTTACGGCTGTATCTACGTATTCGTTTACTGGAAAGAAATTTTGACTATATTACATACCAACATATTCCCAGGCATATGAATGCGTTAACTAATGCAGTAGCTAATTTGGTTTTAGATAGACATTTGAGCAATTTGTAAATCATCATCACATGAAAAAGAAAGATCCATCTAGAAATATATATGTATATATATATCGAAATGTTTACATAGTGTGCATCACATTAAATCAAAAAATATATATGTTCGTCTTAATACATCCGGAGACGACATGTCTCTCAAAAAATATGCATGATAAAAGTCCTAGGAGTCTAATCCGCATGGTGCTCATGATAACAAGTAACTGCATGCACTAAGCATCTCAGAATTCGGTGGAGGCGACTGGGTACTCCCACCGTGTGTCTCTGGTACGCCATCGGTACATCCGCCAGCCGGGCGTAGTCTGGGATCCCTCGGGCGATGCCCTCGAGATTCTGGATTAACTCCCCCCCCTCTGCACCCTCTGCCTGAGTGTCAGGTGCGGGAAGAGTCCTCCGTGCGATAGGAGACATACCGGCTGGTCTCTCTAGACCCACATCTGCATACATATAAAATATGTCACGAAGAACATGTATTAACAAAAAAATCATAAAATATAAAATCAAAAGAGAAGGGGTCATACCCAACTCCTCGTCCCAATCATCTCCCTCCGGCAATGGGAGATCTGGATCACCAGTGAAATCGGTACCGGCATATGGCCAGTCTTCCACTACGATCAGCTGACGCCGCAACCACCCAAAAAACTCCGGCCTCCAGGACATCTGTTGGCCCCCTCCAGCTCTGGGCATCAGTGTTGCCCAGCGAGCCATTCTTGGCTCTCGTGGAATAGGCTCAGCTACTATGGCCCCTTGGCCCTGGAAGATTGGTAATCATTTCAGAATGAACGATACCAGAATAGAACCATAGCCAAACTGTTTCAGCTTGGCTTGTTTGCATTTGGTCAGTTTCCTCTTTATGTTTATCGTCACTGCTGTGGCCCAGTCGAACAATAGAGGAGTCATACACTCTGAGGCCAACAAAATTTGGGCCTTTGTGGCCTCGTGCGGTGCCTGCGACCCCGTAGCCCGCGTGATGGTATGCAGCACTACTCTCAGTGCCAGATCAGGAATGGTATGGATGTCCACCTTTCCACTTCTGGATCCCAGTTGTGCCCCTCGGCACACACGTGCCATCACTTGCTCCATTTTCTCGCCAGATGGTCTACTCACTGTCAGTATGGGCACCGGACCTCTGCGCGATAATCTGGTTATGAAGTACACGTCAGCAACCTCCAGCTCTAACACTTGGTCTCGCAGTTTGAATACTTGTTCATCCGCGTCCCACATATTGATCAAGTATTGTAGGAGCTCGGGCTGAGCTCGTAAACAAGGTGTTAGGCAGAACTTATTTAGCACACAGTTCCTGAGGGCGTTCATGAAAACTTCATTTTCCATGGCTTGTTCATCCTCTTCACCATGCTCCCTTTCTTTCCACTCAATCACCATTTGCTCGATTCACTGCATCAACATGGTCAAAACCCTTAATTAGATCTCTGATGAGCTTCAAATTTCATTCAATTTGATTAAAATATCGAATTTTTAGGTGAAAAATGAGGTTCTGCCACTAGCGCGGCTGTTTCCTGAACAGTCGCGCCAGCTAGCGCGAGCCCTTTGCATGTAAAATCCCATTGGCGCGTGTCCGTGCCTGATACCCGCGCCAATGAGCGAAGCCTTAAAAATTTAAAAAGTGGCCTCAGAAGTCTAATGCATGGTGGAAAACTATTAAAAAATGGATTGAAATGGAGTACAAAGAAGCGCCTCTTACCTGGAATTGACAGAACTATGAATGGTAGCCCGGATCAGTCGTAATCACTGTTAGAATTTTTCACACAAACTGGACCACTGCTACTCTTCGGTGAGGTAAATAGTAAAAAGTAATTCTATTTTTACCATTTGACATATTTATAACTTTTTGAACTCAACATAGGTTTTGAAAGTTATTTTTCTGAATATTTTAATGTATTTGTGTCGAAAATGGGTTTTAGGCTTGCCTTTTTGTGCAGCAACAGGTCTTTTACGCAACTAAAACGGTGAAACGAGTTGTATTTTATACTTTTTCGGACTCGGTATATACACGAAAAAGTCACTTTGGAGTCATCTTTCAGCTCTTTTTTGACTCTCTAAACATGAAAAGATTGTCGAGGCCCTTGTCGTTTCGATCTCGTTAAAGTGGACACGAATCGACATCTACCTAGTATACGTTTACCCCTTTTTCGGGCTGGGATAGATTATTTACGAAAAAGGAATACCCTAGCCTATCGCAAATAGGAGGTTTTCTCGGACATTATTTTCTACCTTTTCGGGTCCGGGGAACTATCTACGAAAAGGGACTGCTGGAGTTTACTTTTTTCTGTCTTTTCAAACTCTCTAAATATGAAAAGACGCCGAGTTCTTCTTTTGTCAGACTCGTTAAACCCTGATGACATCGGATTCAGTCGAAATGACGTTATTAGAGTCACTCCTTCCTAGGGCTCGTTAAATGTACTAGGATGGATTCGCCCGAAGGGCAGACTTATATTACAAGCATATGTTATCCCATTTAACCTTGTTATCAAAAATAATTGGGGTACTCGCTAGAAATGGTGGGGGAAAATGGAACCAGTATCATTGTCGTGTCGGCAGTATGTCGCTCTTGAACATGGCACTTATCTACATTCGTGTCAGGTTGGGGACATCTCATCTCATTCTTCACTTTGCCTCCGTGGGTTTGGATAATCCCTTTTGACCTCTCATCTGCTCATTGCCTCGTCACCATGACCTCTGATCCGTTGATGTCGAATACTGCCAAGTCCACTGTCGTGTCGTTTACATGTTCAAGAGAAGTTGACGTCTGCAAGTATCAACCTTCCTCTGATTCTCATATGATCCCGATTCACAAGAACATTATGTTCCTCTGTCTCATGTCGATGATGTGGGAAACATTATGGCCCACCTTCGATCAAGGTCACTTCCTGTCAACTTCAGCGCATTTTCCAGGAAGATGGTCTAGAGACTCTTTCATGGTACCTTGGAGCTTGCATGCCTCAATGGCAGGTTCGTCGCATTCGACGTGAGGTTTTCATCATTGGCCTCCGATCGAGTGATTCTACGAGTGTTTGACACCAGCTCATTGATTCACACGCCGTAGATTGTACCTATAGTACCTTGAGGGCCATCGTCATTATTGGTGGTTCCTCTCGCATCTGTTAACAGCTTTCATCATTGGCTGGTAATCAGATGATGTTCTTGCATGTTCGACTGCAGCTCACATATTTGCATGCTTGAACTTGTACTTTGTTCGGGTCGAGATGGAGTGCAAGACCCTGGATTGTGTCTGTTGTAATCCAGGCTACGATATTGTGGATTATTATGATTATTTACATGACTCACTGGTTGGATGGCTGCGACCATACCTGAGTCTATTTATCGATCTTCATTGGATTGCTGTGTCCATGCCTTGGATCTAGATTATTGTACACTCTGTTATGGATGGCTGCGCCCATACCACGCATATATATCATGTATTTGAGACATTAGTTGTACTTCGCTCCGCAGGTTTTCCAATGGTGGTGTCTTCGGTCGGCATGTTCTCATAAAGCATTTCACCCCTCTCTCTCTCTTTCGGGCCTCATGCTTTAGGGGGCATCTGTTACACAGAAATTTGTCACCGTCCCTGCAATCCCCATCCCACACATTGGAGGGCTCATTCTGTGACCTGTGGGCAGAGTTAAGACTTGAAAATACTTTCATTGCATCCCTCTGAAGATGAGCTTTAATTTCCTTGAAGACATCTCCCTGCAAAAACCCTAAAAATAGCTCTTTTTCCATTGGCGCGGTTCCATAGTTCAGCCCTCGCGCCAAGAGGGAAATCCTCCAAAGAGGGCGCGCCAATTGGCGCTCTTTCATAGAGTCGTACTCGCGCCAACCATATTAAGAGGTGTTTAAAAAAAATAAAAGGCGGATGTTTCATCCTAACAAATTACTGGGCTGATTTCTATCTTGAGTTGGGAGGTTTGGCTACAGATTTCCATGGAGAGGAAGTGGTTTGCCACCTCTCATGGAAGCTTCCTTGATGATAGGGCCAATCCCATAATTATAGGGATCCCAACTCCCCTTCCTCCTTCTATAAAAGCTTGCCCATTTCCATTTGCAAGCTAGTTCCAAAGGGTGGCAGAATTTCTAAGTTCCCAAGAGCTTTCATGCTGCAAAAGCATTCTTGATTCCCTAAGGCTAAATCCAAGCAAGGAGACTATTGCCAAGTATCAGGAGAGAGAGGCTTGTCCCATCCCTGACAGGCTTTATCGAGACATGTTGTGCTGACGACCCACTAAAGGAGAGTGTTGTGTCGAAGCTATGGTTGTATTCTTCTTTTGACTCTTTAATGATAAGCGACTATCGATTATGGTTCCACTCTTGTTCTTCATCATGTTCATGAGTTATATCCTCTTCGACTGATATATATTTGTATGCACTGGATTTTATGCTTGCGTTTGTGTTGTTTATTGCATGTGCAGGTGTCCGATCACGGAGATCGTGAGGGCTGTGATCTTCTAGGGCAAAGTAACGGGAGCACCACCTCTTCTACAAACAACAACGTCGGATTCCAGGTAAGCCTTCCTCGCAAGTCGGTTTATTTACAATTAGGAACCTGCACTGTAGCGTGTTTGATTGTTGCTAGACCCGATCTGGGCTAGTAGGGATCGCCTCTTTCCGCAGAGGGGATTTACCTCCTCAACAAGATGTAACTCATCCAATATATTCCTGCCAAAATCAATACAACATCATCCAAACTTCTCTAATGAGTAAAGAGGTGAAAGATGTAGACAAGAAACAACTTCTCCCAACCTTAGGGGTCAAATCCCTAAATTGAGGAGTTGATCCACAAAAGTCTTAATCGAAAACCCAAAGACTAGGGAGGTCAAACAAACTCTCCCCTATTTTGGGTGAAACCGATTCATTCATCCATGAAAAACAATTTTACCTAATATATATACCCTCTAGGAACTAAAAAAATATCTTAATTACATTTACATCCATCATTTACATCAGCAAAATTCACATTTTCCATGGTCAAACTTAGAAAACTAGGAAAAAATTAGAAAAATCACACAATTGTCAAGAGTGCAACGACGGTGTCAAGAGTGCAACGCCAACTTCAAGACAACTTTTGAGGGAGTTTCTGATGTCCCAATTGAGCTCAAAGATATCTCATTGGAAATCATGTCCTATCTAGTTTCCAAAAATGTGCTTGGTTTCCAAAAAAATGATGAATTTTGGCCCTCCAAAAGGTCAATATCCCAAGACTCGTTAGGAGTGCAATGCTTGCCTGAAAATGAGGGAAGAAATGTCATTTTGAGGTGTTTTTGGCCATTTATCCTTGCTAGATTGTCCAAATTGGGTGTGAAAAGTGTCAAAATTACATTTTTTTTGCCTTTTAAATCCAATAATGGTCTTCATTTTTCATTTTGAGGCCCCTATAAGAAGCACAGTGCCTAGGGCGCTCGCGCTCTCGATAGTCAAACTCGTGTTGAATATTGTGAGAAGTTTGCACAAAAGTCCAAAATAGAAAAAAATTACTCAAAAACTCTTCAAAATTGGTATGTGGAATATCGATGAAATATCCTAAGCAATCGGAGAGGCCTTAGCAAGGATGTCAAGTTTCCTCTTCTCCTCTTGGGTGATTAGGGTTTCTAGCTTTACCTTCACCTGTTGGAGTTTTGACCTTGCTATTTGATTCCTTCGGTAATAATTCTTAGCCATGAATCTCTCGGATATCATTGTCTTTCTCTCGCTTTCTCCAGGGATCTTCTCAAGATGATTGTTGACTATTTCAAGCCAATTTTCCGTATTCTCATTGATCAATATGGAAAACTTCTCATTAAGGGCGAGCTCCTCTGCTAGTTCAGATTCTTTCTGTCTCTCTAGCTCTAATTCTTTCTTCGAGGCCGTTGGTTCTTGGCCTCTTCCTTGACACTTTTTTCTTCTTGTTCATATGGATCACCATATTTCTCATATGCTTCATCAAGTAAAGTCTTAGCCTTTGTATCTTCTCTTTTGGCCTTAAGAAGTTCTATCTCCATGATCATATGTTTGGTCTTGAGTTTTCATGGTCATCTAGGTCATCCAAGTCCATCAAGTCAATCTCTCTCTCTTGCTCATGATGAAGGTCTTCCTCTTCTTCCATGTTTCGAGCTTGTATTTTGGGGAAAACCTTTGGGAAGAAGGGGAAGGGAAAGGGAGTAGGATAGCGTGGTTAGGGAGTTGGGATGGCTAAGGGAAAAATTTAGGGTAGAAGGGAAGGGAGTTAGGGAGTTGTGGGAAGTGATTGGAGGGAAAAAGGCTTAGGGAGATAGACTAGGGAATTCAATTACGGTGGATTTTGTTTAGGTAGCTAGTAAATTCCACCTAGATTTAGGGTTTTGGGAATAGAGCTAGGGAAAAGGGATTGTAGGAGTTTAAGGGAAAGGGAAGCGTCTAGGGGAGTGTGAGGAAGGGATATAGGATCCAAGGGAAGTTAATTCGACTTGTTAGGAGGAAAATTAGGGTTTCTTTACGCAATTTTGGAGTGGCATATGAGGGATATTTAACACCATGAATTCTTAATTATAAACTTAAAAAATAGGTTGGAGGAGGTCAAAATTACATGGAAATAACTTAAGAGGAGTTGATTTTATGAAGAAACCACTTGCAAGAGGTTTGTATTATTGTGGGCTAAATTTTGTAGGAGCGCAGTGCCTATGCTAGGAGCACAACACCAAGCCCCGGAGCGCAACGCCAGTAATTCCAAGAGCGCAGCTCCACCTTCAAACCTACTTTTTGGATGACTTCCCGAATTCAAAATTTGGCGCATGATAGCTTGTTGGAAATATATTTTGGTCTACTACACAATGGACCTATCAAGAACTAAAAATGATCAAGTATAGCCCCTCAAAAATAAATTCTCCTAAGACTGGTCAAAAAGTACGTAATGGGGGGTATAAAAAGCGCAATGTTCTTTTGCATACCACTTTTGGAGTCCTTCTTGAACTCCAAATTGAGCTCATGATAGCTCATTGGAAATCTCTCTCTATCTAGTTATCATTTGATGCATCAAGAAAGTTATTTGGACACTCTAGATAGGAGAAACTTTGAGTTTCCCAAGGTCACTCTAAAAGTGCAACAAATCTCTTTTAGAAACTATATTTTTGACATTTATCCCAAACCATAACACCTCCGTAAAAACTGAAGGATGTCTTGCTTCCTTGTTCGATGATTAACAAAAACCTCTTTTAGTTTTGTGAAATTCATCTCCGTTTGGTCGAAACATACTTTGAAGAAAAAATAGCCTTATGTGTGGCAAATGATTTGTCCCTTGGAATGAATTTTTGAAAAAATGATGGAGAAATGATGTTTATGAGTTGAAATGGCCTCATACTTGATGAACTTTCATGAATTGGCTTGGGGACCCATATTTCCTCTAATTGTTGGTGCAGAAATGGTGCAATTTTGTTTTTGATGACCTTGAAAATCCTAATACCTAATGGAGACTCGACTGAATGAAACCATGATGAAAATGACTAAAATAATAATGAAAACTCTTGGTGATGGTGCACTTAGCAAAGTGGTGAAATGAGCCAGCAAGTGATGAAATTTTTTGAAAAGAGTGAGGTCCGGCCTAGGACTACCTCCAATGACCAAATTTTTTGCATGATGACGTAATGGAATGACAAAAATTTTAGAATGGGACCCTAATATGATGTGAAAAGAGATATTTTGACCACTGGTGGCAAGATGCAAAAAACTAACACTAACACATAGCAAGGGAATATGTAATGAATCTAGATTATTCTATCATTGTGAAGTGAATTCGACCACCTAGAGTGGTAATTTCGAATTCCTCAATGTATATAATAATGTAAAGACGTGAAAAAATGGTTTTTGGTTGGAGTTTTAGAGGTTAGGCTTTACTTTTCTCGAAAAATTGTACATATTTTCCCTGAATGAATAGAAGGCGAGAGCTAGTTTGAGCGGTGGATACATGTGTCCGATTTTATTAGCATGTTTTTTGCCTCTATGATGTGATATATACTTCTTTAGATATTCTTATATCTCATAAATCCATACCGTTAATTTCCCTCGTGTTCAGCTTTGATGAAATTTTTCGGAATTCAAATGATTTTTCTCTTATTAAACTAGTTGAACATTGTATGTGTTTTTTTCCTCTATGATAAATTGAATTCGTCCTTGATAGATGCTCAGCTTTTATCGCCTACCTCTTTCATCCTACCACTACAATGCTTTTGAATGATTACTAATATATATGAATATCTTGCCTCTGTGAGGATTGCCACCATAATCCTTATTCATTCATATCTTCAATAGTGCCTTGATCCCTAATTAACGTCGTCCTCTACACCCACCACAAACAGATTAAGCTTTGAACCATCCTATGAGCATTATAACTAGTCTAAAATTCAGATCTTATCAATCATTCAAATTGATTAATAGCTTAACTTAGTGAGAGAGCCCTCTCCAAGGCTAGGGGGGGGATGGATCTTAGCCTAAAAGAGGTTTGTGGTTACCCTGTTTGATTTCTCTCCTTAACCTAGAGAAATTTACGAAGTGATAACATAGTGGCGTCATTGTTTCGGGGAGCGAAAGGTCACATTTTCCTTTGGTGTGAACGACAAGGATCAATTATAATTGTTGATGATGAACAAAAATCGTACACAAGAAGGTTGAACCATTCACCCGGTGACTTCAAACAAGAAGAACCCGCATTTTCAAGTTCCAATAGTTTTCAAGATGAATTCTCAATCTAGAAGGTATTCTCCCATGAATCGAGACCATATTTAAGGCTTCCCAAATCACATGCCTTGTGTAGATTGGAAACGTTATCTACCAAAATTCAAATATGAGGACAAAGATGATGTTGCTCTCCATCCGGTTAAATTTCACATACATGTACACAAGTTGAGGGTTCAATTTCCTAAAGATTGTCCGATGAAGATGTTCATGGCTACTCTAGAAGGAAAAGAACGGTCTTAGTATGAAGGTTTGCCACCTGGTATCTTGTATTCTCTTAAATATTTTCATTTAGTATATTTTGAGAAATACAAAGAGGTTCATCCTTCTTTGTCTTTGGTTGAGAATTGTTGTAATCATTTTGAGCATTTCATTCAAAATATGGAAAATTATTATGGTGATGAAGATTTCATGGATGAAGAAATCCTGGAAGCTTTGTACGAAAACCATTTTCATCACCAAGAAGAAATGGTAACTTCTTTCTTGCCCGAAATGAAACAGATCAACATCCCGATGAAAAAAAGTTATGATTTTTCTTCTCGAGTTTGAAGAAAATTTGCAGCAGATCTTTGTCAAATGTTAAGTCACCAAGAGGAAGAACGAGATAGACAATAAAATTTTTCATTAGCCCATTTATTTGCTGGGTCTTTATTCCAAGAACAATCTTATCAAATTATGAGTTTTGAAATTACATGTATAGAAACTCAAAACAATGAGCTCACTTTAAATGAGGATGAATTTTTCATTCATGAGAGAAGTGAGCTAAATAATGATGCTTGTACTCCATAGTTGCAAAACTAATGAAGAAGAGCAGAGTTGTTTTAGACCCCGTGCATGTGGACATTTTTGTTGTTGATAATGTGGCTGCCTCAATTTAATATTTTCATGAACACGTTATTTTTTCCCCGATGCAAATGATAAGCATGATAAACAAGTGGTTTTATTTCATTTTCATGAATATCTTGCATTGGACAATGTAGAACGCTTAACGACTCGAAAATGAAGGGAGTGCTTATCTTTTTGTTGACTTTCAAGAAAGGGTAATGTTTCATATTTTTGAGTACCCCTTTGCCAATTTTTTACAAATCATCAAGGAATATTAATTTTTCTTGTATTTATGTATCATGAGCAGATATTCGGTGGAAAGTTTTAGTTGCCATTTTTTTGAATTTTTTTTTATGTCCAGATGGAGCCGAATACAAGCATAAGTCAAGCATTCATTTTCTTGATTGTTACATTGGAGGGATAATTTCATATGATCGTATATATATCTTCGTAAGGTGTGCACAAATATCATCGAATTTGAAGCCCGAGGAGAAGGCCCTAAGACTCGGTGATGTGTTCTCAAATTTATTATTTCCTTTAAATTTTTCAGCTTTGTAATCACTCGATTCAGGGGTTGAGTTTTATTCTTTTTTGTGTTTGACTCCATAGCCCAATGGTTAGGCTACTAGTTTGCAGTGTTCTTGGCACTCTCACAAGGAGGTTTCCATCCCCATTGGAGTCAATGTAGGGGCCTATATCCTAGGAAGAAATTTGCATATATTAATATTTCATTTTTGGGGGTTTGTTTGTCAATTTTAGCCTATGAGTCACAATCTGTCATACTCTAGGGAGTTTCCTATGTAAAAAGGTCAAAATGGTCAAATGCTTGTAAGTATATGGGTCATGAGGGGGTATTTAAGCCCTGATTCGAATTTGTGAGAGTTTAAAGTTCATGAAAGGGTCATAATCACAAAATTTCACTCATGAGGGAAAAGGAGTCATTATGAGGGTTTAAGGGGTTATTTCATGAAGTTTCCATCCATCATAGTCCATCAAAAGTGACATTTGGGGGTTATGTTAGTCGTATAGTTTTTTAAAAATAGTTATGGATATTTTATTGGTGCTTCATAATCATTGCAATATTATCTCCATGTCACCTCACTCCCTCCACTCAAAAATATCCATCATGACATGAAAGAAGGCATGAGGAGGCATAAAATTTGAATTTCTTCAATTTCCCTCATTTTCAGTCCAACACGACTATAATCCTATATTTGAGGAGTTTTTAGAAGTTGCATAGGTCGAAAGGAGGTGTTTTAAAGCTCAAAATATGGAGGGCCACTTGGACTTGTTGTGCAACTACCGCGTAGTGACTATTTCAATCACCATTTTAAAAAGTGGTTTATGACCAAACAGAGCTAAATTTTGGAAAACCCAAAGATTTTTTTTGTCAATCATGGAAAAAAATAAAAAAAGAATCTCTCATTTTGTGCACAAGTCTTATGTTTTAAGATATATTCAACGCTCTTGAGGTCTATTTTTCAAAAAAAATAAAATTCTATATTTTCCTCTCGTTTTAGCCATTGTTTTTTGGTGCGTATTTATAATAGATGGAAGTGAATTTTTCAAAAACGAAAAGAGTTTTTTGTTTATAATGGGACAAATAAAAAAACTCTCTCTCATTTTGGCCATGGGTGTCATGGTTTGAGAATTACGAGGTGTCACTTGGAGACCCATTTTCACAATTTTTTCGCCGACAAAATTCTAAAATTTTTTGAAATTCAATTTGTAAACTCGGAAGTTTTGGAAGGTTTGAAGTATGTTGGGTAATGTAAGGTGAATTTAAATCGTTCTACACCATGATTAGTAAATTTCAATCACATATTCATACTTATTTTGTTCCGAATGATCTACAACCATGTCAATCTTGAAGACCTATTGCACTCTATTGTGCAAGTATATCAATCAATGTTATTTTGTGAAATTTCGAATTTTAGATCTTCTAGAAGTAATTTTATTTGGGATAAGTGTCAATAAGTTCAAAATCATGTTGATAAGTTTAAAATCATGTAGTTAGATTTTTTTAACCAAATATGCATTGTTTCTGATTGATGTTTCTAAATTATAATAGTAGTTTCTATTATTTCTACATAGTAAGGGAAGATGCATTGCATCTAGACTATTATACTTTTGTGAAGTCAATTCGACCACCTAGAGTGGTAATTTCGAATTACTCATTGTATATAATGATGTAAAGACGCGAAAAATGGTTTTTGGTTGGAGTTTTAGAGGCTAGGCTTTACTTTTATGAAAGTTGTACATCTTTTCCGAATGAATAGGAAGAAGGCATGATCCAGCTTTGAGCATGGATACATGTGTATGATTTTATTGGTATGTTTTTTTTCCTCTATGATGTGATATATAATTATTTATATCTTCTTATATCTCATAAATCCATACTTTTTAATTTCCTCATGTTCAGTTTGATGAAATTTTTTTAGAATTCAAATGAGTTTTCTTTGATTAAGCTAGTCTGAAAAATTATACTTTTTTTTTCCTCTATGATAAATTGAATTCATCCTTGATATATTCTCGGTTTATCATTCTACCTCATTCATCCTACCACTACAACAATTTTGAACGATTACTAATAGATATGACTATATTTTTCCCCGTGAGTATTGCCACCATATCCCTTATTCATTTATATCTTCAATAATGCCTTGATCCCAATTAACCTTGTCCTCTACACCCACCACAAACAAATTAAGATTTGAACCATCCTATGAGCATTATAACTAGTATAAACTTCATATCTTGTCAATCATTCAAATTGATTGATAATTGAACTTAGTGAGAGAGCCCTCTCCAAGGCTAGGGGGTTGGACCTTAGCCTAAAATTATAGGTTTGTGGTTACCTCTCGGAATTTATCTCCTCATCTTAGAGAAATTTATAGAGTGATAACGGGACATATTATCATTGTAGTCGATTTTTTTTACCAAATTGAATGATTCCCGTTGATTTTCTAGAATTGGAAAGTGTTCCAAGTCTCATATTTTGGGAAGAGGCTTGGACATCAGTATTCCAAATAACCCATAAACCGTTTGTGTAAATTCCACTCGGATCATGCTTTATTAAAATAATTAATTATTTTAAAGTGATCCCCAAGTCTAAACTTTGGGAAATTGAATAATTAAAGTGTTGAAGATTGCAACAAGAAACAGTGAAGGAGGCATCCTAAAACATCATTCCTGATCGTAGTTGGAAAGTGATCACCAAAACTAGGTGGGGGCCACACAGGTGATTTTTGTCGCAAAGTCTATTTTTAGACTATGTCTATTTTTAGACATGTCGATCATATTCTATGAGTTGCGGGATGCTATTTGTATAGTTGGTCAAGTTGGAAAAATAGAGGATTCTCATTTTTAGACATATTAGCGTAATCTATTTTTAGATTGCCGCCTAAAAATAGATATGTTTAATATTACTAGCTCTTAATAATATTTGGACTCCTAAACATTATCTTATTCTCTCGAGCAATTTCGCCATGCACAGATGACACAGAGCTGATAATAACTACGCTATTCCTAAGGGTTAATTGGAGCTATTGCATGGATACTTCAGTTAGAACTCATGTGACAGAGTTTGGTGGAGTTGATTGAGGAAGTTAATGGAGTTGTGTTCAGTTTAACTAATCTAAACATAGTTGAGCTATTTGTAGCTAGTTTAATTGATTGATACAATTAGTGAGAGTGGTGTGAATTAATAATTAATTAATTCACTAATTATAAACTCATTAATCAACTAAAGAATACATCAATTAACTTCAGTGTATGGACAGTTTCAGTGGAGACCAATGCAGAGATAGGTGAAAGGGCAAGTATGACTATCAGTTGTGACTATAAGTGATGCATGGTTTGCATCCAACACTCAGTAGAGATGCCTATAAATATTGCGTGAGCAAGGATGGGGTAATTTATTCTCATCAAGAGGCATTCTTCAGCAGGGATTGCGCAGTAGAGGCAGGCTAAAGGCTGGCAAAGATCGGTGCATGGGATTTGCAAGATCGGGCCTGATTAGTGTGTAGCAAGTGGAGATTATACTGAGAACTTGTGAGGAGCTTTGTATGATGATTGTTACATGATCTCTATGACATATATAATATGCAGATAGTTGGGGTTTTCAACTTTAAGTTTTCCCATTACATACTGTGTTCATATGTGTTAATTTTTATGGTTTTAATGTGTGCATGCAATTGATTTTATTTCCGCATGTGATGATCAATGGTAGAAGAGATTCTGTATTGTGCATGAAGATAAAATAGTGTGTGATCAGGAGAATCTCGATGGATAACATATCAGTTATTCAAATTTCTACATGGTATCAGAGCGATATTGATCATTGGAGCAATTGCAAAGCATTGAAGCGGTTGAGTTTAGGATAAACTCAGGAAAATAAAAATGGAGAAGAATGACACTATTCCGGTATACTTGAAAAAGTTTGTCCACTGCATGGATGAGCTTGGGAGTGTAGGAGTTAGTGTGGATGAGGAAGGACAAGTCAAGAAGGTTGGGATTCGAGCAAAGAATCTCTACAGACTTGAAGTAGATGGGATGTCTACAGAGCTTCCTACTGTTGGGAAGTGTGAGAAAGACATGCAATTGATGCTTGAGAGGGAGCAAGTTTTGCATGCAGGTAAGAATGAACCTCAGGATTTGGGGCATCCACAAGATGAGGATCATGGAGTGGGAGCAACCGCTCATGTAGATAAATTTCGTGCCAGATGGGCAAAGGGAGTGCATGCAGCTATACCACCAGGTGAGAGGTGGGGCAACATGCATGAGTAATCCCAAAAGGAAATTTCTGGGCAAGATTCATTGAGATAGTGTGGATCTCATGAATTGAACTCCGACTCTTTTCACTAAAGAGCAGCAAGAGCATGACTACTTGGATTGATGCAGAAGATCAAAGTGACAATGCCTGAGCATCGGAGCGTGGTTCATAGCTGATGCTAAGTGCAAGCAAAAGAGTGTGCATGGGTGCAGAGTTCAACATCGCAGTGGTTCCTGAAGACATGATCAATAGCTAAGCAAAATTTGAATACTTTGATGATAGATGCATCATATTGATTGATTTTTTTGGAGCCTATTCAATTTCGGAAGAGTTGCAGAGCAGATGCATGGAGTTGCATGGCGCTTGCAAAGGTTGCAGGGCGAATGCATGGAGTTTAATGTCGCATGCAAAGACAATCCTTTCTTGTTGAGAGGGAGTGTTGAAGATTGCAACAAGAAATGTTGAAGGAGGCATCTTGAAACATCATTCCTGATCCTAGTTGGAAAGTGATCACCTAAACTAGGTGGGGCCCACACAGGTGATTTTTGTCGCAAAGTCTATTTTTAGACATGTCAATCATATTCTATGAGTTGCGGGATGCCATTTGTGGATGGTTGGTCAAGTTGGAAAAATATATGGACTTCTATTTTTAGACATATTGGGCGGAATCTATTTTTAGATTGCCAGTCTAAAAATAGATATGTCGAATATTATTAGCTCTTAATAATATTTGGACTCTAAACATTATCTTATTCTCTTGGAGCACTTCAGTTAAGTGCACAGATGTGACACAGGAGCCGACAGAAGGAATTAAGCTATTCCTATGGGTTAATTGGAGCTATTGCATGGATACTTCAGTTAGAACTCATGTGACAGAGTTTGGTGGAGTTGATTGAGGAAGTTAGTGGAGTTGTATTCAGTTTAACTAATCTAAACATAGTTGAGCTATTTGTATTCAGTTTAATTGATTGATACAATTAGTGAGAGTGGTGTGAATTAATTATTAATTAATTCACTAATTATAAACTCATTAATCAACTAAAGAATACATCAGTTAACTTCAGTGCATGAACAGTTTCAGTGGAGACCAGTGCAAAGATAGGTGAAAGGGCAAGTGTGACTATCAGTTGTGACTATAAGTGATGCATGGTTTGCATCCAACACTTAGTAGAGATGCCTATAAATATTGCGTGAGAAAGGCTGGGGTAATTTATTCTCATCAAGAGGCATTCTTTAGCAAGGATTGCGCAGTAGAGGCATGCTAAAGGCTGGCAAAGATCGGTGCATGGGATTTGCAAGATCGGGCCTGATTAGTGTGTAGCAAGTGGAGATTATACTGAGAGATTGTGAGGAGATTTGTATGATGATTTTTACATGATATCTATGACATATATAATATACAGATAGTTGGGGGTTTTCAGCTTTAATCTTTCCCATTACATATTGTGTTCATATGTGTGAATTTTTATGGTTTTAATGTGTGCATGCAATTGATTTTATTTCCACATGTGATGATCAATGGTAGAAGAGATTATGTATTGTGCATGAAGATAAAATAGTGTGTGATCAGGAGAATCTCGATGGATAACATATCAGTTATTCAAATTTCTACATAAAGAGCATTAATAAAGCATAGTGTGAACCTTCTAGAAAAAGAAGAT